>JAULUF010000081.1:435000-600000 GCA_031834385.1 Semotilus atromaculatus
TGTTGTGTTTGCAACAACAGGGAAAATGAAATGTTTTGGTTGCAGTAAAGTGGGACATTTGATTCGTGATTGCCCTGATAAAAGGGAAACAGTAGTAACAGAGCAAATTATAAATGATGTAACTGTCCCGCCACCCGCGACAGATCAACCCATTGAAACTGACAGTACAGAGCCAGACGCGATCGCGGCAGAACGAACGGAACCCGAGGCGATCGCAACAGAGCCGCAAGCGATAATTCAGGGTAATGCTGAGACTATTTTTACGAAAGGGTCGTTGAACAAAACAATAGTTGATGCGGAGTCCACTGGATCTTTTGACGATGGACTCAATTTGACAAATCGAATAGTCACTTGTTCGAAGAGTAACGATAAGGTGTCTGAGATGATCCCACAGTGCGAGGGAGAAAGGCAGCCTTTGATTGAGCAGTTATGTGAGAATGATGGCATTGACATTGAGGCAGAACATACACTGTTTAAGGTACCGTTAAAAAGAAGGAAGAGTGATAATACTTGTGACTTGAGACCTGTAAAAAGAACAGATGTAGGTGAATGTGAGGACCAGGTAGACACAGAGAGTGGCAGTGAATCAGACTGTAGTATCTCTCTTTCACAGAGTGAATGCGTGAGTCGCAATTATGAAGTGGAAGATATAAAACTGTTTCTTAAAGCAACGAAAAATAGAAGAGGGGTACGAGTGAACGAGTATTTTCCTGACCTTAAACAGTTTATTGAAAAGACAAGGTGTCTGATGGCTGAAGGTTTTTTTGCTAACAAGGAAATTTACAGGTTAAAGAAGCTGGTGAGAAAACTCAATACTGAAATAGACAATGATGGTGGTGGAAAAAGCTAATTTAATGATAATCAGTGGGGTTTTTTTTTTCTGGTTTGTTATTTATTCTCTATGGGTGAGTTTAGTGTTGCCTCAGTCAATGTAAATGGAGCAAGATATGTGAAAAAAAGAGTAATGTTATATGAAATGTCTATACAGAAAAAAATAGACATTTTATTTCTCCAAGAAACTCACAGTGATTCCAAGAATGCTGCAGATTGGGAAAGAGAATGGGATGGCATCTCTATTTTAAGTCACAACACTGCTAGCAGTGGAGGAGTTGCCGTTTTATTTTCTAAGAATTTCAAACCTACTTCATATGAGATTGAAGAGATTATAAAAGGTAGACTCTTAAAGGTTAGAGCTTTGTTTGAAAATCATGTCTTTGTTTTTATTTGTGTTTATGTCCCAACCTCAGGAGTTGAAAGAATGCTGTTTTTAAATACTCTCAATTTAACCTTGCAAAAGTGTGACAGTGAAGAGTTTTTGTTTCTGGGAGGAGATTTTAATTGCACTGAACAAACTATTGATAGGAATCACATTGAGCCCCATGAGCCATCTCGGAAGAGACTTATCCAAGTAATTAAAACAAATGAGTTGTGTGATATATGGAGACATGTTAATGGTAATTTAAGACAGTATACTTGGTCTCATACCCGTGACAATGTTTTTTCTTTTGCTAGGTTGGATAGATTTTATGGTTTTAAACATCAATGTGGTATTTTTAGCAAATGTTTTATTGTCCCTGTTAGTTTTTCTGATCATAGCATGGTGTGTTGTTCTTTTATTTTGAACTCTATTAGACCAAATAGTGCTTATTGGCATTTTAACAGTTCTTTGCTAAATGATAAAAATTTTAAGGAAAATTTCAAATTTTTTTGGGAAGCATTTAGAGCTACAAAGAATACATTCCAGTCATTGAGGCAGTGGTGGGATTTTGGTAAAGTTCAAATGAAACAATTTTGTCAACAGCATACTCGAAATATTACTGTACAGTTATCTAAATCTATGAAGAACTTGGAGACATCAATAGTCAAATTACAGGAGTTAGCTGAATCAACTGGTGGGGGGGATGTTTTGGAAGCTCTTACATTGGAAAAAACTCAACTTGGTGATCTTTTAGCAGTTAAGGTGCAAGGAGCTTTGGTTCGGTCCCGTTTTCAGAATGTAGACCAATTGAATGCTCCAACGAAATTTTTCTTTAACTTGGAAAAAAAGAATGGACAGAAAAGAGTAATTCACGCACTGCGCTCCGAATCTGGTATGTTATTATCCGATCCCATTGATATTAGAAAGAGAGCAGTTTGTTTTTATGAGAAGCTGTACAGCTGTGAATGTGTTGCAGAGCCTGACACTGACAATGTCTTTCTTGGAAACTTGGCACAGGTGTCTGAGGATGCCAATATGAAACTCCGTAAGGCCATGAGCCTAGAGGAGCTGTACAAGGCCCTTCAGGGCATGGAGTCCGGGAAGGCTCCTGGCATCGACGGTCTTCCAGTAGACTTTTATAAGTCTTTCTGGACAGTGTTGGGGGAGGATTTGCTTGCGGTGCTCAATGAAGGCTTGGCTGAAGGGCGGCTACCGTTGAGCTGCCGTAGAGCAGTTCTTACACTCCTCCCGATAAAAGGAGACCTGACCGAGATTAAGAACTGGCGCCCTGTGTCGCTGCTTTGCACAGATTACAAACTGCTCTCAAAAAGTTTGGCAAATAGAATGGTAGATGTAATGGAGCAAGTTGTTCATCCGGACCAGAGCTACTGCATACCTGGTAGGTCCATTTTTGATAATATTTCTATAGTGCGGGATATTCTAGAGGTCTCCAAGTTGTTTAATTTAGACTGTGCGTTGCTTTCTCTGGATCAAGAGAAAGCGTTCGATAGAGTTGAACATAATTACCTATGGAAAACTTTAGCAGCTTTTGGTTTCTGCCAAGATTACGTGGATATGGTTAAGATGCTGTATACTGATGTTGAGAGTGTGCTGAAAGTGAACGGTGGCTTATGCACTCCTTTCAAGGTTGGTAGAGGTGTTAGGCAAGGTTGCTCGCTATCAGGAATGCTCTACTCATTAGCCATTGAACCATTATTGCAGCAGATAAGAGCAAATTTGACTGGTGTAAATATACCTGGTTTTAATTGTAACATTCATTTATCCGCTTATGCTGATGATGTGATTGTAATAGTCAATAGTCAAAAAGATATAGAGATTTTAAAGAAATTACTTGAAGATTTTAGAGTTTTATCTTCTGCTAAAATAAACTGGAACAAAAGTGAAGCTTTAATATGTGGAAAGTGGACTGGAGAGGAACTAAGCCTTCCTGATGGTTTATTTTGGAGTAAAGGAGGTTTAAAATACTTTTAAAATAGTTTTTTTAGGAGATGACGACACTGTACAGAAAAATTGGGATGGGATTGTTGAAAAAGTTAAAGGTTTAGCCAAATGGAAATGGCTGGCCCCGAACATGTCCTATAAAGGGCGTACTTTAATTATCAATAATTTAATTGCATCCTCTCTCTGGCATAAGCTTGCATGTATAGATCCGCCTGTGAAAATGTTGACTGAAATTCAAGCCTTACTGGTGGATTTTTTTTGGCATAAATTACACTGGATTACAAAGAGCATTTTATATTTGTCTAAAGAAGAAGGTGGACAGGGGCTGATAAACTTGCAAAGCAGAATAGCAGCTTTCCGTTTGCAATTTATACAAAGGTTTCTTTCGGGGTCATGTGACTGTGGTTGGAGAGTGACTGCATGTGCTATTTTACGGAGTCTGGGAGGCCTACAGATGGACACATCTCTCTTCTTGTTAGACCCCTTAAAACTGGATGCCTCCAATATGCCAATTTTTTATCGAAATCTTTTTAAAGTGTGGAGTCTTTTTAATCAACAAAGGACACCATGTATGAAGTCAATCTTCTGGTTGTTAAACGAACCCATAGTATATGGAGCACGCTTGGATATTTCAGCTGTTGGACACAGTTTTCCTGGACTAAATAATATCCTTTGCAAATCCAGGATCACCACCTTAAGACTTTTGCTAAATGTGGCTGGACTTAATTTCACGAACATTGACGAAACCGCTTCTCATCTGGGAATTTCTTCAACTCGAATAGTTGCTCAACTGATGGCGAAATGGCAGTCTGCTCTTTCAAAGGAAGAGAGACAATTACTAACAGACTATTGTACAGGAGTAGAGACTCCAAATACTGAAGACCCTTTTCCCCCTGTATATTTGTCTCCCAAACTTGATGAGTGTATGGGTTTGTTTTTAAAAACTGGAAAATCTTTGTGTTTGGATTTCTTTTCAGTTACGGGGAAAGATTTGTACAAAGCTTGTGTTTGGGTTTTTAACAAGAAGGTTTTAAATGACAAAATGGATACACCATGGCGTTCTTTTTTAAAGTTGGATGATGATGTTAAGCCTGAGTGGAGAGTCTTGTATAAGCCACCGTTACAAAAGAGAGTAGGTGATATACAATGGAGAGTTCTCCATGGGGCAATAGCGGTCAATGCTTTTATTTCTGTTTTAAATCCTGAGGTGAGCTCTGAATGTCCTTTTTGTTTTAAAAGAGAGACTGTTTTTCATGCTTTTATGGAGTGCTGTAGATTAAAGCCCTTATTTGGTGTATTAAGAAATCTTTTTGATGCTTTTAATGAAACGTTTTCCAAGGAAATATTTGTTTTGGGTGCAAAATATGTACAGAAAAGACGGACTGATTGCCAATTAGTAAATTTTATTTTGGGTCAAGCTAAACTTGCTATCTATTCAAGCAGAAAAAACATGATTGAACAAAGGCCTGGACATAATGTTATTGTGTTGTTTCCAAATCTTATAAAGTCTAGAGTGTTGATTGATTTTAATTTTTATAAATCTATGGATGATCTTATTACATTTGAACTAAAATGGTGTAGTAAAGGAGCTTTGTGTTCTATGATTGAAGATGAATTATTTTTTACACATTTTCTGTAATTTTATTCTCTGCTTAATTTATAGCTTGTGAATTGATTTATGTAGATTTGTAATAAAAAGCATTTAAATTCAAAAATTCTCTCTCTCTCTCTCTCTCTCTCTCTCTCTCTCTCTCTCTCTCTCTCTCTCTCTCTCTCTCTCTCTCTCTCTCTCTCTCTCTCTCTCTCTCTCTCTCTCTCTCTCTCTCTCTCTCTCTCTCTCTCTCTCTCTCTCTCTCTCTCTCTCTCTCTCTCTCAATCGTTCTTCAGTTGCGCCCTGTCACACACACAGCAGTTCAATTCCCATCCCTACTGGCAAACACAACAACTTTCTTAACATTACAAAATGCCATTGTAATAAACATTTTATTGCATTACATTCTGGTATGAACATTCACCCGCCAGTGTGGCGGATAGCCTTTTGAGATTTCAGTTCAGTCATTTCTACATCACGAGGTCATTTAGTAAAGGTTCGAGCACATTCAACATGAGTTTCCAGATCTACTTTACAGACCGGAGACACGGTCTTCAGGAGAGAACAGTGTGTGTGTGTGTCGGATTCAGAAGAGGAGTTCAGGAACACCACAGTGCAGGAGTTAAAGAGGAAACTCATCCCTGAAGACCAGCGTGAGTCCAGCACATCAGTCTTCTGGACATCAGCTTGTGTGTGTGTGTGTGTGTGTGTGAAGGTGTGGGACATCTGCTCGTGTGTGGGAAGGATATTGTGATGTTGACAAAGAAATCTGTATTTCAATGTAGATTCAGCTCTTATTAACGGAGAAGCCTGAGATTGAGAAGTTAGCAAATAAATAACGTAATATGAATGAGGAAAACATGTGATTTAATGTGTGTGTGTGTGTGTGTGTGTCCACAGTTGAAAAGACAATTCTTGTCTACTATTATAACAAGACACTGAAGAGGAATTGCACACTTGGTTTCTACGGCATTAAACATGAGGATCATATTACCGCACTACCCCGTGGATGTATGCATTATTTACACTAGTATTGACATTATTTAAAGCATTTATTTATAGTCTTAAACTAACTAGCCTTTTCATTTCAGACTCCTATACAGTGACATCCCAGACATGTTCTTCTCATAGTCAAGCGTCGACAGGTCAGTTTCTCTTGAGTCAAAAGTCCACAAATGCTTGTTTTCTCTATCAGTGGTTTTGTATTACATACATTTTTATAATAACATGTTTACAGGTTTTATACACATCAGGCCTTTTTTATGAGTTTTGTGCTTCATTTTGTGGCAATGTAAATACAAACTTTATTATGATGAATGTAAAATACCCTTAATTATTGATCCTCCACATTATTAAAGGCACCATTAAACAGGCAAATATTCAGTTAACATCTGCTTTGTTTCACATGATCTCTCACAGTAACGTATACCTTTGAAGATGACGATGATGAAGATGAAGGTAAAGGTAAAGAATTGCCCAGGACTGAGTCTATGGACATTGTGATTCCGATGCAACAGATTCAGTAGTTCAGTACAGCCTCACATAATCCACAGATATATATTACTGTGATCAGTAAAAGTGTCATATCTTTAAAATTCACTACCATTAACATTCACTATCATATACTGTCTTCTGAAGTCAGTGTCTTAATGTAAAATGGTTCCTAAAAAGAATGAATCTATAATAGTTTATGAACTTAAACGAGTTTGGTTTTTCTGTGCATTTCCTGTATGTTTCTGTATCATAATAAACATTCATATTACATAGCCCTTTCTTTTACAGTTATTAAATAATTTTGAATATTTTTATTTTGTGAGAATTTTCCCTTTGTCCTTCTAATCAGTTTTTGTGTAATTCATTCAAAGTTGTTTTAACATTGTTAAGAGTAAACTCAAAATATATTTTAAATTATACTGTAAAATAGTTGTCAACCTAAAAAAGTGAGTGTTTGTGCTGCCTTAAAATTTTAAGTTTAATCAACTCAAATATCCAAGTTGTCACTTTGTTGTGTTTAACTTCACATTTCAAGTTGACTAAACCTAAAATTTTAAGGCAGCATTAACACTTTTAATTTGACAACTATTTAGATTTGGGTTTTTTTCATATCAATAGGTGCGTTTGACTTGATGCAACTGATCGGCATTTGACTTGCAGCAGTGCATGCTGGTTAGAAATATATATATATATATATACTGTATATATATATATTATCTTGGTTTTTATTTAAATTGAACAAAATTCAAGTGCAATCCTTTGTGCATACTTCTAATTAAACATGTTGACAGTATCTATATAACAGAGAGAGAGAGAGAGAGACCTTCTAACATGAACAAGTCCGCTCAGGTCTTTATATCGCAGCTCTTGAATGCAAGCCGAAACTCATAAACATGTTCACACTTGAAGAAGATATACGTTCTGCAGTTTCAGTGTTTCTCAGAGCCCTCATGAAGAGTCCCATTCAAAGCATCTAATGCACAAACTGGTGAATGTCATTAAAATATTTTAAGAACATTTTGTTCTCAGTTGTTTAGTTAACACAATTCACAAAGATTTCAATTTATACCTTCAATACCGTGTTAGATTACATTCTGAATCATTGTTTTGAAGGGAAATGCGATGCTTTTATCACTTTATTGAATTCTCTAATTGGGCACTAAAACATTTATTAATCCCAACATCTGCATAAGTTAATACATCAAACCAGTCCAACATTTAGAGTCCATATTCTTCTTTCCATCCACGCAAGTACCTGAAAACAAAGGCTTTCAATTCATCAGGATATATTTCATTATGAAGTGTTGAAATACGAATTCCAGTGATGCAGAATGCTTTGGTTGATATTTTAAAAAAGCAAGTCATTTATCAGAGGATACAGTCACATGATACAGGATACAGTCACATGATACAATATACAGTCACATGACCGCTTCATTGGTGTGTTTGATTGGGATTGTTTATTTATTGACAAAGTAATGTAAATGTTGTTGTGTTTTAATGCATTATGCTTTCTAAAGGTGTATTCAATTACAGTAATAGATACGTTTTATCATAATAACTGTTACAATTATTCATGATATCATACAATGCATTATAATGTGCATTACAAGGCATAAAAACAATAGGGTCCTCTCACCATCGGTGCTCGGGCCCTAATTACTGGGTCAAAAATATTTTTATAATACATTATACGTGAGTAAAGTGTTACCATAACATCTTCTCATTATAATGCTTCCTCCAGTCAAAGTCTTTTTACATGGAAGTCCACACACATATTTCTGTAGACTGTTGCAATAGGACTCATGCATTGCTGAACACAAGTAATGTGATGCAATTTTCTTTAAATCTGTTCCCATGAAGAAACAAACTCCTCTAGAGATGACCTTTTTTGTGTGTGTGTGCGTGGGTGTGTGTGTGGGGGGGTGCGTGCGCGTGGGGGTGCGCGTGGGTGTGTGTGTGGGCGTGTGTGGGTGTGTGTGTGTGTGTGTGCGTGTGCGGGTGGGTGTGGGTGTGTGTGTGTGTGTGGGTGGGTGTGTGCGTGTGTGTGTGTGTGTGCGTGTGCGTGTGCGGGCGTGTGTGGGTGTGTGTGTGCGTGTGCGGGTGTGTGTGTGGGTGTGTGTGTGTGCGGGTGCGGGTGTGTGTGTGTGTGTGTGGGTGTGTGTGTGGGTGTGTGCGGGTGCGGGCGTGTGCGGGTGCGGGCGTGTGCGGGTGTGTGTGTGCGGGTGCGGGTGCGGGTGTGGGTGTGTGTGTGGGTGTGTGTGCGTGCGTGTGTGGGTGTGTGTGCGGGTGCGGGTGTGTGTGGGTGTGTGTGTGCGTGTGCGGGTGTGTGTGTGGGTGTGTGCGTGTGTGTGTGCGGGTGCGGGTGCGGGTGTGTGTGTGTGGGTGTGTGTGTGGGTGTGTGCGGGTGCGGGCGTGTGTGGGTGTGTGTGTGCGTGTGCGGGTGCGGGTGCGCGTGGGCGTGTGCGGGTGTGGGTGTGGGTGTGTGTGTGGGTGTGTGTGCGTGTGCGGGTGCGCGTGGGCGTGTGGGTGTGTGTGTGGGTGTGTGTGTGTGTGGGTGTGTGTGTGTGTGTGTGTGGGTGTGTGTGTGCGTGTGCGTGATGCTTTGTGTGAATTATAGGAGAAACTTTCCTTAAACTGTAAACAATCAGCAAAAGGAAATTCGCATAAAGTATCTTCAAAAATATGAGATGACATTTTTCTACTCAGCCTTCAACCATCCAACATTAGGACATTTAAAAGTGTAAAAGCATTAACAAACAACTACTACAGACCATGAATAACCTTGATTATTTCCACAGCAATATTACAGATGTGTTCAATGTAACTGTATAACTCATCTGACAGGAGTTTGGTGGATCTAGCTTTACTGCTCTAGCCGTCAGAAAGATTAATAGCATTTCAGTGCGTTGGCTTTCTCACTTCCTCTAAACAATAAATGCAGAAAAGCTTGCCTCAGCACTTCACAAAATATCCACTTTTCAAGATGCACGTGGAAACTGTCTGATCCGTGACGAGATCACGAGGAAAAGCGCAAAGTTACTTTGATCCAATGTTTGATGTTTAAAAAAAATATATATTTTAGATTTAAGTAGCAAATGAGAATTGACTATATATTGAGACTTTCAGTTTTGTACAAGGTAATTGACACAACAATTTTCCAATAAGGGAAGAATAGCCTATGTAAAAAGGTTTTTTGGTTAAAAGACTCACTAATAAACATTAAAGTTTAAAAATAATAAAGACTTTTCCATTTGTTGACATGACATGTTTATATTCAGAAGGGAAATATAATTTATTAAGTTGGGAGATAATTACCATGAAATCATTATATTTATAAATATGATATTAATCTCACATAATAAAATATAATCTATAGTTATAACTACTACTGTTAAATCTATATTAAATTATTATGAAATCTCATTCAATTATTTCAGAATCTTTACTTTTTAAATAATTTCAACGACCTTTAATGAATTTTAATTAGTCTTTTATCAAAATAAACAGAAAATAGTACAAACTTTGCTAAACGTAAATGTTTTAAACTAATTTTAATTGTATTCAACACATGTGTGTGGGGTAAATAACCCACTTTTATTATTTATTTTATACATATATTTTTATAGTTATTTTATAGTTACAGTTATTAACGGTTCTTATACACTTATAGTTATTTAACAGGCTTTGATTAAAGAGGAAGGACTCTGAAACAGTGTAATGATGACTGGATAGGATATGAGAGTTTAAACTGAGAAAGTGAAACTATCATCACTGTGTGCATCAGTTACTAGATCAGTTACTAGATCCTGTGGGAATATAGTAAAGGTTCAAGCACATTCAACATGAGTTTCCAGATCAACTTTTCAGACAGGAGACAGAGACACGAGGGAAGAAGAGTGTGTGTGTCGGATTCAGAAGAGGAGTTCAGGAACACCACAGTGCAGGAGTTAAAGAGGAAACTCATTCTTGAAGACCAGCGTGAGTCCAGCACTGCAGCTCGTGTGTGTGTGTGTGTGTGTGTGTGTGTGTGAAGGACAGTGTGGGACATCAGCTCGTGTGTGTGTGTGTGTGTGTGTGTGTGTGTGTGTGTGTGTGTGTGTGTGTGTGTGTGTGTGTGTGTGTGTGTGTGTGTGTGTGTGTGTGTGTGTGTGTGTGTGCCAAAGAAAAAGAAAGAAAAACTTGTATTTGAACATCAAGGGTCAAGAGCCCAACTAAAGCAAACGCTGATCTCCATCATGGTGACCTTAAACCTTGTATATATTGTGTTTCTCTTTCCTTCAGTGATTCTGCTTGTTAACAGCAGGTGTTCATCACTAATGATCAATCATCACTTAATTGATGATTAATTAACTTATCTATACAATTATTATTCAATTATCATTCTGGGATCTAGAAAACTCATTCAGTTTGAGTTCTGTTTCAGAACTTAAGCCACTTCAAGGTTCGGTATTATTTGAGTGCAGTGAACTCAATTTATTTGAGTAAATAGTACTGTTAGGTTTTACAGCACTGCAGTCTTCTGTGTGCATCAGCTCATGTGTGGGAAGGATATTGTGATGTTAACAAAGAAAATCTGTATTTGAATGTAGATTCAGCTCTTATTAACAGAGAAGCCTGAGATTGAGAAGTTAGCAAATAAATAACATAATTCAGAAAGCACATATTAATGAGGAAAACAGTTGATATCGTGTGTGTGTGTGTGTGTGTGCGTGCGTGTGTGTGTGTGTGTGTGTGTCCGTGTTTCTTTCACAGTTGAAGACACTATTCTTTACTACCGCTTCAAGACACTGAAGAAGAATCGCACACTTGGTTTTACGGCATTAAACATGAGGATCGTATTACCGCAGTGCTCTGTAGAAGTATGCATTATTTACAGTATTTGACATTATTAAAAGCATTTATTTATAGTATTACACTAACTGCCCTCTTCATTTCAGTTCCCGGTACAGCAAAAGCTATGAGTAGGGGTGTAACCCCGGTGTCCTGGCCAAATCTGTCCATCATGGCCCCCTAATCATCCCCGTATACTGATTGGCTTCATCACTGTCTCCTCTCCACCAGTAAGCTGGTGTGTGTGTGTGTGGTGAGCGTTCTGGCACACTACGGCTGCGGTCGCATCATCAGCTGGAGCTGCACACTGGTGGTGGTTGAGGAGATTCCCCCCTCCATATGTGAAGCGCTTTGAGTACCCAGAAAAAAACGCTATATAAATGTAACGAATTATTATTAATTATTATTAAATGCATTAAAGTCACACTGAATTCAGAGAGGAATCTTAAATCATGTTCCAGTATTAAACAGTGATAAAACACATAATCCATTATAAATATATTCATACTGAGGGTTGAAGTGTAATATTAATCTTTCTCTTTATGATGGAGTTTTTGTTTTCCTCTATACTTTCATATGCAAATATAATCATTTCTTTTGCTTACATTTATTTAAATCTAGTTTGCACTTAAATATTTTTAACCTCTGTGTTTCAGTTGTGGTTTGTCGGTCGCTGTTGCTTGTTGTTTCCTAGTTCTGGTGTTTGCCCTGGATTTCCTGTTTGTTCCATTAAATCAGTACTTGCATTTGGATTCTCTCCACTTCATTCCTGCCTCATCGTTACACATGCACTGATGGGTCGATATCAATAAGAGGAACATTTACTATATTACATATTTCCAAGAGTTTATTTTAAATTAATTTGTGTAATGAAATATTTTATTTTAGGAGGTCGATATCAGAAGAGAATATAGTGAATTATATGGTATAAGTTTGAATGATATCACACTTTAACTGATCAGCTCACAATATGAATATATTTATAAAGATTATGTGAGACTGTAGTTATGATCCGTTTATAGTCTTCAAACTGTCGTCACTGAAGACAAACGCTTGTTCTCTCTATAGCAGTGATGTAGTACTGTACTGTACATGTGATTTACAGAATGCTGGTCAAAATATTG
Source organism: Semotilus atromaculatus (assembly GCA_031834385.1). Lineage (NCBI taxonomy): Eukaryota > Metazoa > Chordata > Actinopteri > Cypriniformes > Leuciscidae > Semotilus > Semotilus atromaculatus. The sequence continues at coordinate 447,203 of JAULUF010000081.1, forward strand.
GTTTGTTTACATTTTTAATGTTGTTTTATTATTCATAATCAAGTTATTATTGAGTTTCTCTGACTGATGAACACATATAGTGTAATAACAGGCTCATGATGCTGTATGATTGACATTTCTCTTCTTATGAGCACAAATTTAGTTTGTGATGAAAACTTCACAGTTTGTGTCTCTACAACAATGGACAGAAATGAACAATTATCCCACATATCCTCTACATAATATAAATGTAAACTTAATTAAAGTTAAAGGTACAGATTGACAGATTCATGACACGATATTATTCAGTTTCTGACGGATGTTTCATTGTTCTGCTCCACATCATCTCTCTCAGGTTGTTCAGGGTGCCGTATACACACAGGACCCAGCGAAATACACCCTCCTCCTGAAGATGAAGATAGAGTAATTCCCAGGTCCCATTCTATGGATAATTTATTATGTGACATGCATCAGCCTCCGCTGGAACCCAGTGAATAATGTTGAATAATGTTGATTATTGTAGTTCAGCCTCACATAATCATCACATCACATGTGTTTATGTATAGTTCACTGTGAGACTGTGACTGTTGTTCATATGAGCTCCATTATAAACTCACTGAAATATTTCACTTCCAGAAGCTGATATCAGAAGAGAATATCATAGTGAATTATATAATAGTAAATTTGATTTCCATTACACGAGAGTAGATGTTAAAACTTCATGCTGATTTGTACTCGGCTTTCGCCAAGATAAGCAAAACTAAGACGTAGCTTTACAGTAAACTATGCTTCTCCATCCATTTACGCTTCTTTCCATATGAGGGTGTGACTCCCCTTCTGTCCGGCGTTAACGGCTGCAGTGTACTTGGCGCGTCAGCACACACGACGACTACAACTACAGGACCAGCACGACCACCGTCTGGATTGAGCCGAGTAGGGGACATCTCTAGGGTCTTCAAGTGGGCACCTTCCGTCCTCAGTGTTTCGTCGACTAGCCCACGACACCTCAAGAGGGCTCGACAGTGACTCTGGCGTCCCAGAGTCACCCCCCTCCGTCCCCCACTCAACTCAGCCCAGCTTACTGACCTCTACATCCCTCCTGCTGCTGAGACCTAACCACAATCTCACTATCTCTCCGCAACCCAACCATACGCGCCAACCCGTTTGACTAAGGCTGTCGAGCCCCACTGGTGCGTTAAAGCAGTTTCAGTGGCAACGGTTCCGTATGGCATACCACCTACCGCAAAACACAATATCTGCCCAACCACCCTTCATTCACACAATATCCACAGGAACGTATACAAATAAACCAACAGACTCTTCAATTTTTCAAGAATTCTACGAAACCGTAGCGTGGCGGCCTGTACCTTGCCAGCTAGAATCTTTCCGTCTCAACCACAGCCAGTTGCTGCTCCTTTCTGCTGCTTCAGATAAGTTCTTTACTGTGCGACGCAACTCTTGGCCGCTGAATCCGACGTCCCTGAGGAACCGGGTTGTAGAGTGTGCCACAAAACCTCGACAACCCACTTCCACTGGATAAACCTGGACTCTCCATCCTCGCTGTTCTGCTTCAGTGGCCAAATGAGCATACCGCAGTTTCTTCCACTCATATGCCTCATCTACAGCATCCTCCCATGGCACTGTTAACTCTATCAGTTGAACAATGCGTGCTGATCCAGACCACAAAACAATGTCTGGTCGTAGGTTAGTGGTGGCAATCTCAGGTGGAAAAATAAGCCGTTGATCAAGATCAGCCAGCATCTTCCAATCCCTAGCAGCTTCCAGTTGTCCTGGCCGAGAATTGGTGTTAACACCTTTTCTTGGTGGTTGCTCGCCTGGGCGGAGGAATGTTGTCTTCTGCGTGTAATGTTTTGCTAGAACAGGCGGCAACTTATTGGTCATACTACGCTTGCCTTCCAATGCTAAAGCCAAACATCGCAGTACTTGGTCATGGCGCCAAGTAAACCGACCTTGGCTAAGAGCCACCTTACATCCTGTCAAAATGTGCCTTAATGTGGCAGGTGATGAACACAAAGGACAAGAGGGATCCTCTCCTACCCAGAGGTTTAGGTTCTGCGGTGATGGGAGAACATCATATGTTGACCTAATAAGGAAACTGATCCTACTCTCTTCCATTGACCAAAGGTCTTGCCAGCCCATCTTGCGTTGTTCCACACTCTCCCATCTCATCCACTCTCCCTGCTTGGCCTGGGAAATGGCCTTTATACTCCTCATCCTCTCCTCCTGCTTTCGCACCTCGTTGACTACCAGCTTCCTCCTTTGAGCTGGGCCTGCCTTGTGCCATTTAGGAGGAGCTAACCTGAGCCCAAAACCCCCTCTTCCATGCTGTACCTGTCCCACGATATCCCCTATTTGAAGGTCAGCCTTTGCCTCGACTACAGATTTCTTTGCTGACCACTTTCTACCAGTTTTTAACACAGGGGCTGCCTCCCTTACACATTTGTCACGTGACTCTACTAAGGTCATTTCCAGTCTGACCTTGGCACACTTAAACTCCTCGGTTAAAGCAGAGACTGGCAGCTGCAATATTCCTTTACTATAAAGTCCCACTCTGCTGAGGCAGCGTGGAACTCCCAACCATTTCCTGATGTATGAACTTATTAACGCTTCCAGCTTATCCACTGTTGTCAAAGAAACCTCGTACACAGTCAGTGGCCACAGCAACCTCGGCAGTAGACCAAACTGAAAGCACCAGAGTTTTAGTTTGCCTGGTAGAGCACAGCTGTTTATGCTCTTCAACCCTTCCACTGCTTGTCGTCTAACTTCTCCCACTCGAACTGTGTCCTTTAGATCTCCATCGTACCATCTCCCAAGACTTTTCACTGGCTTCTCAGAAACTGTTGGTATTGCCTCACCATTAATGAAGAATGTTTTATCTACTACCTTTCCTTTAACTATGGAGATGCTCCTTGATTTAGAGGGCTTAAATTGCATTCGTGCCCATTCAATATTATCTGTTAACTTCCCCAATAACCGATTAGTGCAGGCTACTGTTGTAGTCATGGTTGTCATGTCATCCATGTATGCTCTGATTGGTGGTAGTCGCAACCCAGAAGCCAAGCGCTCTCCTCCTACTACCCATCTTGATGCCCTAATGATTACTTCCATTGCCATGGTAAAAGCCAGTGGGGAAATGGTGCATCCTGCCATTATTCCAACCTCTAAGCATTGCCATGCAGTACTGAATTTTGGAGTTGAGAAACTAAATTGCAAATCTCCAAAATAGGCTTTCACTAAATTTGTTATTGACATTGGTACTCTGAAAAAATCAAATGCTGGCCAAAGAAGCTCATGTGGCACTGAACCATATGCATTGGCCAAATCCAGGAATGTTACATGGAGCTCCTTCCTCTCCTTTTTAGCTGACTGAATTCGTTGCCAGATAACATTGATGTGTTCTAAGCATCCTGAGAACCCTGGAATGCCCGCTTTTTGAACTGAGGTGTCAATGAAGCCATTCTTTAATAGGTAGGTGGACAATCTCTGGGCAATAATGCTGAAGAAAATCTTACCTTCAATGTTTAATAGTGAAATGGGACGAAACTGACTGATGCTTGTAGCATCTTTTTCTTTAGGTATAAAGACTCCACCTGCTCTGCGCCATGCTCTAGGTACAACCTGTTTTTCCCATGCCACTTTGATCAATTTCCACAGAATTCGCAGAACTCCTGAAGCACTCTTGTACACTCTGTACAGAACTCCATTAGGCCCTGGAGATGATGAAGCCCTTGCCTTTCTCACAGCCTGCTCTACCTCTTTCCACTTAGGTGCACAGACCTCCATTTGGTATTCTGGTGGGTTGATAGGTGGTATGTCTGATGGAATTGACATAGGCTCATGCCTGTTTGCATCTGTATGCGTGTCCTCCAAATATCTCTCTAGCTCAATCCTAGATGCTTTTAAAGTGCCATTCTTCTCACTGGTGAATAACTTCCATACGAATTTGAATGGGTCTTTATAGAAATTAGCCCTCGCACGTTCCTTCTTTTTGTAGCGTTTCAAACAGCGTTTGTACGCCTATGGAGAGTCCTCATAATGCTGTTGCACCAACATGTGTGAGTGTGTGTGTGTGTGTTTGAATTATAGGAGAAACTTCTCATAAACTGTAAAGGTAATTCACTCTATGAAATATCTTCAAAAATATGAGAAAAATTTTTCTACTCCCCCTTTAACCCTCCAACATTAAAAGAACATTTAAAAGTGTAAAAGCATTAACAAACAACTACAACAGACCACGAATAACCTCGATAATTTCCACAGCAACATTACGGATGTGTTCAATATAATATAATATAAAGGTCTGAGTTTGGTGGTTCTAGCTTTATCGCTCTATAGCAGCGGTCAGAAAGTTCAGTACGCTGGCTTTCTCAAGAAACTGAAATCTACACTGTAAAAAATTATCGTGATTTTAACGGTAAAAGACGTTAAAATTATATGGTGAAAAACCATATACAAAAAGTTTCTGTACTTGAAGAACTGATAGATCTAACCATACATTTAATGTAATTTTACAGTGAAATACTGTTAAATTTACAGTTTTTGGAAGTGAAAAATAACAAGTCATTGTATAATTAACAGTGAAAAAACGTAAATTTACATTCCCACAATTCCCCACTTCACACGTCACATATTTGTGTAGAAATAACTTTCTTCATAGTTTATTTTTTTCTAATCAGTTATGCATTAGAGTTTTATGTTACATTTAATGTTGTTAAATTTATTGCATTTTTAAATTGGTGTTTAATGCGAATGACACTGTGCCGCTTCTAGTATTAACTTTCTCAGCTTGTGGAAAAGCTGTTTGTGATGATGAGCTTTGATTGATCATGTAACTCTCATCTCCACTGTGATTGGTGGTTGTCAGTGTATTACAATGGTACAAAACAGATATTAGCATTACAATAGATCGATAAATGAACATGATAATGATATACGTTTTTTTTTATTGTAAATTTAAGTTAAGACTGTAAAACCTAAAATGTTGCTACAGTATTTTTTTATGGTAATATATCTGGCAACCACAGCTGCCACTTTATTACCGTAAATGTAAAAGATTTTTATTTTTACAGTGTGGTCAAACGAGGCTAAAGGGTAAAAGGCCTTTGATTTGATTTTCCTCTAAACCACTAGATGCAAAAACCTTGCCGTAGCACTTTACAAAAAAATTCTGTATTTTTAAAGTAAAATATTTTAATGACAGTATAGAGAGGTTTCACCAACGTCATATTCTGGGCGGTAACCCGGATGCGCGGCCATTATGGAGGCACTCGGATGTAAACAACAGCATGGATTGCACATGGGATTGCACTGTTTATGTACTAATGAACACATTTTTACACTAATAAACCACGGAAAAAACACGTGATAGGTGCGAAATCATATAGAGAAGGCTTAGTAAGCAGGAGAGAGCGCAAAATTTTGACAAACTAATGTTAATATGTGGTAAAGATCCAAACGAGCTAACGTTAGCTTCTCTAACGAGCCCTTACTGCGATTCTTCCTTCTATTTCTTATCCCGACATATGCTACGTGCAGATTGTCAGTCCAAAAAAGCACATGAAATCCGTTACAAGCTACATCCATATGTGGTTTGAAATCCTATTCAAATCACATATCAGGACATGAGCTTCAGCCCAAACGATCGGATTTCGCGTGGTATGTGACTCTCACGCCACGTAAAATGTAAACGTCATTTATAGGAAACATGCTGAAAGTCGCTGCCGAAACAATACTGTGTTGTTGCAAAGTGCCGGACGACCAGAAAATTATTAGTTCTGAAACCGGCGCGGAAAAAAAATATGTGCATAACAGCCTCCTGCAGTTCTGCCGCAGGCAGTAAACGCTGCAGTAGTCCAGCGCGGCGGATACACATTTCCATGTTGTAACATTTAAATAAGACAACATCTAACGCTATATTGCAAATGCAACCCCCTCCATCAACGCAACGTCATTGCCATATTACCAAAGAGCTGCATGGACACACAAATCGGATCTGGACAGTTGTGATACACAGTGTGGACATCATTTTAGATCAGATTCCAATTGGAAACAAAGATAATCGGATTTGGACTGACATTGTGAATGTAGCCATAGTTACGTCAACATTTTACAGGGTTCTCAAGTTTTATCAAAAGCTTGGAGTGAGATCACATGCGGTTACGGGAGGAGCCCTAATGGAGCCCCGCCCCCACCCATCCAGGCCCCGCCCCTCAATTTTACCCATTGCTCATGATTAACCAGCAGCAAAAATTTAAATTATAACAATTGGTAAATCTGATAAATGACAGAGTAATTAATCACATAAAATATACCCTTTAATGTTATATTTCAAAATTACAAATAGGCCTATACAAAAATTAAAAAAAATTAAAATGCAATGGCAATGATTAATGTATGTTTTGACATAAAATATTACCCAGAGCACTCTGCTTTAATACATATAGCCTTAATGTAACTAGAAAGACTATCAATACAGTATAATATATAAAAAGAAATACATCTTCATTCCTTCCCATACCCACTAACATTTCCCTTAGTTTCAGATAACGTAAGCTAGCCAAACTGAGCCATAGCTTCTGGCCGGGTTGCAAAGTAGTTGTAGAGTTTTTGACTGCATCAATAATAATGTATACGATGGGCTATATATTAAGTTCTAGCCTAAAAATGTTAGACGAGCTTTCTTCCAACATGCATGCACTTCTCCATCACGACCATACCTGTCAACACTCCCGTTTTTTAGCCCAATCGCCCGGACCCCCCGGTCGAACGGTCTCTGCACAAATCTCCCGGATTTTGAAAACCAAATGTTGACAGGTATGATCACGACGTGTGTTCGCGCGATGTTGTTGGTTACCTAGTAACGAACGTACGGTGGCCGAGAATTTTCCGTCAACTTCCGTGTGTTCGCGCATCTATATTGCCTATTAACGAACGCAATCTGGCCGAGATACGTGCTGGCGCAGGAAACTTCACATTGTGTGACTGCGCCTCGTATACAACGTTATATATAAATCTTGCAGGACAACTTGGTTGGCATTGAATTTCAGCGTGAGAAATACACGGTGTGGCGTGTGAGCGTGTGAACTGGTTGAATTGCGTGTGTCTCACGGCCAATGCGTGAGACTTGAGAACCCTGATTTTAGCCATAGTCAACGCTTCCATTTACTCATGTGACTGATGCTGTGCCTCTCTCAACCACACACGCCTTCTTTCAGCTGTTTTTTGCACTCTTCTCTTTAACTTTTGACATTCTGTAGAACTCGAAATGTTTTTCCCCGATGCAACCGATTAGTACAGACCAAAACTCGACCATTTTTCAGCAGAAATAATCAGCCAAAGTTGCGAGTCCATTCAGTTCAGTGACATTGTTTACGTTCTGTGCCTCCAAAATGGCCGACTTCCGGATTGATGACGCGTCGTGAAACCCCTCTATATTTATTGAACAAAAATGTAATATTTTATTCATCAAAATGAACGGAAAATAGTACAAACTTTGTTTGGACACACACACACACACACACACACACACACACACACACACACACACACACACACACACACACACACACACACACTCTTTCTTTCTCTTTCTCTTTCTCTTTCTCTCTCTCTCTCTCTCTCTCTCTCTCTCTCTCTCTCTCTCTCTCTCTCACACACACACGCACACAAAACGCATGCTTTTAAACCGCAGCGCGACATCTCACGGTTATCTCCTCACCTGTCACATATTACTAACACTCTACGCGCATGCGCAGTTCTCTTTTTACCTCACATCATAAATGCACACACAGTGACGGTTACAGTGAGTGTGAGGAGGAGGATTTTCTTCATCGGTAAATCTGAATCCTGCAGGACACACTTCAACATGACTTTCCATTAGCAGTGACTGGAAATACATTATGACTGTTGTGAGTGACTGTGTGTGACTGTGAGTGACTGTGTTGTGAGTGACTGTGTGTAACTGTGAGTGACTGTGAGTGACTGTGAGTGACTGAGTGACTGTGTGTAACTGTGAGTGACTGTGAGTGACTGTGAGTGACTGTGAGTGACTGTGTGTAACTTTGAGTGACTGTGTTGTGAGTGACTGTGTTGTGAGTGACTGTGTTGTGAGTGACTGTGTTGTGAGTGACTGTGTGTAACTGTGAGTGACTGAGTGACTGTGAGTGACTGTGTTGTGAGTGACTGTGTGTAACTGTGAGTGACTGTGAGTGACTGTGTGTGACTGTGTTGTGAGTGACTGTGTTGTGAGTGACTGTGTGTGACTGTGAGTGACTGTGTTGTGAGTGACTGTGTGTAACTGTGAGTGACTGTGAGTGACTGTGAGTGACTGTGAGTGACTGTGTGTAACTTTGAGTGACTGTGTTGTGAGTGACTGTGTTGTGAGTGACTGTGTGTAACTGTGAGTGACTGTGAGTGACTGTGTTGTGAGTGACTGTGTGTAACTGTGAGTGACTGTGTGTAACTGTGAGTGACTGTGTTGTGAGTGACTGTGTGTAACTGTGAGTGACTGTGAGTGACTGTGAGTGACTGTGTGTAACTTTGAGTGACTGTGTTGTGAGTGACTGTGTTGTGAGTGACTGTGTTGTGAGTGACTGTGTTGTGAGTGACTGTGTGTAACTGTGAGTGACTGTGTGTAACTGTGAGTGACTGAGTGACTGTGAGTGACTGTGTTGTGAGTGACTGTGTGTAACTGTGAGTGACTGTGTTGTGAGTGACTGTGTGTAACTGTGAGTGACTGTGAGTGACTGTGTGTGACTGTGTTGTGAGTGATTGTGTTGTGAGTGACTGTGTGCGACTGTGAGTGACTGTGTTGTGAGTGACTGTGTGTACAGTGCCCTCCACAATTATTGGCACCCCTGTTTAAGATGTGGTCGTGGACTTCTAAAAATTCTCCTTTTTGTTAAAACAACATAGAACCAAAATGCAAAAAAAGAGAAAAATCCAACCTTTCATTTAAGTACATTACTTTGGTGGTAAAAAAAAAATCACACATTTAGAAAAAAAAAAACTTGAAATCATGTGTCCCACAATTATTGGCACCCCTAACAATTCCGCTGAAAAATTGTATTGATTCTTTTAAATATATTTTTCTGTAGTTGCTAAAGTTGGTCAGGGTATCTAGGAACTTTTAATTAGTAATTCATGACTTCCTGTTTCCCTGGGGTATAAATATGACGTGACACAGAGGCCTAATTCTCTTACCCATTTGTTAACATGGCAAAGACAAGAGAACACACCATTCAAGTAAGGCAGATGTGTGTCGACCTTCATAAGTCAGGCAATGGCTACAAGAAAATAGCCACTCGCCTTAACTTGCCTGTATCTACAGTCAGAGGAATCATTAAGAAGTTTAAAACAACTGGAACAGTGACAAACAAGGCTGGAAGAGGTCCCAAGTTTATCTTGCCACAACGCACAGTGAGGAGGATGGTAAGAGAAGTAAAAAAAAGTCCTAAGCTCACTGTCACAGAATTGCATCAAAGAGTAGCATCTTGGGGTCACAAAGTCTCCAAAACAACCATCAGACGCTCTCTACATGCCAACAAGCTGTTTGGGAGACATGCAAGGAAAAAGCCTTTTCTCACTAACACTCACAAACGTAAACGTCTGGAGTTTGCCAAGCGGCACTGGGACTTCAACTGGGATCGTGTGCTTTGGTCAGATGAGACTAAGATTGAGCTTTTTGGCAACAAACACTCTAAGTGGGTCTGGCGTAAAACAAAAGATGAGTATGCCGAAAAGCACCTCATGCCCACCGTGAAGTATGGTGGAGGATCTGTGATGCTGTGGGCCTGTTTCTCTTCCAAAGGCCCTGGGAACCTTGTTAGGGTGCATGGCATTATGAACGCTTTGATCTACCAGGACATTTTAAATAAAAACCTGATAGCCTCTGCCAGAAAGCTGAAGATGGGTCGTCATTGGGTCTTTCAGCAGGATAATGATCCAAAACATGTGGCAAAATCTACACAAAAATGGTTCAGCAGTCACAAAATCAAGGTCCTCCCATGGCCATCTCAGTCCCCAGACCTCAACCCAATCGAAAACCTGTGGGGCGAGCTAAAGAGGAGAGTGCATAAGAGAGGACCCAGGACACTGGATGATCTGGAAAGATTGTGCAAAGAAGAATGGTCAAAGATCCCTCTCTCTGTGTTCTCCAATCTTGTGAAATGTTATAGGAGGAGATTAAGTGCTGTCTTGTTGGCAAAAGGGGGTTGTACAAAGTATTAACATCAGGGGTGCCAATAATTGTGGGACACATGATTTCAAGTTTTTTTTTTTTCTAAATGTGTGTTTTTTTTTTACCACCAAAGTAAAGTACTTAAATAAAAGGTTGGATTTTTCTCTTTTTTTGTATTTGGGTTCTATGTTGTTTAAAAAAAAAGGAGAATTTTTAGAAGTCCTCGACCACATCTTAAACAGGGGTGCCAATAATTGTGGAGGGCACTGTAACTGTGAGTGACTGTGAGTGACTGTGAGTGACTGTGAGTGACTGTGTGTAACTTTGAGTGACTGTGTTGTGAGTGACTGTGTTGTGAGTGACTGTGTGTAACTGTGAGTGACTGAGTGACTGTGAGTGACTGTGTTGTGAGTGACTGTGTGTAACTGTGAGTGACTGTGAGTGACTGTGTGTAACTGTGAGTGACTGTGAGTGACTGTGTGTAACTGTGAGTGACTGTGAGTGACTGTGAGTGACTGTGAGTGACTGTGAGTGACTGTGAGTGACTGTGAGTGACTGTGAGTGACTGTGTGTAACTGTGAGTGACTGAGTGACTGTGTGTAACTGTGAGTGACTGTGAGTGACTGTGTTGTGAGTGACTGTGAGTGACTGTGTTGTGAGTGACTGTGTGTAACTGTGAGTGACTGTGAGTGACTGTGTTGTGAGTGACTGTGTGTAACTGTGAGTGACTGTGAGTGACTGTGTTGTGAGTGACTGTGTGTAACTGTGAGTGACTGTGAGTGACTGTGTTGTGAGTGACTGTGTTGTGAGTGACTGTGTGTAACTGTGAGTGACTGTGAGTGACTGTGTTTTGAGTGACTGTGTGTAACTGTGAGTGACTGTGAGTGACTGTGTTGTGAGTGACTGTGTGTAACTGTGAGTGACTGTGAGTGACTGTTGTGAGTGACTGTGTGTAACTGTGAGTGACTGTGAGTGACTGTGTTGTGAGTGACTGTGTGTAACTGAGAGTGACTGTGAGTGACTGTGAGTGACTGTGTGTAACTGTGAGTGACTGTGAGTGACTGTGTTGTGAGTGACTGTGAGTGACTGTGTTGTGAGTGACTGTGAGTGACTGTGAGTGACTGTGTTGTGAGTGACTGTGAGTGACTTTGAGTGACTGTGTTGTGAGTGACTGTGTTGTGAGTGACTGTGTGTAACTGTGAGTGACTGTGTTGTGAGTGACTGTGTGTAACTGTGAGTGACTGTGAGTGACTGTGTTGTGAGTGACTGTGTTGTGAGTGACTGTGTTTTGAGTGACTGTGTGTAACTGTGAGTGACTGTGAGTGACTGTGAGTGACTGTGTTGTGAGTGACTGTGTTGTGAGTGACTGTGTTGTGAGTGACTGTGTTTTGAGTGACTGTGAGTGACTGTGAGTGACTGTGTTGTGAGTGACTGTGTTGTGAGTGACTGTGTTTTGAGTGACTGTGTGTAACTGTGAGTGACTGTGAGTGACTGTGAGTGACTGTGTGTAACTGTGAGTGACTGTGTGTAACTGAGTGACTGAGTGACTGTGTGTAACTGAGTAATTTGTGTTGTGAAATATTTTACTTTAAGAGGCAGACATCAGAAGATAATGAATGTTTTGGATGTAAATTTGAACGATATCACACTTTAACTGATCAGACACAGTATAAATATATATTACCGTAATGTGATTATTATGTGAGACTGTATAGTTGGTGGAAGTGTGTAACTGCAGTGTTTAAAACTATTTCAAATAACATTAATAATCATATGCGAAAATGATATAAACAGGAAAAACTGTATCAACATTTGAATGTTTATTAATCAGCTCTGATCAACCGAAAGGCCCTGAACTACATAAGACTTTATAAATAAGATTTGTAGGCTATATGATATTTATAGTAAAATTGTGTTAATTACAGGAAACTCTCTTAATGATGAAATGATTGTGTTCAGCTCTTAATGACCTATCATAAAAATTAAAAAAAATTGTGGTGAAGTAAATGCTAAAGAAAAAAAAACAATTTACATAAAAAGTTCAGGCAAGAATTAAAACAACGAAGTAATTTCTATATTATTACTCAATTCAAGCATGTAGAAAATGAAAGCGTAAATATCAACGTTATAAAAATAAGTCAAATTACTCAACTTTTCTAATACTGGTGTTCCCATCATGCATTGGGCCTTGAATTATTAATGAGGTTGATTACTGTTTTCCAGCTGTATTTACAGTTTCATCATTAATTTTGCTGTTAGGATTAATAACTTGCCCCATTTTATGACATTTGGAGTTCATTTCCTACTGAAAATGACACATTCATACTCAACAAATATCCTTTAAATGTTACCGTTATTGTGTACCAAGATTTGAGGTCTCTGCGTTCAAATAATGCTTATCTAATATGAAGATAGATTTATTATATTAATAACTTGCATTAATAACTTATTGTTTTTTTTTTTCAGTGTATGATCAAAGTTTTAACCAGTATTTTATAATAACAGGGAACGTTCCGGGAAGATTCTCTCAAAGTTATGAACAAACGTTCCTCCAGTAACATTAAACATATCTGCTCTTTAATAATGTTCTCTAAACATCAGCACAAAAACATTATTTATACATCATTCATGGATTTTTTTCTGAATGCTTTCAGTTAGTTGTTAGTTCGTTTTTTAAATGTTAATACTTGTTATTTGTTTAAAAACATTCAAAAGTAACGTTCCCATAATGTGTGTAAAATTATAATATGGAACGTTATCTTAATGTTTTGCTGACCTTCACATAAACATGAATAATATTTTTAAAACAATAAAAAAAGACTTTCAGAAATAATGTTTTCATAACTTCAGTTTGTGTCTATATAACAATAGGGGATTATCGGATTATCACGCTTCCGGGTTTCATGGGCGGGATTTGTCAACTTTGTGCATGTCCACTTCCGGCGCAGTTCAGAACAATGGCGGAAACGAAAGCTAGATGTCACTGCTCTGTTCCACTTTGTATATCGAACAAACAGCGCCAACCCTACTTAAGTTTTCATGGATTCCCGACTGAATTGAGTCTAAGGAAGAAGTGGATTAAAGCGGTCGCCGTGATGAAGGGCCAAACTTTAAAATAAAACAAGGTAGCACGTTTGTTTGTAGTAGGCACTTTAGTGAATCAGACTACTACACTAACGCAGGTAGTGCTAGTAGGCTAGCGTTAGCTGATGACGCTCAGTTTACCAACCGGGGTCGAATCAAGCATCTGAAAATCGGGTCGGTGCCCTCCCGTTTCCAGTGGAACAACTGGGGACTGTCAAGAAGGGAGTCCGCTTATAAAAGAGCATCAACTCGCTTAGGCCATGACATTTGCCCAGCCCTTCCTCTGGAGCAGCCCCTGCCATGTGAGGAAGAGGCGATGGAGGAGGTCGCAGCTTCGGTGGTGATGACAGAACATGATTACGCTTCTGCTCCTAAACCAGGTATGTCAGTGTTATGAAATGTTGGCCTACCGCCTCATGATGACCTACCAGTAGGTAGCGTTAAGTGCGAGAGAGAGAGGCGCGGGCGCGATCGAACTGTGTGTGTGTGTTTGTGTGAGAAAGAGGCAAGGGCACGATCGAACAGTCAGTGGAAACATAAAAACATACTCTGTCGTTTTGTTCATACAAAACATAATTAAACCTGCAAAGTGTTTACTTATATTTGTGTACACTCGCAATAAAACACAACATTGTGCTTTTGTCACACTGTAACCTACAACTGCCACCCAACCAAAACACACACACACACAGACAGACACAGAATGGGCTATTAGTGGGTCATACCAAGGAGATGTGTGTAACTTTTAAGAGCACTGGCACAAAATGTTTAGACTTATTGATGTCCCAGCATTTGACCAATACCACAATGTGAAAAGCTTCATCACAAGTACAAACGTTGCATTTTATACTTACTTGATTACATGTAAAGGTGAATATTGAGCTATAAAAAGCTATTTCATGTAGCTTTAGAGGTCCAAACTACTTCCAATATGCAAGTCACAGACAAATTCTGAGTCAGATGTTTAAATTGTTTCTCTCATCTCATACAGGTGCACTGGATGCTGCTGCTGCACGCATACATCAATTGGAAGAGAAAATCAAGGAGCTGACAACAGAGCTGTCACAGCTGAAAGTGGGTCAAGTGCATTTTCACAGATTTTGTGTCTCAGACAAGGACATCCTTTTTTACACAAGATTCACATCAAGATATGTTTTTTGTGACTTCTGGGAGGCTATTCAACCATCTGCCTCCATGCTGGTTTATTGGTCGAAAGCTCAGAAAAAGGGACAAACATTTGAACCCATTTCTCCCAGTCCAACGCGTAGGCTGCAACTGGTTGATGAGTTTTTTCTCTTCTGCTGCCGAGTTGCTGCAGGCCTGCAAGAGAAGGTGCTGGCTGACATGTTTCAGGTCAGTGTGTCCACTGTCTCCCGGGTTGTTATAACGTGGGCCAACTACCTTTACCTGCTTCTTGGCTCCCTTCCCATCTGGATGAGTAAACAGCAAGTCAAGAACACCATGCCAAGCAAATTTGTGCAGTACTGTCCAGATGTTCGGGTAATCATCGACTGCACTGAGGTACGATGTCAGAATCCATCATCCCTCACTCTCCAGTCAGAGGTTTTCTCATCATACAAAAACACAACAACCTTTAAGGGATTAATTGGGATTGCCCCATGTAGTGCTGTGACTTTTGTGTCAAGTCTCTTCACCGGCTCCATCTCTGACCGAGTGCTGGCTGAACGAAGTGGACTGCTCGACTTACTGGAGCCAGGAGACGGCTGCATGGCAGACAGGGGTTTCACCATCGAGAAGCTGCTAGCTGACCGTGGGGCAACGCTGATTATACCACCCTTCAAGATGACAGGTAGGCATGAAAGGCACAAATTAAAACTGTGAAATAATCATTAAGATGTGCAGACAAATGTTTTAAAAGTACTGAGGCAGTCACTTAAATAATAGAAATTAACTTATTTAATCTCTAACCACAGCGCAGTTCACCAAAGAGGATGCTCTAAAAACACAAGCAATCGCCCGACTTCGAATCCTTGTGGAAAGAGCAATACGTAGAGTCAAGGAATACCGCATTTGGGAACACACTCTCCCTCTAACCTTGTCTGGGACAGCCAACCAGCTGTGGACCGTCTGCTGTGATGACCAACTTCCAGGGACACCTTGATTTAAAAGGCTACATCCCTGTTGAATAGTGTTTCCCCCGATCACATGCATTTGTGGCATGATTTCCTGAGTTAAATGGTTGGGGTGGGCTCTTTAATGTCATTAATTGTGCGGGCTATAAAAACCATTGTCGAACGCATGTAGACAGATCGCCATTTCCGGATGTTGCGTGGTTTCCGCTCTCGCGAGTGAACGCGACTCTTGGTCTGTAAAGGAGAGCGGCTGTGTTTATGGTCTCTCTCTCGTGTTCGCCGTTTGTCTCAGCGGCTGTAAAGCGGCTGATGGATATGAATGTGCATCTGTCTTCCTCCAGGTATGCGTTTAATCTATTACATTCGGTTATCCACCATGGAAGTGGTGCGAGTTGCAATTTGTGTGTTATTCCAGTTAATGCGTGTGTACGGATGACGACTGTTGCAAAGGCTCAGTAGTTAAATCTCCAGCTACATCCCGGCCCCCGCAGCTGTCGTTTGGTAAGTGGCAGTTTGTTTTCTTTTCCTCCGTAGATTTATTGAATGTTTATTGTAATTTTCTTGCGCGGGTTGCAGGGTGGATAACATCCTTGCAGTGGCAGCACCGCTGTCTCGTTCTAGGGCGACCTGTATTGCTTGTGTGGGTTTACGGTCACGGCCGTGTTGGACCTGTGCCAACGACGTCGTCTTTTGTGTAGCCCCCGTGCCAACGAACATCGTCTTTTGTGTAGCCTACATGTTTTTTTTAAAACAGCGTTGAGTGTTCTTATTTTGTGTTGTATTTAGTCTTGTCAAATTTGCTTGGGACTTCCTATCCCTTTTCTCCCTGTTAATTTAATTCAAATTAGTTTAGTATTTTGTGTATCCGATGTTTTGAATTCTTTTTGGTTGATCGTTGTTTTGTAAAACTTTTGTATTGTTTTTGTGTATTATAATTGAGTATTATAATTTTTATAAGTTGAATATTATAAGTTTTCATAGTAATGTGAAATTGGTTTATTATTTGGATTTAGTTTATTTGGTTTAGCTTTTCTTTCTCTGTCTTGAGTTTGTTGTTTTGTTTTCATTTATTTATTTTGGTTAATATTGTGAAACATTGTTTTGTAACTTTGGATTTTGTCTCATTCATTCCCAATATACTTTCCCTAAAGTATATTGTATTAATGTGTGTGTGTGTGTGTGTGTGTGTGTGTGTGTGTGTGTGTGTGTATGTGTGAGTTATCTTTTGTCTAGGAGCTGCAGGCCTCATTGACCGGGGCGACCATTCCAATCCTTTGTAGATGGTGGTGGTGTTTCTTCATTGTGTGCTGTGGTTTGTGATGTGCACTGGGGTTCTTTAATTTGTATGTGAGTGTGCTGTGCATATCTGGAGATCCCTTATTGGAGCATTCTCCCGGTAATTTGGCCGCAGCTCCATGACGTGACTTGATTTATGTAGGTTTGTATCACAATTGAGGTGTGATTTTTGGTCTAGCCTAAACTTTTATGGTTTTTATATTTCTATAATAAAACTTTTGTATTCGACTGATACCGGTGTCTCCATGTTTTGCTTGCCACGGGGTGGAGAACTTGTGTGAAGCTTTATGCTTTAATTCCTTGGGTGAAATTCCCAAGGTGGCGTAGTCAGGCATTATTCCTTAATTTGATCATTTCAGACTGATCTTGCTAAAAATATCGGGCCACGGTCACACATTTAACTGTATACTGAAAACATTGTATATTGATGTATATAATTGAATAAGTCGTTCATCTATAATCAATTCTAAAGGTCAGTTCGTCCTGAAAATATTCAAAATTATGTAAATATGTAATGTAGTAAATAATGTACTCAGAAAAATAATTAATAAAATCCTTTGATTCAATTCCTGTTATTTATTCAGTTCATTTCACTTTCTGCTGAAGATACACATTCATGTATGTACCAAAGAAGTACAGGTCCACCTTCTTTTTCATCTCTTTTATCATTTCATCATCCCTCCAGACTCTTTTGACTGAACACAAATATGTGTAAACAACCATCATATAATGGTAAAAATCCACACACATCAATCATAACAATTCATATTATATACCTTTTAATTATTTTAATTTCATCTTAAATTCAAGACATTGTATATTATTGAAGGAAAACAAATTTATTAAATGTTACATAAAGGTTTAACAGTATTTTTAACTGAGAAAGTGCACACTATGACTATAACCTTTGATCACTTCTCTGAGTACAGCTGGGCCCTTTGTCTCTATGATAGTGGTAATGTTAGAGTGATCTGATCAGGCTGATTGGATCACCATCATCAGGCCTGACACTGTCATCCTGATGAACACAGGTAAACAGCTGACTCATGAATCATTTACATGCATTGTTCAGAATGACTCCTCCTTTAGGTAATCCCACCCTCTTTTGGAAAGTATAAACTAAGAATGTAAAATTATCTTAGTCAGACGATGTTGGTATGACTACAGCGACAAGCAATAAAAGAACTTCTGCTTGGAAAACTTCCTCCGTCTCCTGGTCTGAGCTTCTAACTTTTCTACAAGGAAAAACTTTACTACAGATGGTGCCCTGTGACCCGGATGGAATTAACTTCACCTAAATCAAGAACTGAATTTCAACAAAGATCAACAAAGCTGAGTGAGTTCTGACTGAGTTCCAGCAACTTCGACCTCAACAAACTGAGTGAGTTCTGACTGAGTTCCAGCAACTTCGATCTCAACAAAGATCTTAACAAAGAATGAACATTTCTGACTAAAGTTCCAGACGGAATCTTTTCCTTTCAAACAACGATTTGGTGAGTTTCACTCTATTCAAAGAACCGCTGAATGACCAGTACACATCCTCTGCGTTGTCAGAGAAGAGTTATCAGACAGCTGTAGTGTTTGGTTAACGAAAGTACCCTTTAAAAGTTTTCTTTTAGAGATGAAAATTATCCTCTGTTTTTTAGGCAGGGAAGTTTTTAGATATCCTCTACGTTGCTAGAGAAGATTTATCCTCTAAAAGTTGAAAAAGGTGAAATATCCATTTTCTTTTGTAGAGAAGATTAGCGTAGCATGCTAATTGTTCGTGTTTGTGTGATAACAAAGAACATCACAAAATGGTTAGAAGGAATGCTAGGTTGGTTCCAACAAATCAAAAAGGTGGACTAGCTACTCCTTTATGGACAGACAGTGAGTTCAAGTCATTGTTAGGAGAGCACATGGACTCCATAGTGACTGAGTCAGTTAGATTGGATTTGACAAAGAAATTTGGTATTGATTCAGACAAAGTTTGGTCGATTGAAGAATGCAAGAATGTGTTGGGTGCATGTATCAGAAAGAAAAACATGAAAGGCATAATCTGTTGCCATAGAGAATATAGCTTATCCATTGCACAAGAACAAACTAGGTGTATTGATAAGTTAAATGAACAAAACAAACAATTGCAGACTCAAGTGTCTTGTTTCAAGACAAAGGTGGGCAATAAGGCCTCAACCAAATGTGATTTTGAAAACCAACAGTCAGATGAAAGCTATCCTGATTTACAGTCTTGCTGTAGACTAGAAAACACTAGAAATTCTGGTTTGATAGATAAAGATGTAAATGCAGTTGAAGTGTGTGGAGCAAGACAAAAGGCTCAGAATACAAAAGGGGTTGATACAGGTCCATCTGTAACCCCCATACTGCAGCAAGCAGTCAAATTATCTTTAAATCCTAAAGACATTGAGAGAATCGCTGAAAATTTGCCATCAGTGCAAAGAAATTTTTCTGAGTTTAGGAGAGAATTGTCCAAAAAGATGCGGCTCTACGCTATGTCTCTAGCTGAAGTCACCCAGCTAATATCACAGATCTTGACTGAGTCAGAATTCAATGAGTTTGAAAATGCTGTTATTTCTGAACTACAACATGCAAGTAAAGATGAATTGAGAGAGGGAGTTTTGAAAATCCTAAAGAACATTGTTGGACCTAAAGTGGACTGGTCAAAGATAACACATTGTGTACAGAAGAAGAATGAAACTGTTTGTGAGTACACAGAGAGATTTTGTCAGTCAGCTGCAGCTTACAGTGGAATATCAGACACATCAGAGAAGGTGTTAGAAGATAATGGCCCTTTGGCTCGCGCATGGTTTCATGGTCTTTTGACAGAGCATAGAAATGCATTGCCTTTCTTAGACGTCACATGGTCCACCAGAACTCTGCAAAGTAACCTAGACAGTTTAGCAACTTGGGAAAGAGATTCTGATGTTAAAGAGAGAGTAAGAATTGCAGCAGTTTCCTTTAAGGTCAACACAGAGAAGCAACAGAAACGTAAATGTCCTAAGAGAGAGGGCAGCAGTTGTTATTATTGTGGTAAACATGGACATTGGGGAAAAGAGTGCAGGAAAAACAAAAAGAACGTTAAAGAAATGAACAAAGTTACTCAACTTCTGCTCAGTCTGCTTGCTACTCTGAAACAGCCCCTCCCCTCGTCATTAAACTGGGGCAGCTTGTTTAGGTGTTAACCATTTGGGCTGTGAGTGCTTAATCTCCCCAGTAACTAACAACAAAGATGAAAGACTTCTGTTTGTTCAATAGAACAAAAGGAAAGTGACTGTCTCAGCCTTCCTTGGGGGACACTGGTTAAGTAGACTCACAGCCTTAAATGTTGTCTACAGCACAGGCCCTTCATTAGTAATGAGTTAGGTCAGGCTGTAAACTTAAAATGCCCTGAATGTAGTGACCGCAATAATGAATCAAGCAAAAGTCATTTTTGTCACCATTCTCATGTATGATGTCTACAAAGACTGAAGTTTTGTTAGAGGATGAAGGAGAAATGACTCAGATAAAGGTACACGCTTCACAGGACAGGTAGTCAGGGAAGTGTCTAGAATATTGCAAGACATTAGAGCCTAAATAGCACGGACCACATCAAGTGATGTAAATTAAAGTCGGCAGTATTGTGTTCGGGAAGATAAACCTGGACTCATGTGTAAACTGTAAAGTTGTTCCCCCACCCACAGGGAAATGACAGGACACGGAACAGTGAGGAGCCCAGGGAAGAACCGATTGCAACAGGCATCGGGGGCCAAACCCTGCGTGAAGACTACCTCATAGGCCTTCCCCCTCCACTAGTCCACCCTTACCTCACTGGTTCTATCTAGGTGTCAAACGAATTAAGAAATAGGGAAAGACAGAGGGAACAACAAAAGCAGACTCAGAAATAAGTTACGACCCTAGTGTTTTAAACAAATACTGCTACTACCCTAGTGTTTGAAGAAAAAATACTGCTCTCCTGTCTTTTGTTTTCTGTCTTCCTCTGTGCAGATATCACTTGATGGGTGTTGGCTGACCAGAGACCCATACGCACCGACCTCCTCATATGCGTATGAAGCCACAACCTCTATAAATCAACGAGACCCACTGCCAACTATCACGAAAGGGATAAAGAAAAAAAAAGAAAAAAATAAATACACAACGCAGAGACTCACAAAAAGAACCTTCAGTTATCCATCAACATGATCAAGATTGTCGTACTACTAACCATCGCACAAAATGTAGACTCCAGAATCCTTGTTTGCTGGAAAGAACGTTGCAGGCCACACCCGAAGATGGCTGCATTCCATGACTCCCTTGTGCACAAAGACAGTCTTGATCTTTCAGCAAGACCCCAGATGACTGAAGTTAATTCTTCCGTAAGAATTTCACGGACCTAATTGCATGTTTTGTTTCTGTGTCAGCATGCAATTGAAGAAACATCAACACAGAGCAAGCTATGTGCCTGTAACGATTACAAGTTGCAAGAATGAATTTTTAAGTTTTAAATTTGTATATAGTGTGGGAGTTATTTAGAACTCCCAAAGAGGGGACTGAAGGAAAACAAATTTATTAAATGTTACATAAAGGTTTAACAGTATTTTTAACTGAGAAAGTGCACACTATGACTATAACCTTTGATCACTTCTCTGAGTACAGCTGGGCCCTTTGTCTCTATGATAGTGGTAATGTTAGAGTGATCTGATCAGGCTGATTGGATCACCATCATCAGGCCTGACACTGTCATCCTGATGAACACAGGTAAACAGCTGACTCATGAATCATTTACATGCATTGTTCAGAATGACTCCTCCTTTAGGTAATCCCACCCTCTTTTGGAAAGTATAAACTAAGAATGTAAAATTATCTTAGTCAGACGATGTTGGTATGACTACAGCGACAAGCAATAAAAGAACTTCTGCTTGGAAAACTTCCTCCGTCTCCTGGTCTGAGCTTCTAACTTTTCTACAAGGAAAAACTTTACTACATTATCATGTCCTCTTTAATCTCTGGTTGTTGGGTCAGAAGGTCGATGTGCTCAGTCATAACAGCGGCTGCACATTTCACGTACACACGTGATCAGACCAATCATCACTTTATAAGAACCAGAAGGATCGTAGTACCCCAGAGTGCAGTCTGGACGATGGGGCGGTACAAAGGTACAAAGGAAGAATTAGTTAGATTGAAAGAAGAAAGAAACAAAGAAAGAAAGATTAGTTAGAAAGAAAGATTTGTTAGAAAGAAAGATAGATTAGTTAGAAAAAGAAAGAGAGATGTATAGATTAGTTAGAAAGAAAGATTTGGGATGGGATGGGATTGGGATTGGGATTGGGTTGGGTGGGGTTGGGATTGGGATTGGGATTGGGATTGGGATTGGATTGGATTGAGATTGGGATTGGGATTGGATTGGATTGAGATTGGATTGGGATTGGATTGGATTGGGATTGGGATTGGGATTGGATTGGATTGAGATTTGGATTGGATTGGGATTGAGATTGGGTTGGATTGGGATTGGATTGGGATTGGATTGGATTGGATTGGATTGGACTGGGATTGGGATTGGATTGGGGTTGGGATTGGATTGGGTTGGGATTGGATTGGATTGGGATTGAGATTGGGTTAGGTTGGGATTGGGATTGGATTGGGATTGGGATTGGGTTGGGATGGGATTGGATTGGGATTGCCCCAGCTCCTCCAGCAAACACATATTAGGAGTCCAGATCTTGTAAGTTTTGTTTCTCCTTTATTTTGTGCATTTGTTTTTCCTTACTATATTTTTCATGTATAGGTTAAAGCTAGACTTCTGTTCCTTTCGTTGATGGACTCTTACCTTATATAACGGTGTGAGTTTGATGTTCATCTGATGGAGTTTCGGTTCCTTCACTGTCGCCTTTGGCTTAGTTGGACATTTCTTTTTATATTTAACAATATTATTACAACATTATTTTCCTGTTATCTCTGTAAAGCTGCTTTGAAACACTGTATTGTAAAAAGCGCTATATAAATTAAGGTGACTTGACTTGAGGAATCTGTATGATTTGCCTTTTGGATATCGAGGTTTGTTAATCATGAGAAACTTCATCCCTGTGTCCCTGTGGATGAACATGTCCTGAGTCACGGGTTACTGCGGTGGGTCTGTGGAAGTTTTGGACTCTGGATCTTGTTTTCATGGACTCTTGAAGGTCTATGTGTCTAACCATTGAGGAAACTGGACATTATCCTGAACATCATGGACGATTAACTCATTCCCCAAGGACAACCCTCAACTGACCATATACGCTTCTTTATTTTTATTTCATTACTTTTTGTCTAAAGATTTACTTTGTATATTTGGTGTATTGCTTTGATTTACTGTACTGGTTTGATTTACTGTACTGGTTTATTTGAATTTCATTTATTTTTCAGTATTTCATATTCATGCTTTGTTCTGTTCATGATTTCTAATCTACTGAAGACAAACAAGTTATATAAAGATATAAACTTCTCATTCTGGTCTTGATTGTTTGTGTGAAGAAACATTGAGAAATATACTAAGATAGTTGTTAGCAGTGTTAAGTTAATGGGCCCTCCTTTATTTCAGACACATATATATCTGTGGTTGTTTACGGACAGTGGTTTTATAAATGACTGCGTTCATGAGGGAACTCATCAAGACGGACATTTTAACTTTCTTTTCCGTGCACATGTCTGTTCCAGCACAAAAAGATAAAAAGGGAAGGAATTCAGTGTTCCTGAACTTAACGTGTGTGTGTGTGTGTGTTTTTCTGGCCAGGACGGATCACGGACCAATTTGTCAGTGTAAGCGCAATAAGACATGAAAGAGAACTTAGTTTAATACTCCGCGACACTCCGACTGACATCCAGCTTTCTGTGCTCGTGCTTTGATGTGTGCCTCAGAAAACCATATATCAGAAGTTTAGACTGATATGACTTAAAAACGAATACAGATAATATGGTGATGAAGAACTGCAGTGTCACGGGAGCGAGACCGCGATAGAGATGGTAATCAAAATCAAACAGATGTTTTGGTTTCCGGCAGAGTATCAGAGGCACGAGCTGTACAGGCTCCGCCCTCTTCTGGATAGGGGGCGGAGCTGCAGCAGCAGCTCATTTACATTTAAAGATACATGCACATAAACAACGTTTTTTCTTCCACTCAAAAATGGGCATTTACAGCATGGTATAAACATGATTTATGGGATATTTTGAGCTGAAACTTCACACACACATTCACTTTTGCAAATCATTTGATTGTATAATAAACCTCATCAGTGTCTGATGTCAGTTGTATTATCAAGAGTGTGTAGTCGTAGGCCTACTCGTTTTATTATAATAAATATATCGTCAGATATTCAAGATATTCAAACCATCTGCCGAAGTCCTGTGACTTCACTTAACAAAGTTTCGTCACACGTCTCAGGGACTTTTGACTTGACTTGAATTCAAGTCCCAAAGTTGATAACTCAAAGTGGAGTCTCAAGTGTTCATTGATTATGACACCAATGACTCGAAACTTGAGCCCTGTTTCCCGGACTTGGAAAGTATTTATGGCCTAGCTTCATTATACGTCCATTTGTACACATTTCAGGACATGTTTGTATAATAAAAAGGAAGAGTTGTATTTGAAAGTCTCTTATTGGTCTGATTAATCAAGCTCTCCATAAAACAAACAATACAAACCATACAATTTAATATAATATCACTTATTTTAAAGACCCCTCATATTTAATAATGTTGTATGATTTGTTAATTGCAATAAATTGATTGCAGCTTTAATGGAACATTAGTAGTTGTGAAAGCTGTTTTCCTGCGTGTTTCTGCTGTAATGACACTGATCTGACCAGCAGGAGTCGCCAGAGTGGCACGGAGAATCACTGAATCAGTTCATGAGGCAAATGATTCAAAGCATGTAAACGAGTATTTTCTAATATCTTTCAACATCATATCATATAACTCACACTCATCCAGAATAAGTGATATTATATTATTCAATACATTTATAATCAAATAAGATTTTATGAGCATTTAAAATCAAAGATAATACTCTTCTATTATCAAGACCAGTGTTATTTCTGGTTATTGGATCAGATAGTCAATGTGCACAGTCGTAACAGAGGCTGCACACGTCACGTATACACGTGATCAGACCAATCATCACTTTATAAGAACCAGAAGAATCAGAGAGGAAATGTTCATTGATTTTTTCCTATTCAAACTAGTCTTTCTGTGCGCTGGTTACAAACTGAACTCTGCTTTTTCTTTTAACATTTGATGAACAGTGTCATATATCAGTGATTTAAGTTAGTTTCTCTATATGTATTGATAGTAGTGTGTGTATAAATTAACATATAATGCAGAGTTAGCGAGTATGTAATCATATTCATGAGAGGAGCATGCTGGGAACTTTTGATTGGTCGGCTCCTCAACCCTTTAACCCTTTACTGGACAAAACGTGAACATGATGACAGGTATGTAAACAAAACGTCTCGGGTTACGACTGTAATCATGGTTCCCTGAGAAGGGGAACGAGACACTAGGGCTGCGTTCCAGTCCAAAATTGTCATGCCCTTCACTCGCTAACTTCCCCCCGTCTCGTTCACTCGGATGTACGTCATTGCTTACGTTGCACGAGCGCCCACTACTGGCGGAAACCGCAAAGAGCTGAACTGGAACGTCCTAAGCCCTTGATCTCTTGGAATCAGCAGTGGAGTTTATTTATTATTTGCTTTTTTTCCCTTTAAGAATTTGTTTAATGCAGCATCCACATGTATATAGGTGTGTTTGGGTTGTTTTAAATAAACAAAATATATATATAATTAATATATCATAGAGTGGTTTGTTGTGGTTGTAATTTGACGATCTGTGGTTACGTCACAATCGTACTGCATTGTGGGACATATAGGTGCCTGAAGTGTACACATGAAGTAGACTCGCTCCCTCGGTCTAAATCGAGGGAACGAGTGTCTGTCCATATAAATTTCCCTCGTCCACTTCGCGAAGTGGAACGCACTTCAAAATGGCGGCAGGGATTCCCCCGAGGGGAAGTGCTTAGGGAAGTTCGCAAGTGCATGTCTAAAAGTGGACTGGAACGCAGCCTAGGACACTAATGGGAAACGCCTCCAGTATGATTGTGTCAGAACACAACAATAACATTGGCCGGCAACAGCCTATGACATCACTTCCTGTGCGACCAGAGTATAAATAGGGCGCTTGTAGAACACGTCATCTCTTCCGTGTCTGAAGGAGTCGTGGGCAGGGATGCCTGAAGTGCTGCAGTGTCTCATTCCCTTCCTCAGGGAACCATGATTACAGTGTACCCGCTCTGAACACACTGGGTCCTAATCCATGTGGAGCAAGTGTATTCCTTCTCACATTCTTTCTTTGCCTGCTATAATGTTGTGTTATTCACTCTTAAACATAAGGGCCACCAAAGAGCCTTTCATTATACAGCTCTTAAAAAGAAAGTTCACCCAAAAATAACAGATCTGTCATCATTTACTCGCCCACAAGTTGTTCCAAACCTGAATTTCTTTTTTCTACTTCACAAAATAGGCTATTTATTATGAAATGTTCATTATTAGTTCATGCGCAGGTCCATTAAATAATACAGATACAACTTTTAGTTATGTTTAATGCTAATATAGTTAACTAATGTAGTCTTTATTTTTAAATTCTATGTTTAATGAAAAATAATTTTGGCCAAAACATTGCTTTGTTTACATTTGTGCTGTTATAGGCTACATTATTGTTCACATTTTGCAGAGTTTACAAAAACAGGCAGACATGAACAAGTCTCCTCCATTGAAATATGAATTCAAACTGTATTAGTGTGAAAGATCTTTAATTATCCCACGATTAGATGTACAGAGATCATTAATCTTCCGTTCTTTTCTCGCCGGTCCTGGATCACCTGAAGAACGAAGATCACGACTGAATCTGGAAATATGAGCTCTTAATGTAAATGCATTAAACGTTTTAAATTAAAAGTTACCGAATGCTGCATTAAACTCACAATGACTTCAGAGAGGAAGCTTCAAGCTTGTTGTATTAAATTAGTATTAAACAGTTGATGAAATGCCTCACATAATCCATTATAAATATACTCATACTGAGGGTTGAAGTGTAATATTAATCTAATTTACTTCATTCTCTGTCAAACTCTGAATGTAAAATAGTGTAATATACAGGTGAACCTCGAAAAATTAGAATATCGTGCAAAAAAAATAATATTACAATATTACAAGGATTTTAAATACAGAAATGTCTGCCCTCTGAAAAGTATAATCATGCATATGTATATAGTTATATATACTAAATATATTAGTTTCACCTTTTAATTTGAATTACTGAAATTCACGAACGTTTGCACCTGTATGATAGATGAGTTTGTGTTTTCCTGTGTGTCTCCATATTCATATACAAATATTGAACATAACCATTTATTTTACTTACGTTTATTAAATCAAGCATGTACACTTATTTATTTTTTGAGCATTGGTTTCCTTTCCTTGTCTTTCCTATGGCTAAATTGTTGTAAAGGAGCTGTAAGTAATTTTTAAATAATTACCCCAATACCTCAAAACTATAGAGTGAATACAGGAATAGAAAGGACAGAAAGAAACTGTCTGTTCGCTTTTTGTTTTTTGTTTTGCTTCGTTTTTTTTTCCACATAAATCGGTGTGGTGTTTTTTCCATCATGTCATAAAAGCTGCGGCACAGTCACGTGACTGAATGTTCCAGGAAGTTTTCGATCCATCTAATTAATATTCATGAGCACGCCTCCGTCATAACATAACATAACATAATAATTTTTTTTTTACAGTCTGTGGTCATAACAGAGTAAATAAACCGCATCAGTGTTTGAGTTTGATGTCAGTTGTATTATCAAGAGTGTGTAGTCGTACTCATTTAATTAGAATATCGTCGTCATTAATCTCAAGGATGTGTGTTTTAAAATTAAAAATAAATAATCACTACATTAACTTTGGTGGTGATACTGATTTTTCTTTTTTTAACTCACGCGTAAAATCATGTTATGACAATCAAAAGTATTTTTTATTGAATATTATAAAGAAACAAAGAAATAATTAAATGCACATAGTCCATACATAGCCTACAAAAAGAAAAAGGAAACCACTTCCGGAAGAGAGTTATGTAAAGTGGGCGGAGTCTATTTCCGAGCGGATGACGGCGTCACAACAGTGAAAGTAAAACTAAACACTGCGCAATGTTCATTTTATAATCATTTTAAGTTCTACATTAATTCCGCAAAATGAGTTGCGAAAATTTTGCAAACAACATTCCCGGAGTGACAATATCAGTGTGTGTGGACTCAGAGGAACAGGAGAATGAAGAGTTCAGAAGAGTCGATGGCACATATCAGGGTAAGGCTAACTCTTCAGAGTGTGTTTCTGTGATCATTTAATAACAACATCAATTATTATCATATGCGAAATTGATAAACAGGAAAAACTCTCTGATCAACCGAAAGGCCATGAACTAGGAGAAGATTTTTTTAAAGACTAGATGATGATACTTAAATAGTAAAATGATGTTAATTACAGGAAAAGCCTGTTAACGATGAAATTATGGTGTTCAGCTCTTCATGAGGATTATACACTGGTGTTACTGTTTCTCACATGTTCGTTGTGTTTTATAGGTGAAGATCACAGACCATTCTCCATAATCAGAAAACTGGAGGCTCATAAAACACTGGAGGATTGTGATATTACATATGATTCTACACGGCTTACGGTTGCACATAGACGTAGAATAGGTAAACACTTAATCTGACTCTTCATGTCGTCACTGAAGACAAACTCTTGTTTTCTCTATAGCTGTGATTTTATATTAGTAATTCTTCAGTGAATTCTGCTCTTACACTGAAAGTCTGTATATTGTATTATTTTATGCCATTATTAATGCCATTAAAATTATTAACCCCACAGAGGAACAGTATTCTCTCAAAGTTATGATCAAACGTTCCTCCATAACATTACACACGTGTTCAGAGTTATCTGGGGTTTAATAATGTCCTCTAAACATCAGCACAACACATTATTTATGAATCATTCATGGTTTTCTGAAAGCGTTCAGTTGGTTGTTAGGCTCCTGTTTTTTAAATGTTAATACTTGTTATTTGTTTCAAAACATTCAACATTCAAAAGTAACGTTCCCATAATGTTTGTAAAATTATAATATGGAACGTTCTCTTAATGTTTTGCTGACCTTCACATAAACATGAATAATATTTTTAAAACAATAAAAAAAAACATTCAGAAATAATATTTTCATAAATGTTACCAAACGTTTTTGAACATTTCTTTGTTTACTGGGAAGATTGGATGATTTATGGATGCTGGGATGCTGTATGATTGACATTTCTCTTCTTATGAACATTATCAGTGCACAAGTTTAGTTTGTGATGAAAACTTCACAGTTTGTGTCTGTACAACAATGGACAGAAATGAACAATTATCCCACATATCCTCTACATAATATACATGTAAAGTTCATTATGATGAGTGTAAAACAGATTGACAGATTCATGACACGATATTGTTCAGTTTCTGACCCATGTTTCATTGTTCTGCTCCACATCATCTCTCTCAGGTTCATGTGAAGATGATGATCATGAAGAAAAGAAAGGAATGATCAGGATCCCATCTAATGGTCAAGACAGGCCCTCAATGCAGGAGAAGAAACACAGTAATGTTGCTTATTGCAGTTCAGCCTCACATAATCATCACATTAATATAATTATACTGTGAGCTGATCAGTTATAGTTCAAATTTACTACCATAACATCCACTATCATATACTCATATCAGCCTCTGAAAGTGAAATATTTCAGGGCAATTCATTAATAATGGACACCTCGTGAAAATATGAGAAACAGTCACAGGTCACACTGAAGGACTCGCCTGTAAAACACACACGCACACACACACACACACACACTCTCACACACACACGCACACACACACTCTCTCTCACACACACACACGTACATCTGAACTGTGAGCAGAAACTGAATATTAACCCTTCAGTGTCTATAAAACTCACATATTCACACAGTCTCAGGAAATCATCAAGACTGTTCATCAGAGAATATATTCCAACAGTAGAGAATTAAGGCACACTTTATTTCAATGGTCTACTTTATTCATTCTGATAACTATGAGTAACTGTGTAACTGAGTATAACTGAGTTATTTGTGTTGTGAAATATTGTCTTTAAGAAGCAGAACATCAGAAGATTATGAATGTTATGGATGTAAATTTGAATATCACACTTTAACTGATCAGACACAGTATAAATATATATTTATGTGATTATTATGTGAGACTGTATAGTTGGTGGAAGTGTGTAACTGCAGTGTTTAAAACTATTTAAAATAACATTAATAATCATATGTGAAAATGATATAAACAGGAAAAAGTGTATCAACATTTGAATGTTTATTCATCAGCCGAAAGGCCCTGAACTACATTAGACTTTATGAAATAACATCTGTAGGCTATATGATATTTATAGTAAAGTTTATTATGATGAGTGTAAAACATGTTGAATTATTGATCCTTCACACAATTAAAGTTAAAGGCACAGATTGACAGATTCATGACACGATATTATTCAGTTTCTGACGGATGTTTCATTGTTCTGCTCCACAGAAATTCTCCCAGGTGTATATCGACGCAGGAGCTCAATGTAGGAGGAGGAACACAGTGTATAATGTTACTTACTTATTCAGCCTCACATAATCATCACATTAATATAATTATACTGTGAGCTGATCAGTTATAGTTCAAATTTACCACCATAACATCCACTATCATATTCTCATATCAGCCTCTGAAAAGTGAAATATTTCAGGGCAATTCATTAATAATGGACACCTCGTGAAAATATGAGAAACAGTCACAGGTCACACTGAAGGACTCGCCTGTAAAACACACACACACACACACACACACACACACACAGACTCACACACACTCTCTCTCTCTCTCTCTCTCTCTCTCTCACACACACTCTCTCTCAAACACACACACACACTCTCTCTCTCTCACTCACACACACACACACACACACACACACACACACACACAAACACACTGAACCTGAACTGTGATCAGAAACTGAATATTAACCCTTCAGTGTCTATAAAGCTCTAAACGATGAGGATCTTTATTAAGTCTTTATTAGAAGTTTAACTGATGCTGTTCATCATTTGTTGCTCTGAATAAAAGCGTCTGCTAAATTAATAAAAGTACATGTTCATTTAGCAGAATATATTCCAACAGTAGAGAATTAGGTTAAACTTTATTTCAATGGTCTACTTTATTAATTCTGCTAACTATGAGTAACTGAAACTAACTAACTTTCGGTATTAGCATCAGCATTAGCATTAGTATTAGCATTATTAGACTGGTAGGTCAGAGTTTGGGTTAGTAGAATAAGATGAAATATTATTTATAGTCAATAAAATGTCTATTGGGGAGCCTCAGAATAAAGTGATATCAGATATGAACTAGTAGTCTATTAATACTCTAATAACTGATAAGTTTACATGTTGGTGCAAAGTTACTAATAGTTAGTAGAATGTTCAAAGTGAATTATCAAAATAAAGTATTATTGAGATTTTTTATTCAATTCAGACTAAAGTTGTTTCATGTGAAGCAAGTTATTACTTTATGATGAAAGATTATGAAGACACACATTGTGCTTTATAATAACATGCACTGATGAGATGATATCAATAAGAGGAACATTTACTATATTTTTAATATTTCTGCATGAGGTGTCCATTATAAATTCATTTGTGTTGTGAAATATTGTACTTTAAGAGGCAGACATGTTATGGTTGTAAATTTGAACAATATCACACTTTAACTGATCAAAGCACATTATAAATATATATTTATGTGATTATGTGCAAAATTACTGTCATAAGGAGTATGAACACGTGTGTAAACAACAATCATATAATGACAATGAATCAAATAATGGAAAAATCCACTCACTACTTTTTTTATTTTTTATAATCTGACTGTTTTTTGCCTCTGGTTTTGTTAGTTTTTAATATTAGATCTGCACGATATTGGAAAACACAGACATTGGGTTGATTTTGTAGAGTTGTGAATCTGCATAGAAAATAATATACAAATTACAAGATGAATACAGTAGAATAAAGACAGATTAAATATGATTAACTATATTGAACACTTTCTATATTATACACTTCAAATTAACTATATTCGGGTACAGATATTGAATATTCAAATGTAAAATAACACTGAATAGTCTTCACTGTATGAATCAAATATGATTCAGATCTTTAATATAGTTTATCTGTGTTAAAGCTACAAAAGGGATTTTCTGGTTCTGTTTTGCTGTTTGATTTACTTTGGTGACACACAGTTGTGTGTTTATTAGGCTGCTGTCCCTTTAAGATTCGCGGATCCAGTCCCGTTAATAACTAGCATCCGTTTTCTTTCTGTTTACAACTCATACCTAGTAACTAGCCGTTTCTCAATGTCAAGGAAGGATCCTCGGAAGCCGGAATTTCGAGGATGCTACGTCATCGACATCCGACGAAGGACTGTTCCAATGTCGAGGATCCTCAGAATTTCAACCAAGGACTGAGTCCTTCATTCGGAAAATATCCCATAGACAGGAAAGGATGCATATGTGTAGCCTTCGCGCTCTCTAATCGCCCACAATCCTATGCGCGCAGCTTTGCTTTCTTTTTCAAAAAATAAAAGACGTTAGCGGAGTCGGAGCATATGCTTTCAAATGTAAATAAATGTACGTTACCATACATTTGTTATAACCGTCATATAAGTAAAGTTTAACGTTTAAATGCCAGTAGATTTACTATCATTGATATTACAAATTATACAAATATACAAATTACGTTATTGATGGCTGAACCGGACCTGTAATTTTAACAATTGTTAGCTTGGTTGCCGTCACCGTTATTCCTTTTATAAATAATTAGTTAATTGTACAAAGTAATTTTACGTTAATATTATACCATTCACAGCGTTATAGCTTTCTCGTCTTTTTTATCAGGGACAAAGGAACAAACGAGACATTCATACGAAAAATAAAGTCAATTAAATTGAACTGGTTTTGTCTTTGCTTTATTATTTAATATAAACGTCCGGTCATGATTTATTTAATATAAACGTCCGGTCAAATTTATATTTAATATATAAACTGTATATAATTTTTTTTTAAACCTTGTTCTTTAGACTACAATAGAAAAAAAAAACTTGGTAACAAATAACTAGCATGTGAGGCCTAAAACAATGTATTGAACAATATCTTCACCCTTATTTACAACGTTTTGTGATTAGGTATTCCAAGCTCTACAAAAAGCGGACCTTTATAACTGACGTAAGAACGTGCACTTGCTAGCCTGTTCCATTTACGTGTTCTCCGAATGCTAAAGAGGAGCCTCGCCTAGCCTCTGAAGGAAATGACTTATCCTTGACATTGAGAAACACCTACTGTGTTTGTGCTAGCGTTGCAATATTTCACTCTGACACCTAGGGGGCGCTGGAGCACTAAAGCTGCTTTGATGTAAACCGGTAGTGTGATTGGGATTGGGACTGGGATTGGGACTGGGACTGGGACTGGGATTGGGACTGGGACTGGGATTGGGACTGGGATTGGGACTGGGATTGGGACTGGGATTGGGACTGGGACTGGGATTGGGACTGGGACTGGGATTGGGACTGGGACTGGGATTGGGATTGGGACTGGGATTGGGACTGGGACTGGGATTGGGACTGGGACTGGGACTGGGATTGGGACTGGGATTGGGACTGGGATTGGGATTGGGACTGGGACTGGGATTGGGACTGGGACTGGGATTGGGACTGGGACTGGGACTGGGATTGGGACTGGGACTGGGATTGGGATTGGGATTGTCCCAGCTCCTCCAGCAAACACATATTAGGAGTCCAGATCTTGTAAGTTTTGTTTCTCCTTTATTTTGTGCATTTGTTTTTACCTACTATATTATTGATGTATGTTAAAGCTAGACTTCTGTTCCTTTCGTTGATGGACTTTATATAACGGTGTGAGTTTGATGTTCATTTGATGGAGTTTCGGTTCCTTCACTGTCGCCTTTGGCTTAGTTGGACATTTCTTTTTAAATTTAACAATATTATTACAATATTATTACATAACAACATATTTGTGAAGCTGCTTTGAAACAATCTGTATTGTTAAAAGCGCTATATAAAAGATTTATCTGTATGATTTGCTAAAGCGGCACCTTTTGGATATCGAGGTTTGTTAATCATGAGAAACTTCATCCCTGTGTCCCTGTGGATGAACATGTCCTGAGTCACGGGTTACTGCGGTGGGTCTGTGGAAGTTTTGGACTCTGGATCTTGTTTTCATGGACTCTTGAAGGTCTATGTGTCTAACCATTGAGGAAACTGGACATTATCCTGAACATCATGGACGATTAACTCATTCCCCAAGGACAACCCTCAACTGACCATATACGCTTCTTTATTTTTATTTCATTAATTTTTGTCTAAAGATTTACTTTGCAGATTTGGTGTACTGCTTTGACTTACTGTACTGGTTTATTTGAATTCCATTTATTTTTCATTTTCATGTTCATGCTTTGTTCTGTTCTGATCTACTGAAGACAAACAATAAAGATATAAACTTCTCATTCTGGTCTTGATTGTTTGTGTGAAAAAACATTGGGAAATATACTTAGATAGTTGTCAGCAGCGTTAAGTTAATAGTTGGTGGGCCGCTCCTTTATTTCAGATATACACTCACCGGCCACTTTATTATGTACACCTGTCCAACTGCTCGTTAACACTTAATTTCTAAGCAGCCAATCACATGGCGGCAACTCAGTGCATTTAGGCATGTAGACATGGTCAAGACAATCTCCTGCACTTCAAACCGAGCATCAGTATGGGGAAGAAAGGTGATTTGAGTGACTTTGAACGTGGCATGATTGTTGGTGCCAGAAGGGCTGGTCTGAGTATTTCAGAAACTGCTAATCTACTGGGATTTTCACGCACAACCATCTCTAGGGTTTACAGAGAATGGTCCGAAAAAGAAAAAACATCCAGTGAGCGGCAGTTCTGTGGGCGGAAATGCCTTGTTGATGCCAGAGGTCAGAGGAGAATGGCCAGACTGGTTCGAGCTGATAGAAGGGCAACAGTGACTCAAATAACCACCCGTTATAACCAAGGTGGGCAGAAGAGCATCTCTGAACGCACAGTACGTCGAACTTTGAGGCAGATGGGCTACAGCAGCAGAAGACCACACCGGGTGCCACTCCTTTCAGCTAAGAACAGGAAACTGAGGCTACAATTTGCACAAGCTCATCGAAATTGGACAATAGAAGATTGGAAAAACGTTGCCTGGTCTGATGAGTCTCGATTTCTGCTGCGACATTCGGATGGTAGGGTCAGAATTTGGCGTCTACAACATGAAAGCATGGATCCATCCTGCCTTGTATCAACGGTTCAGGCTGGTGGTGGTGGTGTCATGGTGTGGGGAATATTTTCTTGGCACTCTTTGGGCCCCTTGGTACCAATTGAGCATCGTTGCAACGCCACAGCCTACCTGAGTATTGTTGCTGACCATGTCCATCCCTTTATGACCACAATGTACCCAACTTCTGATGGCTACTTTCAGCAGGATAATGCGCCATGTCATAAAGCTGGAATCATCTCAGACTGGTTTCTTGAACATGACAATGAGTTCGCTGTACTCAAATGGCCTCCACAGTCACCAGATCTCAATCCAATAGAGCATCTTTGGGATGTGGTGGAACGGGAGATTCGCATCATGGATGTGCAGCCGACAAATCTGCGGCAACTGTGTGATGCCATCATGTCAAT
Organism: Semotilus atromaculatus; assembly: GCA_031834385.1. Taxonomy (NCBI): domain Eukaryota; kingdom Metazoa; phylum Chordata; class Actinopteri; order Cypriniformes; family Leuciscidae; genus Semotilus; species Semotilus atromaculatus. The sequence continues at coordinate 482,716 of JAULUF010000081.1, forward strand.
ATGGACCAAACTCCCTGAGGAATGCTTCCAGCACCTTGTTGAATCTATGCCACGAAGAATTGAGGCAGTTCTGAAGGCAAAAGGGGGTCCAACCCGTTACTAGCATGGGGTACCTAATAAAGTGGCCGGTAAGTGTATATATATATATATATATATCTGAGATTGTTTACGGACAGTGGTTATAAACGACTGCGTTCACGAAGAAACTCATCAAGACGGACATTTTAACTTAATTTTCCGTACACATGTCTGTTCCAGCACAAAAAGAGAAGGCATTCAGTGTTCCTGAACTTCACGTGCGTGCATGCGTGTGCATGCGTGTGTGTGTGTATTCTTGCTCTTGATGTTTAAGCTGACATAACTTAAAAACACATGCAAATGATAAACTTTTCCTCTATGATGGTCTAGTTTTGCATGTATTCTGAGCTGTGTGCTTAGGACGGATCACTGATCCATTTGTCAGTTTAAGAGCAATAAGATGTGAAAGAAACTTAGTTTAATACTCATGGGACACTCCGATTCACATCCAGCTTCGGGTGTGTGGCTCAGAAAACCATATGGACTGATGTGACTTTAAAACGAATGATAATAAACGTTCATGATGATGAAAAACTGCAGTGTCACGTGAGCGAGACCGCGATAGAGATGATAATCAAAATCAAACAGATGTTGTAGTTTCCGGCAGAGTATCAGAGAAACGAGCTGTACAGGCTCCGCCCTCTTCTGGATAGGGGGCGGAGCTGCAGAGCAGCTCATTTGCATTTAAAGATACATGTACAAAAACTACATGTTTTTATTTCCACTCAAAATTTTTGTTTTTATCATTTACAACATGGTATAAACATGATCTGTGGGATATTTTGAGCTGAAACATCACACACACATTCACTTTTGCAAATCATTTGATTCTAACCATCTGCCGAAGTCATGTAATTTCACTAAACAAAGTTCCGTCACACGTCTCAGGGTTGTGGACTTTTTGACTTGACTTGAATTCAAGTCCCAAAGTTGATAACTCAAAGTGGAGTCTCAAGTGTTCATTGATTATGACACCAATGACTCGAAACTTGAGCCCTGTTTCCCGGACATGGAAAGTATTTATGGCCTACCTTCATTATACGTGCATTTGTACACATTTCATGACACATTTGTATAATAAAAAGGAAGAGTTGTATTTAAAAGTATCTGATTGGTCTGATTAATCTAGCTCTCCATAAAACAAACAATACAAACCCTACAATTTAATATAATATCACTTATTATAAAGACCCCTCATATTTAATGATGTTGTATGATTTGTTAATTGCAATAAATTGATTACAGCTTTAATCAAAAAACATCAGTAGTTGTCAGTAAAAGCTGTTTTCCTGCGTGTTTCTGCTGTAATGACACTGATCTGACCAGCAGGAGTCGCCAGAGTGGCGCGGAGAATCACTGAATCAGTTCATGAAGCAAATGATTCAAAGCATTTAAAAGAGTATTTTCTACTGTCCTATAACTCACTCATTCAGAACAAGTGACATTAAATTATTCAATACATCTAGGCTATAATCAAATAAGATTTCATGAGCATTTTAAATGAAAGATTCTTCTTCAACCTTTATTGTTGTTTTTAGAGGAAAAACCTCTTGAGATGTGACATCTCGTTTTCAAGGGGGACCTCAAGAGAAACATACTTCACATACATACATACATACATACTAACAGAACAAAGACAAAAGCTCTCCATCACACCAAAACCACCCATATCTTACCCAATCCAACCATTTGATATTAGGCAATAACCAGTTAAGGTCATTCATAGACAATTGAAGAAGAAGAAAAAAAATAAAAAATAATAATAAAAAATAATAATAAATAAAATAAAATTCAAGCATGAAGAAAACAGTTGCAGCTTGTATGCCAATAATTAAGAAGAGACATCTTAAACAGGTGAAAAGAGGAGATAGATCTAAAAGAACTAGGTAAACCATTCCAATCAAAAGGGGCTTTAAATTTAAAGGCTCTTCTCCCCCTTTCTTTAGATACCTTTGGTACGGAAAAGAAAAGATGGTCAGTGTCTCTTAGGCTGTATGATGTTTGATATGGAACCAAGTATTGTTTCAAATAGGATGGGTAATTTGAGAAAATACATTTGTGAACAAACTGCAACCAGTGATACTGACGTCTAGCATTAAGTGAAAAAAGATTCAATGACTGATACATCTGACAGTGATGAGTTCTAAATGGGCACCTCAGAACAAATCTACAGAGACTATTATAAATCACATTCAAAGGTTTAAGATTGGTTACAGCTGTGTTCTGATAAACAACATCAGCATAATCAATTATGGGCAATAATAGTTGAGTAATAATTTTTAATCTAACCTGTTTTGTAAAACAATTAATTGAGCGATATAACATTCTTAAGCTACGGTTTACATTTTTTACAATAAAGTCGATATGAGGTCTGAAAGTAAGTCGGGAGTCGAGCCAAAGGCCCAGATATTTAAACTCATCAACATTTATCAAAGGTATACCATCCAGGAATTTAACCTCAAGAGAATTATTTTGCTTATGGAATGCAGATCTAGTTGCAAAAAGCATGCTATACGACTTCTTTTTATTCAATACAAGCAAATTAGAAGAGAACCATGTTTGAATAAGATTGAAATCAAATTGAAGTGAGGTTTGAATATTAGATATATCGTTTTTAGATGTATATATAACGGTGTCATCTGCATATAGATGAATCTGACAATTTAAGCATATTTGTGGGAGATCATTTATAAAAATAGAAAATAAAAGGGGCCCTAGGGAAGAACCCTGAGGGACACCTGTTTCCATTACTCTAGGCTGAGAGAGAGCAGCATTAAAACACACACTTTGACGTCTGTAATGAAGATATGAATTAAACCAGAGAACAGCTGATTTGGAAAGACCAATAGCATATAGTTTGTCAAGAAGAATATAGTGATTAACCATATCAAATGCCTTAGTGAGGTCAATAAAGATTGCACCAGTGGACTTGTTATTATCTTGTGCAGAAAAAATATCATTGGTAAATTTTGTAAGGGCTGTTGTTGTAGAGTGATAAGGTCTAAATCCAGATTGAGTTGGAGTCAAGAGGGAAAAGTCATTAATATATTTGGACAGTTGCCTAAAAATAAGCTTTTCAAAAATCTTAGCTACATTACTGATTATAGAAATTGGCCTATAATTGTTGACATCAAGTGAGTCTCCACCTTTGTGTAGTGGTATTACTTTCGCAAATTTCCACATTAATGGAATTACACAGGTTGAAAGTGATAAATTAAATAAATCGCAAAGAGGAAATGCTAGGACATGAGAAGAAAGTTTAATAAACTTCATATCCAGACCATCAGGACCAGCGCCATTAGAAGATTTTATTTCTAAGATTGCTTGTTGAACATCAGAGGGATGAATTGTTGAAAAGGAGAAAGAGATATTATTCAAAGTATTTGTTATGCTAGAATAGAAGAACTCGGATGATTGAGAACAACAAATAGAAGAAAAATGTTGATTAAGGGCATTGGCAATTGAAATAGGATCAGTGATAATGTTATTGTTCACTCTCAGTTTGGAAGGAGAACTTGTATTGGTTTTATTAATTAAGGAGTTAAGTCTCTTCCAGAATTGCTTAGGGTTTTTAATGTCTGATAAAGAGTGTTTATAGTAATGTGATTTTGCATTCCTTGTTTTAGTTGTACAGGTATTTCTTAATTTCTTATATTCAGACCAATCAACAACGTCCAACAAGATTATTCTACTATTATCAAGACCTGTGTTATTTCTTGTCGTTGGATCAGAAGGTCGCTGTGCTCGATCGTAATGGAGGCTGCACACGTCGCATACGCACGTGATCAGACCAATCATCATTTTAATCATAACCAGAAGGATCAGAGAGTAAATGTTCATTGATTTTTTCCTATTCAAACTACAGACTTTCTGTGCGCCGGACGCGGTTACAAACTGAACTCTGCTTTTCCTTTAAAGGTCCCCTGACATGGGGTTATTTTATTATTTTATAATGTTTCCTGGGTTGCCCTTATAATGTTAGTATGTTTTTTAGTTCCAAAATAGTCATAATTTAGAAATAAAAGGCATTTTTCCTTGCCTGATTTTTGCCCTGAGCCCAAACGCTCTGTTTCGAGGGGCGTGTCTGTGTGTAACCGGCCTCCGCTGTGATTGGCTGACATGCGTGCATATGAAATAGCTACGTATTACATGTGAAACTCTCTCGAATACTTTTACTACAGCTATTATACGTTTTTACTAATACAGCTATCGAGATTAACGAATCGTGAGAAGTTTTTAAAGTATTTAGATCTATTCCCATCACATAAAATGTTGCAGTGATGAGCATTGAGCAAACAGATGACAGTGTGTTGATCGCGAGACAACGCAGTTTCTGCACTATCTCTAATGCTTTTACCAATGCAAACACGATGATGTAAATACAGTAAGAGCTTCGTTGTGCAGTCACGTGCGTCATTGATTTCATAACGAGTTGTCCATATAAACTCGATTGAAGGATTTTGAGAGAAAGATTACCTGTCTGAACTTGAACTTGAATTGTTGCTTGGTAGCTCGATCGATTTATTTTCAGACGTCCATCGAGGCCAGCTCTGTATTGGCCCAAGTTGAGGAAACGAAACAGTCGTCTGTGAAATGTTTGGACCATCCAAAACTTTGGGAAGTTGTGTTGGCGCATTTCCAGAGAAAGTAAAATTAACCCATTGTTTCTTCAGAGGCTCGGATGAAGGAACTAAAAAATACTTTTGTGTTCATTTGTACATCCGAACACTGATCAACTGCCATGCTTCGCTCGTTTGCAAGCCATTATATCTCTCTATTCAACTGTTGTGCTTCGATCGGTCATACGCCATGACATCTCTCGAGGATAAACTAAAATCGCACGCGCGCGTTCGTACTTCCTAGCTCGTTTTCTCATGGGCGGGCAAAGCAGAGAAGGGGAGGTAACTTTCCCCTATATGACGTCATATAGGGGAGATTCAAGATCAGCCCGTCTGAGATCTCATTTTCTCACAGGCAGAGAAAGATAGCCAAAACTCGGTTTACACCGACTGAAATTTCTAGACACGAGGGGACCAAATACAGGCTAGGGGAACTAATATTAATGTTAAAAAACCTCAGAAAGTGAAAATTTCATGTCAGGGGACCTTTAACATTTGATGAACAGTGTCATATATCAGTGATATAAGTTAGTTTCTCTATATGTATTGATAGTAGTGTGTGTATAAATGAACATATAATGCAGAGTTAGCGAGAATTTAATCATATTCATGAGAGGAGCATGCTGGGAACTTTTGATTGGTCGGCTGCTCAACCCTTTACTGGACAAAATTGTTCACTAAACTCTACATCTTGTTGATTGACATTTCCAATACACTTATTTTAAGTTGGTAAAATATACCAAAAATTTACTCTTTATCAGTCTATAAAAATAATTATCTTTAAATAACAGAAAGGCTTTTACAACTTCTTCTACGCTCTTTTTAAATGGCAGGTTAAATAAAAAAAAAATCTAAATTGTAAATGAAAAAATTATAAATGTATTCATACTTGGGTTGATCTAATTTACTTCATTCACTGTGTTGTATTTTTATACCGCTGTAATCCTATCAGCATCCTAAATTGTCCGATCCAGTCCGGGATCCGGTTCACTGGGCTTTTGCTTAGAATAAATATCTAAACTATTAAAGGGTACCTATCATGGCATTTAAAATGTTCCTAATATTGTTCTGGGAGTCCCCAACAACAGTTTTACAAGCATGAAATGACAAAAAACACTTTTGTTGTCTTATAATATGCATTTATTTTTACCTGATTAGCTCACCGACTCCCATATGAATCGTTTAGCGAGTCATTTTTCCAAACCCCGCCTTTGCGTGACGCTAATCTGCGGTGATATGTTAGCTACCATAGCCCAAAGAAGTGACACCGAGCCGACGGGGTGTCATTGGTTGTTGCGATAAATCTTACCCAGATACAATAGTGCTATTTTCTGATTGGCTAACAACACCAGACGAACAACACCAGAGGAGACGCGCTTGATTCCTGCCGGTTCCACAGTGAGAGCGGTGCGGCCAGAGTTTTGGGCGCTGCGGCATATTAAATATACTACAAATAGTTTTTCAGCGTGAGAAATACAATGTGTGGCGGGAGAGCGTGACAAAAGACCGAAATGAGTGACTGTCACGCTCAATGCGTGACACTTGAGAGCCCTGCACATATTTCAATACAATTGACATTGAAGACCTAGAAGCTGCGATGTGCGTACACAACACAAAATAATTATTGAGCATGCTACATAAAACATAAAAGCAACAATTTATAATATTAATAATACTTACAGGTTGTGATTCGGAGGAGGAAGCTGATTCAAATAAACTCGGTAACGTTACTGAGCCTTCCTTCAATATCAGCCGGCTCGCGAATCCATATTTGAAAGCATTTATGTTTGTGAAGCAATCATCTTCAAAATGACGCGAACACAGCAATAACGTCGGGCTATACATCTGTGGTATACCGGTAGTTGTATATATGAACTGTAGCCACTGATTCTTCAAATGCTCGTCTCTGGGCAGATGAAAAAAATTCGCTTTTGCGTCGCACTTCAAAACACAGGGTCTCGTCGCCATTATGTTTTCACGTCTCCCTGGCTTCTACGAGTACGAGCGCAATGAGTGGGCGTATCTTATTCAAATAACTTGTACAAGTGACGTACGAAAGTTAGAGAAAATGCATCGTTCGTCTATCGATTCATATCAACGACTCAGAGTCGACTCTTACTTTTGAGAGACAATAACTTTGTCTACGGTGAACTTTCATATATAAAAATTTGCAGGATGTTTTCGTTCACTTAGATCTATGTTACACACTACATGAAAGGTAATTTTCAAAATTCCATGATAGGTACCCTTTAAAGTAAAGATACTTCCAGAAAAATCACTCTGAGACTGGTTTTGAAAGGTTTTCGAATCACCAAAAATATGGTTTTGTTTTACTCAAAAGGTTTCAGAATAATACAAAGACAATAAATTCAAAAAGGAAAAAATAACAGAAAAGCGTATAGGTCTTCACCTCGAAATGTGTCCGCGAGCAACAGGAACCCTTTATATTGTTTGATCGGGGGCCGTCTTCAACACTCAAAAAAATTATATGTTGGCTTTAATTAATTTTATTTCGTCGACAGGTTCCACATAATTGGTTTTAAACGAACACAATTTTTTCATGTTAAACGAACATAGTTGGTTCATGTTAAACAAACATAAATTGTTCATGTAACTTCAACATCATGGAATTAAGTCAGTTTAAGTGACCCTATTTAAGTAGTCTCAAAGTGATTTTTTAAAAAAACTTCCTGACATGATTCAGGTAGCATATTCATTCATCCATTAATATTTAATTTATTTTAATGACACATAATTAAATTGATAGTTTATAGCTAGCTATTTGCTAGCAGTAGTTCATATTAGCATCTTAAATGTTAAGATGAACATGCTCATTCTATCAAAACAAATGAAATTTTGAAATTAGTCCACAGCCAAACAAAATGCTCCACTCTTCTCCACAATGGTAACCCACTGTATTTTAAATGGTTCTAAAAATTCAAATGTAATTGAACATTAAACACAATTACACGCAATCAAGTCTTCCCCTTTTCTCATTTTCTCAAAAAAACATAAAATAACACTTCATTTTAACATTTATTCTCTGTTAATTCAACCATATGCAAAGCATGCTGGGAACTAACAAGCACCGCCCAGTTTCAGTTAATGCAACACATATCAATCATGTAATCCAACACAAATGCATTAAGTAAACTTAAATTTTTAAATGACCGTTTGATTGACGGACTTACTGTCCAATGATCCTAGGTGGTCTTGGAAATGATTGGCTGGAGTTTTTCGAGTCCTGCCCGTTCCACAGATGATTACATTGCTTAATTTTCATTTCAGTGCTTCTAACTCAGTGACTGTAAGTGGGTTATGAATAGGATTTCAAGTCATTTTGAAAGAATGGACAAAAAAGAGAATCACATACCCCACCTTTAACATAAATGGTTTGTGTTTAGGCAAGACATTAAGATTTTGTACTGTTAAGTTGAGACATAATTACGTTGACCTTAATAGAAAAAACATTTAAAGTAAAAAAACACAATTATTATAATATATATAATAATAATTTCTTGTAAATAGGTTCTTGTCTTGTCTATATAATATTATATATATAGTGAAGAGTTTGGGGGCTGACCCCATAATGCAGCAGTTCCTTACAATGTAAACTAACTAGCTGGAAACTTTTGACAGTTGAAGCTATTAATGAACACAAATACATCTCGTGTCTTGCATGCCACCTACGCATAAAAAAGCTTAATATACCTTTAAGTGTTCTTTCACCTGCAGGTGTTAACCACATCGCTGGCCTCCTCACTCTGTCACAGCTCAGAGAAGCCCAGCTGAACCTTATTATTAACCTTAGTGCTTATGCAGAAGGAAACTAAACCAGAGCAAGTCTGCATCACACTCCAGCAGTGCAAGCTTCTCCTGCAAACCTGACATTACACAAGGACATTTAAGTTGACTTTATAAAATAAGCCCTCTTACAATATGTAACAACCGTTTGTTAAAGGGGAACTTGGTAACTTTTTTAACTGTCTAGAAATCATTTGGATGGTTAAACAACCTGTTCTGGTGAAATTGGTGACTTTCCCTGCTCCCCCCAGCGTTCCCAGCCGGAAAACCAACCTTACAACAGGAGTCAAAGATTCATTCACTGCCCACTTTTGCTAGGAAACATATTATGTTTGGAATGCTGTTCCAACAGAGATGGAAATGAATAGTTGAAATAAAGTCGTTATTTTTGTTTGTTTTTGCGCACAAAAAGTATTCTCGTCGCTTGATAAACTTAAGATTGCGCCACTGTAGTCACTTGGACGATTTTAACAATGTCTTTAATAACTTTTCGGGGGGAACAAGTTTCAATCCCTTAGAAGCCTATGGAGGAGTGATCCAGCTCTCAGATTTAATAAAAAATATCTGAATTCGTGTTCCGAAGATGAATGAAAGTCTTACGGGGTTGGTACAACATGAGGGTGAGTAATTACTGACAGAATTTTCATTTTTGGGTGAACTAACCCTTTAATACAGTGCAGTCGCCCTGTCCCATGTGCAGAAAAACACCCCCAAAGCATGATGCTACCACCCCCATGCTTCACAGTAGGGATGGTGTTCTTGGGATGGTACTCATCATTCTTCTTCCTCCGAACACGGTTAGTGGAATTATGACCAAAAAGTTCTATTTTGGTCTCATCTGACCACATGACTTTCTCCCATGACTCCTCTGGATCATCCAAATGGTCATTGGCAAACTTAAGACGGGCCTTGACATGTGCTGGTTTAAGCAGGGGAACCTTCCGTGCCATGCATGAATTCAAACCATGACGTCTTAGTGTATTACCAACAGTAACCTTGGAAACGGTGGTCCCAGCTCTTTTCAGGTCATTGACCAGCTCCTCCCGTGTAGTTCTGGGCTGATTTCTCACCTTTCTTAGGATCATTGAGACCCCACGAGGTGAGATCTTGCATGGAGCCCCAGTCCGAGGGAGATTGACAGTCATGTTTAGCTTCTTCCATTTTCTAATGATTGCTCCAACAGTGGACCTTTTTTCACCAAGCTGCTTGGCAAATGGCCTTGTGGAGGTGTACAATTTTGTCTCTAGTGTCTTGGGACAGCTCTTTGGTCTTGGCCATGTTAGTAGTTGGATTCTTACTGATTGTATGGGGTGGACAGGGGTCTTTATGCAGCTAACAACCTCAAACAGGAGCATCTAATTTAGGATAATAAATGGAGTGGAGGTGGACATTTTAAAGGCAGACTAACAGGTCTTTGAGGGTCAGAATTCTAGCTGATAGACAGGTGTTCAAATACTTATTTGCAGCTGTATCTTACAAATAAATAGTTAAAAAAGCATATATTGTGATTTCTGGATTTTTTCTTTTAGATTATGTCTCTCACAGTGGACATGCACCTAAGATGACAATTTCAGACCCCTCCATGATTTCTAAGTGGGAGAACTTGCAAAATAGTAGGGTGTTCAAATACTTATTTTCCTCACTGTATACGGTTAAAAGATGTCTGTGTCTCATATGACCTTGTTATTTGTACACACTGTGACTATACAAATCACAACATATATATAGTAAAATGGTGGCATTATTTTGTCACTTTTTGTGAGCAGTACGCTAGCTGGAGCCATTTACTTCCAGTCTTTGTGCTAAACTAGGCTAGCGGTGGGTGCGTCAGACAGAGTTACAGCACGCACGGAGATGAGAAGGGTGTGTGTTGACTTATCTGCTCCTGTCTGCCTCGCTGCCTGCTGTGTGTGAGTGTGTTTGCTCCGAGGCTGTAAGCTCCATCTAAAGCCTCGTATTTCTCTCTGTTTTGAACCATAAATTTACGATCATTTCTAGAGTTTATACTACTAATATAGTTTACCTAACATCTCAGACTAACCTAACATCGCTAGCTTCCGTTATTGTTAGCACAACACGCTTGTATCTCGTTAGCCTGTTAACGCTTCGCCCGTGCGCTTAGTTATTTATTTATTTATTTTTCTCGTGCGCGCCCGCGCCTCTGAGTTCGTAAAAAGCCCAGGTGAGTAAGAATCAGTCAACAAACACGGTGAGTAATGTCTTGTCCTGTTATTGTCACCTGCACCTCATGCCACATGTTTACCATAGCCTTCCCCGTCGGCAATATAGGGTTTATATGTGATAAATGCAAGGAGACAGTCAGGCTGACGGAGAAGATTTCAGAATTAGAGACACGCATCCAAACTTTAATTGAGGATAGTAAGTGTGCTCGAGCCTTAGATACTATTTTGGATGCGCCTAGCATAGTGAATCATTTACATGATTCGGTTCCGGCTGAGTTATTGCCTGTGCAGCCAGGCAGATGGGTAACTGTGAGAGATCGCTCTAGTCGCGGATCAAAAAACCACTCTTCTGTTCCGATTACCATAACAAATCGATTTGCCCCACTCAGTGAAACACCCACTGAGAATTATGTTGATTATGCCCTGGTAATTGGCGATTCTATTACACGGAACGTGAAAATAGAGACACCAGCCACCATAGTCACATGTTTGCCGGGAGCCAGAGCGCCTGACATCAAAGCAAATTTAAAAGTGCTGGCTAATGCTAATCGTAAATTCTCTAAGATTGTTATTCACGTCGGCACAAATGATGTTCGACTTCGCCAGTCGGAGATCACCAAAATTAATATTAAAGAGGTGTTTGAACTGGCAAGTACGATGTCAGGCACTGTAATTTGCTCTGGTCCCCTTCCTGTTCGAAGGAGTGATGAGATAGTTAGTAGATTGTGTTCACTCAATGGCTGGTTGTCTAATTGGTGTCCGCAAAATAATATAGAATTCATAGACAATTGGAAAAGTTTTTGGGGCAAACCTGACCTGTTGAAAAGAGATGGTATTCATCCCTCCTGGGATGGTGCTGCTCTTCTCTCTAGTAATTTGGCTCATAGTCTTAGAGATAAAACATGACAATCTGGGGCTCAGGTCAGGAAGCAGACAGACTGGCTTAACCGACCGTCTGCTAGCGGCCTCACGTCACCAAGGTCAGATAAATCCCATCACATAGAGGCTCTTTCATCTAGATATCATCATATAGAGACTGTGTCTGTTCCCCGAATTTGGAAATCCAAAAAACTGCCAAAACTTTCTAAGGTTAAAAGTTTAATTGATGTTCAACAAATAAAAAACAGATATAATACAGATGAGCAAACGATAAAGCTTGGGTTGTTGAATATTCGATCCCTTAATTCAAAAGCGCTCATAGTTAATGATAAGATTACAGACTATAACCTAGATGTGCTGTGTTTGACAGAAACCTGGCTAAAACCAAACGATTACATTACTTTAAATGAGTCCACTCCGCAAGATTACTGTTATAAACATGAGCCTCGTCCGAAAGGCAAAGGGGGAGGTGTTGCTGTAATTTATAGTAATATTTTCAAAACCACTAAGAAATCTAGTTTTAAATATACTTCTTTTGAAGTGTTGGTGCTTAATGTAAAAATACATAGTGTAAACAATAAATCACATTTGAAAATTCTGCTGGCTACTGTATACAGGCCACCAGGGCACCATAAAGATTTTATCAAAGAATTTGCTGACTTTCTATCAAAATTAGTATTGGCTGCCGATAAAGTCCTAATTGTTGGTGATTTTAATATACATGTAGATAATGAAAAAGATGCATTGGGACTGGCATTTAAAGACATTATAAACTCAATTGGAGTGAGACAACACGTGTCAGAACCTACTCATTGTCGTAATCATACTCTAGATCTAATATTATCTCATGGAATAGATGTTGATGCCGTTGAAATTCTGCAGCAGAGCGACGACATCTCAGATCATTATCTAGTCTCGTGTAAATTACATTTAGCCAAGGCTGCAAAGCCGACTCCGTGTTATAAATATGTTAGACCTATCACTTCTGCCACTAAAGATGGCTTTATTAATAATCTTCCTAATCAGTTTCATAATCTCAGCATCCCGGATAGCTTAGAAGAACTTGATATTGCAACAGAAACGTTTAAATCTCTCTTTTCCAGCACTTTAGACATAGTTGCTCCGTTGCGCTTAAAGAAGATTAAAGAAAATAGTCCAACGCCGTGGTACAACGAGCACACCCGGGCCCTTAAGAGAGCAGCCAGAAAAATGGAACGAAACTGGAAGAAAACAAAACTAGAGGTATTTCGGATTTCATGGAAGGAGAGCTCGATTGCTTACAGAGAGGCATTAAAAGATGCTAGAACGGATTATTTTTCAACCTTATTAGAAGAAAATAAACATAATCCTAGGTATTTATTTGAACAAGTGGCTAAACTAACGAAAAAGAAAGCTTCAAGCCCAGAAGTTTCCAAGAAACACAGCAGTAATGACTTTATGAACTTCTTCACTTATAAGATCTATAATATCAGGGACAAAATTATAACTATGCAACCGTCTACTACAGTAGCGCATCAGGGAGTGCATTGTAGTCTCCGTGAGGAACATTTTGATTCATTTGTTGCTATAGGAGAGGAAGAATTTTGCAAACTTGTTAATTCATCTAAATCCACAACTTGTATGCTAGACCCTATACCGACTAAGCTACTGAAAGAGATGCTTCCAGAGGTCATAGATCCTCTTCTAAATATCATTAATTCATCTTTGTCTCTAGGATACGTACCAAAAACCTTTAAGTTGGCTATGATTAAACCGCTTGTTAAAAAACCGCAACTTGATCCTACAGAATTAGTCAATTACAGGCCAATCTCAAATCTGCCTTTTCTGTCAAAGATACTAGAAAAAGCAGTATCATCACAACTGTGTTCCTTTTTAGAAAGAAATAATATCTGCGAGGATTTTCAGTCCGGATTTAGACCGTACCATAGTACTGAGACTGCTCTCATTAAAGTCACAAATGATTTGCTCTTATCATCCGATCGTGGTTGTATCTCTCTGTTAGTGTTACTTGATCTTAGTGCTGCATTTGATACTATCGACCACAACATTCTTTTAAATAGACTAGAAAACTATGTTGGCATTAGTGGAATTGCACTAGCATGGTTTAAATCATACTTATCTGACCGTTTTCAGTTTGTAGCAGTAAATGAAGAGATGTCTTATCGATCACAAGTTCAGTACGGCGTACCACAAGGCTCAGTACTAGGACCGCTGCTGTTCACTCTGTACATGCTGCCATTAGGAGATATCATTAGGAAATATGGAATTAGCTTTCACTGTTATGCTGATGATACTCAGCTGTATATTTCTTCAAAACCTAACGAAACTTACCAATTCTTAAAATTAACGGAATGCATAGCTGATATAAAAAATTGGATGACCAGTAATTTCCTATTACTAAATTCTGAAAAAACAGAGATTCTAATCATTGGACAAAAAACTGCCACACGTAATAACCCAGAATACTGTCTAACAATTGATGGCTGCTCTGTTAAGTCTTCGTCGTCAGTTAGGAACCTGGGTGTGCTCTTTGATACCAATCTTTCATTTGAAAGTCACGTGTCTAGTATCTGTAAAACCGCATTTTTCCATCTTAAAAATATATCTAAATTACGTCATATGCTCTCACTGACAAATGCGGAACAATTAGTTCATGCATTCATGACATCCAGGCTAGATTATTGTAATGCTCTTCTGGGTGGTTGCCCTGCACGCTTAATAAACAAACTACAGCTAGTTCAAAACGCAGCCGCTAGAGTTCTTACCAGAACCAGGAAGTATGACCATATTAGCCCGGTTCTGTCAACACTGCATTGGCTGCCTATTAAACATCGTATAAATTTTAAAATATTGCTGATTACTTACAAAGCACTAAATGGTTTAGCTCCCCAGTACTTGAGCGAGCTCTTAACGCATTATAGTCCTTCACGTCTATTGCGATCTCAAAATTCTGGCCAGTTGATAATACCTAGAATATCAAAATCGACTGCTGGCGGTAGATCCTTTTCCTATTTAGCACCAAAACTTTGGAACAATCTTCCTAACACAGTCCGGGAAGCAGATACAGTCTGTCAGTTTAAATCTAGACTAAAAACACATCTCTTTGGCTTAGCATACACATAACACATTATAGATTTCTATAATTCAATGTTAGGCTGCATAGTTTAGATCAGCCGGAACCGGGAACACTTCCCATAATTCCTGATGTACTTTGTACATCATAAGAAGGATGGCGTCTACGCTAATATTAGTCTCTGTTTATCCCGAGGTTTACCGCGAACCGCCGGATCCAGGCCATATCCAGATCTGAGGAAGGACCATCACATGGACACGATGACAACGCATCCCTGATGAGCCAGCCCATCAACACTGTGAAGGCCCATGAACACCTCAACACACTCATCTCCTCACCGGCCGGATGACCCAACCCAACCAGATGAACTGGATAAATATCATGAAAGTTCTGATCACATCTGACTCCTGACGTTATGTTGCCTAACTCATAATCATACACTATTCGTTTGTTGGCCAAAGGAGGACTGGCCCCCTGACTGAGCCTGGGTTCTCCCAAGGTTTTTTTCTCCATTCTGTCACCTGATGGAGTTTTGGTTCCTTGCCACTGTTGCCTTTTTCGCCTCTCTTCGCCTTTGTTGCCATTGGCTTTTGGCTTGCTTAGTTGGGGACATTTAACATTTAATTTTGAATTTAACAATACTATTACAACATTGTTTTTCTGTTATCTCTGTAAAGCTGCTTTGAAACAATTTGAATTGTAAAAAGCGCTATATAAATAAAGGTGACTTGACTTATCTAACTCTGGGGGATACGGGGAATAAGATAAAGTCACAAAAAGTCGGTGTGTTCCTTTAATCGTCTGATCATTGTTCACAGGTGTTCCTTGTCTAGTCATTAGTCTTGTGTATTTAAAGGTGGGGTAGGCAGATTTTGTCTAAAAAAACTTTTTTCCAAATTTGTTTAAACTGTCTTTATATACCAATACATAATTCAAATGTAAGTACTCTGAAAAAGAGATTATAAAAATCGAGTGTCTGTAGTCCTCTCAGGGCTGCAATAAACACAGCTACTTATTTCCATTCGGGACGAATTAAATGATTGGCTGGGCGACTGTCACTCTCCCTCGCTGCCATGGCTACCACCCCCACTGCTACAGGAGCGGCCCACATGCGCATACGTCCAGGTTATTGTCTTTGTTTCTCGTCCAGGTTCTTGTCTTTGTTTCTCGCCCAGGTTCTTGTCTTTGTTTCTCGCCCAGGTTCTTGTCTTTGTTTCTCGCCCAGGTTCTTGTCTTTGTTTCTTTGTTTCTCGTCCAGGTTCTTGTCTTTGTTTCTCGCCCAGGTTCTTGTCTTTGTTCCTCGTCCAGGTTCTTGTCTTTGTTTCTCGCCCAGGTTCTTGTCTTTGTTTCTCGTCCAGGTTCTTGTCTTTGTTCCTCGTCCAGGTTCTTGTCTTTGTTCCTCGTCCAGGTTCTTGTCTTTGTTTCTCGCCCAGGTTCTTGTCTTTGTTTCTCGTCCAGGTTCTTGTCTTTGTTTCTCGCCCAGGTTCTTGTCTTTGTTTCTCGTCCAAGTTCTTGTCTTTGTTTCTCATCCAGATTCTTGTCTTTGTTCCTCGTCCAGGTTCTTGTCTTTGTTTCTCGCCCAGGTTCTTGTCTTTGTTTCTCGCCCAGTTTCTTGTCTTTGTTTCTCGCCCAGGTTCTTGTCTTTGTTTCTCGTCCAGGTTCTTGTCTTTGTTCCTCGTCCAGGTTCTTGTCTTTGTTTCTCGTCTAGGTTCTTGTCTTTGTTTCTCACCCAGGTTCTTGTCTTTGTTCCTCGTCCAGGTTCTTGTCTTTGTTTCTCGTCCAGGTTCTTGTCTTTGTTTCTCGCCCAGGTTCTTGTCTTTGTTTCTCGCCCAGGTTCTTGTCTTTGTTTCTCACCCAGGTTCTTGTCTTTGTTTCTCGCCCAGTTTCTTGTCTTTGTTTCTCGCCCAGGTTCTTGTCTTTGTTTCTCGGCCAGGTTCTTGTCTTTGTTCCTCGTCCAGGTTCTTGTCTTTGTTCCTCGTCCAGGTTCTTGTCTTTGTTTCTCGTCCAGGTTCTTGTCTTTGTTCCTTGTCCAGGTTCTTGTCTTTGTTTCTCGTCCAGGTTCTTGTCTTTGTTTCTCGCCCAGGTTATTGTCTTTGTTTCTCGCCCAGGTTCTTGTCTTTGTTTCTCGGCCAGGTTCTTGTCTTTGTTCCTCGTCCAGGTTCTTGTCTTTGTTTCTCGTCCAGGTTCTTGTCTTTGTTTCTCGCCCAGGTTCTTGTCTTTGTTTCTCGTCCAGGTTCTTGTCTTTGTTTCTCGCCCAGGTTCTTGTCTTTGTTTCTCGTCCAAGTTCTTGTCTTTGTTTCACGCCCAGGTTCTTGTCCAGTTTCTTGTCTTTGTTTCTCGCCCAGGTTTTTGTCTTTGTTTCTCATCCAGATTCTTGTCTTTGTTTCTCGCCCAGGTTCATGTCCAGTTTCTCGTCCAGTTTCTTGTCTTTGTTTCTCACCCAGGTTCTTGTCTTTGTTTCTCGCCCAGGTTCTTGTCTTTGTTTCTCGTCCAGGTTTTTGTCTTTGTTTCTCGTCCAGGTTCTTGTCCTTGATTCTCGCCCAGGTTCTTGTCTTTGTTTCTCGTCCAAGTTCTTGTCTTTGTTTCACGCCCAGGTTCTTGTCCAGTTTCTTGTCTTTGTTTCTCGTCCAGGTTCTCGTCTTTGTTTCTCGTCCAGTTTCACGTCCAGGTTCTTGTCTTTGTTTCTCGCCCAGGTTCTTGTCCTTGTTTCTTGTCCAGGTTTTTGTCTTTGTTTCTCGTCCAGGTTCTTGTCCTTGATTCTCACCCAGGTTCTTGTCTTTGTTTCTCGTCCAAGTTCTTGTCTTTGTTTCACGCCCAGGTTCTTGTCCAGTTTCTTGTCTTTGTTTCTCGTCCAGGTTCTCGTCTTTGTTTCTCGTCCAGTTTCACGTCCAGGTTCTTGTCTTTGTTTCTCGCCCAGGTTCTTGTCCTTGTTTCTTGTCCAGGTTCTTATCCTTGTTTCTCGCCCAGGTTCTTGTCTTTGTTTCTCGCCCAGGTTCTTGTCTTTGTTTCTCACCCAGGTTCTTGTCTTTGTTTCTCGCCCAGTTTCTTGTCTTTGTTTCTCGCCCAGGTTCTTGTCTTTGTTTCTCGGCCAGGTTCTTGTCTTTGTTCCTCGTCCAGGTTCTTGTCTTTGTTCCTCGTCCAGGTTCTTGTCTTTGTTTCTCGTCCAGGTTCTTGTCTTTGTTCCTTGTCCAGGTTCTTGTCTTTGTTTCTCGTCCAGGTTCTTGTCTTTGTTTCTCGCCCAGGTTATTGTCTTTGTTTCTCGCCCAGGTTCTTGTCTTTGTTTCTCGTCCAGGTTCTTGTCTTTGTTCCTCGTCCAGGTTCTTGTCTTTGTTTCTCGTCCAGGTTCTTGTCTTTGTTTCTCGCCCAGGTTCTTGTCTTTGTTTCTCGTCCAGGTTCTTGTCTTTGTTTCTCGCCCAGGTTCTTGTCTTTGTTTCTCGTCCAAGTTCTTGTCTTTGTTTCACGCCCAGGTTCTTGTCCAGTTTCTTGTCTTTGTTTCTCGCCCAGGTTCTTGTCTTTGTTTCTCATCCAGATTCTTGTCTTTGTTTCTCGCCCAGGTTCATGTCCAGTTTCTCGTCCAGTTTCTTGTCTTTGTTTCTCACCCAGGTTCTTGTCTTTGTTTCTCGCCCAGGTTCTTGTCTTTGTTTCTCGTCCAGGTTTTTGTCTTTGTTTCTCGTCCAGGTTCTTGTCCTTGATTCTCGCCCAGGTTCTTGTCTTTGTTTCTCGTCCAAGTTCTTGTCTTTGTTTCACGCCCAGGTTCTTGTCCAGTTTCTTGTCTTTGTTTCTCGTCCAGGTTCTCGTCTTTGTTTCTCGTCCAGTTTCACGTCCAGGTTCTTGTCTTTGTTTCTCGCCCAGGTTCTTGTCCTTGTTTCTTGTCCAGGTTCTTATCCTTGTTTCTCGCCCAGGTTTTTGTCTTTGTTTCTCGTCCAGGTTCTTGTCCTTGTTTCTCGCCCAGGTTCTTGTCTTTGTTTCTCGTCCAAGTTCTTGTCTTTGTTTCACGCCCAGGTTCTTGTCCAGTTTCTTGTCTTTGTTTCTCGCCCAGGTTCTTGTCTTTGTTTCTCATCCAGATTCTTGTCTTTGTTTCTCGCCCAGGTTCTTGTCCAGTTTCTCGTCCAGTTTCTTGTCTTTGTTTCTCACCCAGGTTCTTGTCTTTGTTTCTCGCCCAGGTTCTTGTCTTTGTTTCTCGTCCAGGTTTTTGTCTTTGTTTCTCGCCCAGGTTCTTGTCTTTGTTTCTCGTCCAGGTTCTCGTCTTTGTTTCTCGTCCAGTTTCACGTCCAGGTTCTTGTCTTTGTTTCTCGCCCAGGTTCTTGTCCTTGTTTCTTGTCCAGGTTCTTATCCTTGTTTCTCGCCCAGGTTTTTGTCTTTGTTTCTCGTCCAGGTTCTTGTCCTTGTTTCTCGCCCAGGTTCTTGTCTTTGTTTCTCGTCCAGGTTCTTGTCTTTGTTTCTCGCCCAGGTTCTTGTCTTTGTTTCTCGCCCAGGTTCTTGTCCTTGTTTCTTGTCCAGGTTCTTATCCTTGTTTCTCGCCCAGGTTTTTGTCTTTGTTTCTTGTCCAGGTTCTTATCCTTGTTTCTCGCCCAGGTTTTTGTCTTTGTTTCTCGTCCAGGTTCTTATCCTTGTTTCTCGTCCAGGTTCTTGTCCTTGTTTCTCGTCCAGGTTCTTGTCTT
Source organism: Semotilus atromaculatus (assembly GCA_031834385.1). Classification (NCBI taxonomy): domain Eukaryota; kingdom Metazoa; phylum Chordata; class Actinopteri; order Cypriniformes; family Leuciscidae; genus Semotilus; species Semotilus atromaculatus. Next base: position 502,013 of record JAULUF010000081.1, read on the forward strand.
TGTTTCTCGTCCAGGTTCTTGTCCTTGTTTCTCGTCCAGGTTCTTGTCCTTGTTTCTCGCCCAGGTTCTTGTCCTTGTTTCTCGTCCAGGTTCTTATCCTTGTTTCTCGTCCAGGTTCTTATCCTTGTTTCTCGCCCAGGTTCTTGTCTTTGTTTCTCGTCCAGGTTCTTGTCTTTGTTTCTCGTCCAGGTTCTTGTCTTTGTTCCTCGTCCAGGTTCTTGTCTTTGTTTCTCGTCCAGGTTCTTGTCTTTGTTTCTCGTCCAGGTTCTTGTCTTTGTTTCTCGCCCAGGTTCTTGTGTTTATTTCTCGCCCAGTTTCTTGTCTTTGTTTCTCGCCCAGGTTCTTGTCTTTGTTTCTCGTCCAGGTTCTTGTCTTTGTTTCTCGCCCAGGTTCTTGTCTTTGTTTCTCGTCCAGGTTCTTGTCTTTGTTTCTCGCCCAGGTTCTTGTGTTTGTTTCTCGCCCAGTTTCTTGTCTTTGTTTCTCGTCTAGGTTCTTGTCTTTGTTTCTCGTCCAGGTTCTTGTCTTTGTTTCTCGCCCAGGTTCTTGTCTTTGTTTCTCGCCCAGTTTCTTGTCTTTGTTTCTCGCCCAGGTTCTTGTCTTTGTTTCTCGTCCAGGTTCTTGTCTTTGTTCCTCGTCCAGGTTCTTATCCTTGTTTCTCATCCAGGTTCTTGTCTTTGTTCCTCGTCCAGGTTCTTATCCTTGTTTCTCATCCAGGTTCTTGTCTTTGTTTCTCGTCCAGGTTCTTGTCTTTGTTTCTTGCCCAGGTTCTTGTCTTTGTTTCTCGTCCAGGTTCTTGTCTTTGTTCCTCGTCCAGGTTCTTGTCTTTGTTTCTCGTCCAGGTTCTTGTCTTTGTTTCTCGTCCAGGTTCTTGTCTTTGTTTCTCGCCCAGGTTCTTGTGTTTGTTTCTCGCCCAGTTTCTTGTCTTTGTTTCTCGCCCAGGTTCTTGTCTTTGTTTCTCGCCCAGGTTCTTGTCTTTGTTTCTCGTCCAGGTTCTTGTCTTTGTTTCTCGCCCAGGTTCTTGTCTTTGTTTCTCGCCCAGTTTCTTGTCTTTGTTTCTCGTCTAGGTTCTTGTCTTTGTTTCTCGTCCAGGTTCTTTTCTTTGTTTCTCGCCCAGGTTCTTGTCTTTGTTTCTCGCCCAGTTTCTTGTCTTTGTTTCTCGTCCAGGTTCTTGTCTTTGTTTCTCGTCCAGGTTCTTGTCTTTGTTCCTCGTCCAGGTTCTTATCCTTGTTTCTCGTCCAGGTTCTTATCCTTGTTTTTCGCCCAGGTTCTTGTCTTTGTTTCTCGTCCAGGTTCTTGTCTTTGTTTCTCGCCCAGGTTCTTGTCTTTGTTTCTCGTCCAGGTTCTTGTCTTTGTTTCTCGCCCAGGTTCTTGTCTTTGTTTCTCGCCCAGTTTCTTGTCTTTGTTTCTCGCCCAGGTTCTTGTCTTTGTTTCTCGTCCAGGTTCTTGTGTTTGTTTCTCGCCCAGTTTCTTTTCTTTGTTTCTCGCCCAGGTTCTTGTCTTTGTTTCTCGTCCAGGTTCTTGTCTTTGTTCCTCGTCCAGGTTCTTGTCTTTGTTTCTCGCCCAGGTTCTTGTCTTTGTTTCTCGTCCAGGTTCTTGTCTTTGTTTCTCGTCCAGGTTCTTGTCTTTGTTTGAGTTTCCAGGTTTCCTGTCATTGTTCTTGTTTCATGCCTTGCCATGCTTTTGTTTTATAATTACGTAAAGTTGCATTTGGGTTCTCAACCAGCTTTCCTCCAGGATCATTCATAACAATATCTTTTTTGTCAATTCAGTTGTTTAATTTCTATAAGTTTTATAACATTCTAAAAGCTCTTAATTCCACAGATACTATAACTGGTGTATTCACTAGGTTGCTTCAGAGGCATAAGGTACTGTAAGTATTACATACAACAATAATAAAACAATGCAATCTACTTTTTACTTTTGATACTTAAGTTTTTGAATGAGTACTTCTGTACTTTTACTTAAGTATAAATCGGTCTCTACAAATTTGACCCTGTAATGAATGATATTTGACCGGTATCTGTATTTTCACTCTAGTAAGGAAGACTAAAGAAATATGAGAGTTGATTTCAGTGTGAAAAGAGTTTGACTACAGGAAGCATTCAATAATAAAAGAGGAAGGACTCTCAAAGAGTTTAAAAGTGAAACTATCCATCACTGTGTGCATCAGTTAAGTTACTACCAGACCCTGAGGGAATATAGTAAAGGTTCAAGCACATTCAACATGAGTTTCCAGATCTACGTTATAGACAGGAGACACGGTCGGCGTGAGAGAATAAGAGTGTGTGTGTCGGATTCAGAAGAGGAGTTCAGGAACACCACAGTGCAGGAGTTAAAGAGGAAACTCATTCTTGAAGACCAGCGTGAGTCCAGCACTGCAGTCTTCTGGACATCAGCTCGTGTGTGTGTGTGTGTGTGTGTGTGTGTGTGTGTGTGTGTGTGTGTGTGTGTGCGCGTGCGTGTGTGTGCGTGCATGCGCGTGCGCGCGTGTGTGTGTGTGTGTATGTGAAGGACAGTGGGATGTTCACAGACAATCTGTGTTTGATGTAGATTCAGCTCTTATTGACAGAGCCTGAGATGGAGAAGTTAGCAAATAAATAACATCATTCAGAAAGCACATATTAATGTGGAAAACAGTTGATTTGAAGTGTGTGTGTGTCTGTGTGTGTGTCTGTGTGTGTGTGTGTGTGTGTGTGTGTGTGTGTGTGTGTGTGCGTGTGTGTGTGTGTGTGTGTGTGTTTCTTCCACAGTTGCAGACACTATTCTTCTTTACGGCTTCAAGACACTGAAGAAAAATCGCACTCTTGGTTTCTACAGCATTAAACATGAGGATTGTATCACCGCAGTGCGCTGTAGAAGTATGCATTATCTACACTAGTATTTTACATTATTAAAAGCATTTATTAATAGTCTTGCACTAACTGCTTGTCTTGTCAGTCCCGGTTACAGGGAAAGCCCCGAGTGACTCTCCTGCTCATGAGTCCACAGGTCAGTTCCACAAGTGTGTTTCTCTATCAGTGGTTTTGCATTACAAACATGAGTTTTGTGCTTCATTTTGTTGCAATATAACTTGAAACTTAATGAAGAGTGTAAAATACTTTTGATTATTGTGTTCGCTGTTCCTTCACAGTTAAACACACTAAACTTGAGAACTCTGATCTGGAGGATGAGGATCACACACTCGGTTTCGGCATTAATCATGAGATTACAGCAGCAGTGACAGCGAGCAGTGGACGTAAGCATTACACAAGTGTTGGAAATTATTGAAAGCATTTATTTATAGTCTTAAACTAACTAAGCTTTTCATTTCAGTCTTCTCACCGTCATCTACAAGTAAATGGGTTCAAGCCCCCAAATACCAGGAATATTCTTTGCACTCCCACAGTGGAGATTGTCATCAGATCAGTTTCACTCACAAGTCCACTAATGCTAGTTTCCTCCATCAGTGTTGTGTATCACACACATGTATAAAGCAGATCTACAGCAAATAATCATAATCTTCTGTTCCTCTGCACATCATCTCAGTGTCAGGTTTGAAGAGGAATATATAACAATATCCAGGACTATTCAGAGAGGAATCTTAAATCATGCTTCACTATTAAACGGTGATAAAACACATAATCCATTAGAAATATATTCATAATTCATCCTGAGGGTTGAACTGTAATATTAATCTTTCTCTGTCAAAGCATATGATGGAGTTTGTGTTTTCCTCTATACATTCATATGCAAATATAATCCTTTCTTTTGCTTACATTTATTAAATCAAGCATAGCCTACTTAATATTTTTATTTTGTGAGAATTGTTTCCCTTCCTTGTGTTTTCAATAGTTTAATTAAAGGTTCTGATATATTCTCTCTATGATGCTGTATGATTGACATTTCTCCTCTTATGAGCATTATCAGTGTAAAGTGCACAAGTTTAGTTTGTTTATTTATTTATTTATATAAGTGATATTTAGATTTAACTCTACAAATTTGCACCACTATCAGTGTAAATCCATTGAAATTCAACACCAGTAAATCAATACTTTACTTCTTAACACCAGGATTTCAACACTGGAGATTTTACTGTAAAACTTTATTATGATGAGTGTAAAACATGTTGAATTATTGATCCTTCATACAATTAAAATTCAGATTGACAGATTCATGACACGATATTATCCAGTTTCTGACGCATGTTTTGTTCTGCTCCACAGAATCTCTCTCAGGTTGTTCAGGGTGCGATATACACACAGAAATACACCCTCCACCTGAAGATGAAGATGATGAAGATAAAGGGATTCCCAGGTCCCAATCTATGGAAACATTATTATTTGACATGAATCAGCCTCAGCTGGAACCCAGTGAATAAGTAAGCAATAAGGTACTCGAGGCTAGTACTGTATCGTTAACGGCTGAAGGGACGCGAAGCGGAGTAAACCCTTCTTCAGCCGTTACTTTCACGATACAGTACTAGCCTCGAGTACCTTATTGCTTTTATAAAACGGTTACCACACAGAAAAAATATTAAAGTCAAAAAATATGTATCTATGCAACTTTCATGAAGTAAAATCACTTAAAGAGCATATTGCAGGTAAAAAAAAAAAATCTAAATTAATATATAACCTGTATGAAAATACCATATGAAAAGTTAATGCAGGATATAAAATGTTTTAAAACGACACAAGGGCACTAATTTTGTAGATAAAGTGAGCGTTTCTTGGACTGGTCGTAAAAACGGCTTTTTTTTCAACATCGCGTCATTTTCCGTCCCGAGCCTCGGCTCAGAGTAGGCTGGGAAGAGCTGTCGTGAGTCAGTGTGGTTTCGGTAGTTTTTATATTTTAATTTGTCATGGTAAATTATTGTGTTTGTGGAGGTTTCAACAACTCTGGCCTGTCAGGACATCGAGTCCACAGGTTTCTATAACAAGAAAAAGGACGGTATCTTTCGTGCCTGGTGCGGTTTGTGCAGGTGAAGAGACGGGATTTCTCTTCTGCATCGGCTTCGATAAACGCGGTCGTGTCTAGCGTTCACTTCAGGAGGGTTATCATCCCGGCGATATGATGGAGTTTAACATGGGATGCCGAAGCAAGAATATTGATCGTCTTATACTGTACCAATGGCATCAAATAGTCTGATATAGGTAGTCATACCCTTAATAGAGGCAACTTGTAATTGAAAAACAAAATTACTAGGTTGTTTAAATATTCAAATCTTTAATTTTCTGTTTATGTTATAACCCAGGTGAAAAGTATTAAAAATGTACTCTGGAATGTTTTTAGTACAATACAAACACACTCAAGTATAGTTTTTATACATTTAATAGTATATATTTACCCTAAACATGTCTGCTGTCCTGATATACGATGGTAATAATCTGTACAATATTGTGAGAACAGTGTATATCGTTAGCGAACGTGTAACGTTATATATCTAAGTTATAAGCCAACACTGGTCTCTCTCACCAAGACGCCTCTCCTGTTCTCCACTGGTTCTCCTCACACCACAACTCAGTTTGTCTCTGACCGTTCTGTCTAACATTAATCCTGGCCTGTCCCTGCTCTCTTGGCAGTATAGCAGGCTCATAATTGTACGGCTGTGGTCCGTCATACGAGTAAGTATTTCCTCAGCGTCCGAAATATCATTGCGATCCATTGTTTTCCTGTTGTCTGAATCGCCCGCTCTCCCGCCCGTTACGTCACTCCTGCCTGTAGGCTGCCACGCCCATTTTCAGACGCGGAAGTAAAATTTTCTCACAAAAACGTCTCCTGAAGCTTCTGTAGTGTATTTATAGGTATATTTTAAAGACAATATAGTTCCTACATTATTTTTCTATACATTGACTCGTTGGGTCCTCTAACCTGCGATATGCCCTTTAAAGCATGCATATTAAACTGACATCTTCTAAACGTCTATTTGACATCTGACAGGAAACGTCCTATAGACGTATTGCAGATGAGCAAACACTCTTAAAAATACGTCTTCCAGATGTAAACATCACAACAAATAGACTTGTGCTATCTGGGACAACTATTGACCAATCAGAATCAAGGATTGGAACTAACGTTAACCGTTTTATAATGTTGAATAATGTTCTTTAGTTCAGCCTCACATAATCATCAGATTGTGTGTGTGCGTGTGTGTGTGTGTGTGTGTGTGGGGCTTTACAGTCAGAGACCCAGAACCAGAAGACCCAGAGTCAGAATTATGATGAATTAGAAAAGTTTTACTGAAGATAGTTTGCAGTTTCATCAGCAGAAGTTCAGCTTCAGACTCACACAGAGTTCGTAGGACGCCCCACTTACAGTTACACACACACACTCACACACACACACACACACACACACACACTCACACTCACGCACACTCACGCACACACACACTCTTCGGTTGTTCATCGAGATCCGATGATGACGTCCACGCCTTTAACGGTGAGATCTTTGATGGCTAAACAGTCCTATCCTGGACCCACAAGCTCTATTGCAGGTGGGGCATATGTATGTGATGGTGGTGGTGGTCACATTGGCAGGTATGGCTGCATTTCTCCTGCTCGCTTCTGCTGTTTTCTGGTTGTCCTCTCCATCTCTAGTGTACAAACCCCCTCTCCACATAGCTATCGCCAGATGGTGCGGTCAGCAGCAACATCCTCCAGATCCTCAGGTCTGATCTTACACTTTCTCAAGGCGTTCTTCATCTGATCTTTATAGCGCTTCTTCGGACCCCCAGCTGAGCGTCGACCATGATGTAACTGGCCGTATAGTACTCTGCGGGGCAGACGACATGGGGGCATCCTTATCACATGCCCCAACCACTGCAGTTGGCGCTGGGTAATAATGGCCGCAATACTTCTGCAGTTCGTCTTTTTAAGTATTTCAGTGTGAGGTACATGATTACGCCAGGTAATTCCCAGAATGCGCTGAAGGCAGCTTATGTGGAATTGCTCTAAGGACTTGATGTGACGGCAGTAGGTTACCCATGCTTCACAGCTATAGAGGAGGTACAGACCGCTTGGTATACGGCGACCTTTGTGGAGGGATGAAGGTTCTTATTATGAAAGACTCTGCATCGAAGTCTCCCAAAGGCAGCTGATGCCTGTTTAATTCGACTCTGGATTTCATTGTCGATGCTGCTATCCTCAGAGAGAAAACTCCCCAGATATTTGAAAGATGGCACTACTGACAACTGTTCATCTCCAACAGTGAAGGCAGGAGATGTGTGTGGGACACTCCATTGGCAGACCACTTCTGTCTGGGTGGTGTTGACAGTCAGCCCCATCCTGCTGTACGCCCTCACCGCCACAGCAAGGACAGTTCCTCCGGAGTATGGGCCACAAAAGCACAATCGTCTGCATACTGTAGCTCCAGGACCTGCTCTCTGCTGATTTATGTTGTTGCATGTAGCCTCCTAATGTTAAAGAGGTTGCCATCTAATCTGAAGTCCACTGCCACACCACTGCTGTTTTCAATCTCATTGTGGAGAAGCTTGGTGACACACAGGAGGAAGATGTTAAAGAGCACTCACACTCACACGCACGCACACACACACACACACACACACACACACACACACACACACACACACACACACACACACTAGGGAACTATCATCAGGACAAACTAAATATACTGATAACACATTCCTTCCTTCCATTCTGAGATTCACACAGTGCAATGAAAAATATACAAAATGCTTAAACCATTTATTTCATTGTTTCAAAATATTTTTATTTTTTAATTTTTCTGTTGTGATATACAAACAACTGTATTCTTTCTGAAAAGGGGAAGATGTTGTTCTCTCTGCGTTGCATTGCTGTGATACTCGTGTCCGCCAGGTGGCGCTGATGTGTTCATCTGATGTAGAGCTGTGGGAGAGAACGGTATCGTTCAGTAAAGTGATGCTTGTGTCTGTCAGCTTTCTATCCTTTGCTCCTCCAACATTTCTCTGACTGATTCACACATGTAGTGTAATAACACACTCTCTATGATGCTGTGTGATTGACATTTCTTCTTATGTGCATTATCAGTGGAAAACTGCACAAGTTTTGTTTGGGATGAAAAGTTCACAGTCACACTCAATGGTTTTTACCTGATTTCAGATCGGTTGAATTAATTAGTAACTTACACATTTCGTGACACATTTATATGATAAAAAGGAAAAGTTGTATTTAAAAGTCTATTATTGGTCTGATTAATCAAGCTGTCTACAAACAGAACGAAACAAACACTACACTTTAATAAAATAACACCTATTATAAAGATAGACAAAGTTAAATGCATTAAATTAAGTTCAGCTTTAATGGAACATCAGTAGTTGTTTGTAAAAGCTGTTTTCCTGCATGTTTTTGCTGTAATGACACTGATCTGACCAGCAGGAGTCGCCAGAGTGGCGCGGAGAATCACTGAGTCAGTTCATGAGGCAAATTATTCATTACATCATAAAGCTTATTTTCTGATATTGACAGAGCTTATTTATCAATACCAAGACGTTATATTCAATAAATTATAACTTGAAATGAAGTGGAAGTATTTCATTTCTAAAATCATGTTCTGTTATTATCTGGTTGTTGGATCAGAAGGTCATGTGCTCAGTCGTAATAAAGGCTGCACACGTCACGTACACACGTGATCAGACCAATCATCACTTTATAAGAAGCAGAAGGATCAGAGGGTGAATGTTCATTGATTTGTTCCTATTCAAGCTACAGGCTTTCTGTGCGCTGGTTACAAACTGAAGTCTGCTTTTCCTTTAACATTTGATGAACAGTGTCATATATCAGTGATATAAGTTAGTTTCTATATATGTATTGATAGTAGTGTGTATATATGAACATAATGCAGAGTTAGCGAGTATTTAATCATATTCATGAGAGGAGCATGCTGGGAACTTTTCATTGGTCGGCTCCTTAACCCTTTACTGGAGAAAATTGTTCACTAAACTTTACATCTTGTTGATTGACATTTCCAATACACTTATTTTAAGTTAAAAATATACCAACAATTTATTCTTTGTCAGTCTATAAAATGAATTATTACTGCACTCTTTTTAAATGGCAGGTTTATTTAAAAAAAAAAAAAAAAATCTTAATTCAAGATAAAAGAAAATAATAATATACATTTCTGAAAAGGTTTGCTGGTCACACAGGTTTGGGCGTTAAACTCATGATTGATAATCTTGTCCCTTCCCGCTCACCGTACAGGCTCACCTCAGTTCAGCTCATGACCTCAGCCGGACATCTTCATTTTTCTTCTTGTGATGATTCTGGGATAACAGATGGCAGACGTGTCATTTAACCTATTGTAAGTCGATGTACCATCACAAGGGTCTTGGAAATATATTATGAAGGTTGAAAAACTACATAGTGTTACTTTAATTTCCCCATGTTTATTATTATTTTCCCCACGTTTATTATTATAAGTTATACCATGGTCTTGGTGAATACTCGATTCTGATTGGCTGCAGGGTGTCCATTAAAAAGTGATAGAGGACACCTAGTAAAGGATTTCTGGCGTTACCGGGGAAACCAAGTTATTGTTTGTAAACACTTTAGATTTTGATTGTAAAACTAATATAAACTAATGTTTTAAAAATGTGTTATTTGGCAAGTGATGAAAAGAGTAATTGTGTTCACATCCCACTTTCTAGCAGGTGCAGGACAAGAAGGACAAATAAAGTAAAAAGAATAATAATGTCCGCAACACTGCTTCAAGCTCCCATATTTAAAGGGGTCATGACATGGTTTTTTGTTTTGTTTTATTATGTTCCCTTAGGTGCAATTATAGAATTACTATAGTTTTTTTACAACAAAACTTTAAAAATGTAGTGATTTATGACCTTTTCCACCCTGTTTCTCACCTCTGATTCAAACAGTCTGTTTTGGGGGCGTTTCCCCTTTAAGACTTCAGTGTTAACACCCACTGTTATGATTGGCTAACGTCAGTGCTGCTTATGCATAAATTATTAACGTTAATCATTTTGTATCACATGTAGACTACACAATGCTCCACCACGTTAAACTTCGGTCTTCCAATCTTTTACCATCGTGTCAATTCTCAATTGATTTTGATTCCTATGCGCGAGGGAGGGAGAGAGGGAGAGAGAGAGAGAGAGAGAGAGAGAGAGAGAGTGTGAAGGCGTGCGGGTGGCCGGGGCTCTCTCTCTCTCTCTCTCTGCTCGTTCATCAGTAACATTCCCCGTCACACTCATCTCACTCACTGTTCAAATAAGGCTTTGGCGCGCTGCATATGCTGCAAATAAACTGCATCCGACTACTTTCCCTGACGTCTGGATCGTTCGGCAGCGTATTCAAACACTCAAACAGGAACAGCACATCTGCGTGGCATAGCAATCTTCTTGTAAACAGACCCACTCGCTGCACGTCGAGTCGTCGACTGAACACATGTGGGCGCGAGCCGCACGACAACGATGTGAAATGAGGCGTAGTTGTCCTGCGCTGGAGGCGGTCATATGCAAACGACTGGTACGTCACTTCGCACCGTGACGTCACTTCTAACCATGGATCCAGAACGAGCTGTATTTAGAGCTTGATTAAATAAATGCTTCGTTTATAATGGGGAGGACGTCTTAAGCTATGAAACTTGCAGGAAGTTTTAAAAGTACATAGATCTCTTATATACCAAAAGATCAAGGCAAATTTGGTTTCTCATGTCATGACCCCTTTAATACAAAACAACGTTTCGACCCTACTGGGTCTTCTTCAGGCAAATGGTGGACACATTTAATACAGGGATATACAATCAACTGACCCCACCCCGTGATTTCAATTAATTTAATTAGTTAATAGCCCCACCTAATACAATTAGGAAAACACTCATGTGAGCAGTACTCCACAACCCCATACATCAACACAAAATAACATTGCTATCAACAGAAGAGCAATACCACACATTCACAAGATAGTCGACATATACACAAACCATAGGCTATATTACCAAGATGTCTTTTTTATTTTAAAAATGATTTTTATAAGAATGGTTTAATATCAAACTCTTCATTAAGACCATACGGAGACATTGTGTTTAAGAAGTGAATCCAAAAAGTCTCCCGTTGAAGAAGTCTTTTGTCATAACTAATTAAATAGGCTATTAACTAATTAAATTAATTGAAATCATGGGGTGGGGTCAGTTGATTGTAAGACCTATTTATATCCCTGTATTAAATGTGTCCACCATTTGCCTGAAGAAGACCCAATAGGGTCGAATATGGGAGCTTGAAGCAGTGTTGCGGACATTATTATTCTATTTACTTTATTTGGCAAGTGACCATGGAATAAGTGGGTTAATGCCCTTCGAGGTGTCCATTGGTATTAATGGACTTAATGGACCTCCGCTGTGTGTCGGACGGTTCACGCCTCGCCATCGTCCATAAAGACCTGGAGAACATGACTCGCCTGCTCTTTTCTTTGTTTTTCTAACCCATTATAACAGTCAGCATCAAGTGCCAGATATCATTTTAAACAGGAGAACTTGAATCTAGCTCATGTAAATTACCAAATTTACATTTATTTTGTCTTAGAATGGATGAATTTACCAGATTTAAGAAAAACGGCAGCAGATTGTTTGTGATTTTTTTTTTTTTTACTCCGCTCAAACAAATCCTCCTGAGGTTTTTTTTGTTTTTTTCTTTAGAAAGTTGTACTTGGATATTCTAGATTTCCAGATGAAATTTTGACTACATTTAACAATCCCTAAGCAACTTATAGCCATTTATTATAACATTATTATAGGCGATTTTCTGTGAAAATTTACAATGTAGATGTGCCCAATAAAGTTCAGGAAGAAAAATAAATAGAAACATTCTAATACAGCTCTGAAGCAAATGTGACTTTATATGTATTTATGTAGTTTCAACCGATCTGGGCTTGGGGGCGGGACTAAGCATCAACAAACCGCTCGTTTGGCTCAGAGGAACAAATCACGTGTTTCTTTGACGAATCAATGCTGATCAAAACTTCATGACGTAATCACATTCACTACAGAGCATCTGAATGTGCAACTGAATTTGGATTAGTGGTTCAAAAGTTATTAAACATTTAAGAACAAGTTATTTTTATGCTGCCGGCGGCCGTTTAGGTCTTTAAGGGTTAATACCTGACAATGGACAACTCCGTCGGGCATTAACCCTTACATGTGACATTATTATACTAACTCATTGTAATGTCTATATTCCAGCTCTGTCCAGAGTTTAATGTTTAGTCTACACATTCTTTCATATAAGCTATGTAAGTTAAACATCTGCTTCACATTAAGAGGAGCTGAAATTCCCCCTCCCTCTCTAGGTCTGTGTGTGCATTGTATATTGTGTGTGTCCTACAGATTAGAAGATGTGTATTACAGAAAGCCAGCGCTGGTTATCTTTTTACTTTGTATTATTCATTCACAACCTAATAAAAGGACGGAGAAAAAAAGGCACTTGGTTGGAAGACTTTTCATTTCTGATACTCAAATGTCAGGATTTGTTGTGCGACGGGCTCTGAAGAAGCTGTGAGTTCTGCCGTGCCAGCCTGTGGAGGTCTGGTGATCCATCCGAAGGCACAGAGAGGGTCAGAAGAGTGGGTCATTCGGCATCAGTGTATTCCATATTTTGTGTATTCTATATCAGAACCCCTGACATACAATCCAAATAGTCTACAAGAAACTTCAGTGTGTTTCATTAAACTTTTATTTGAGACCAGGATTATGCTTCTACACCAAGAGGTTGCCACACGGTAAGCCTTTTATTGTCAGTATGCATTTTGGGTAACCAAAAGTCTGTGGAGTTTCCATAGGGCATTTTACAAAACGCATGAGCAAACTCTGGCAAATAATGGTCTAAAGTACTCAGATTTCATTCTATATTGACCTGCTTTTGCACACAACAAGACCTGGTGCTAGGGCTCAGATGTTTCTAAAGTCATATCAAGCGCCCTAGAGGGCTGAAATGTAAAAATAATGAAATGTAAAAACAATATTCTAGCCTCTATAAATGTGCCAGTACTTCACACAATTATTCATAATTATTATTTCCTAAAACACTACAGGGTCTCGGCTCTAAAGAGGCAGGCATTTGATGGGAACAGTGATCTCTGAAGTAGGCACAGTGCAATATCTGAAAAGCCTATAAATGTCCCAACCCTGAAGAAGTTAAAATAAACATGTAATAATTCAAATTATTTTATTATAATAGTTATATTCATATTATAAAAGTGTATTATATTTCATGTTGCCATTCTGTACACTGATTTTTTTGTAGCCTATATATTGATTTAACATAAATAACAAATTCCTTGTGCGTGTGAATATTTATTGCACCTATCTGTTCTGTTCAATGTTATTTTCATATGGAAGTCCATGGTTATAATTAATTATTCATATATAGTGTCATAACTACATCTCTGACGTTTATAACAAACCAAACCGTTTGAAAATCGGTAGAAAATTGAGCAAGTTATGGTTATTTAAAAAGTACATGCACCATTAAAACACGATGTTGCGAGTGAGCGAGCTGACTGTGGCAAGATGGCCGCCAGGTGCGGACGCCGACCTCCATTGGTCAGCAGCGCGGACGACACTTCTTTATTATGTGTCTCTATGGCCTATTGGTAATAAAAATTACTATATTAGAATAATCATTACATTTTCAGCTTTGGTGGTGATATTGATTTTATTTTTTTTTCTCTCACGCATGCATAAATCATGGTATGACAATCAAATGTATTTTAATTGAAGATTATAAACTAAACAAATAAACCCATATGCCATAAATCAAAGACAATCACTTCCGGAAGAGTAATACTAAGTGGGCGGAGTCTATCTAAGAGCGGATGAGGTTACAAGAGCGAAAGTAAAAATAAACACGGCGCAATATTCATTTTATATTCATTTTGAATTCTACATTAATTCTGCAACATGAGCTGCGAAATTTTTATCAGAGGCCTTGACGAAAAGATCAAAACAGTATATGTGGATTCAGAGGAAGAATATGACTGTTAGAGAGTTAAAAAAAAGATTCATTCCTGAAGATCAACGTAAGGCGAACATTTCTGTGTTCTGTTTCTATGGTTTTGGTTCATGTGTGTTTCTGTGACTCATTTAAAAATAACATTAATTATCATATCCGAAAATGATATGAACAGGAAAAACTTTAGGGAGAGCGCGGGCACAATAACGCGGGGCTAGTTGTCACACACTTGCTTTAAATACTTCCACACATGACGAAACTTAGTGTATTTAGTTAGTTTCTTTTACTGTCTATGTGTATATACTAGTTGCCACATCAACACTATATAGAGAAAATAATTGCGCCAAAATTCAGAAATCTTTGGAAGGTATCTCTGAACATTTATTTAACCATAGCAAAAGTAAATGTCTGACTTATGTTTATTTTTCATGTCTTTTATTTAAAACGAGAGAAATCTGATATTATTTATATCTCCAATCTGTTATTTAACAGTTGATATAGTTATTTAATACTTTGCTACCCAGCAGAAGACACGCGCAGGGTTTAAACCCCAGTTGCTCATGCGGGGCATGTTGTCACACTGTTACTATTAGCCTCTATTAGGACTATCATATTCTATAAGTTTATGAATTCTAGGCCTACATCAGATAACATTTTAACCTGTCAGATGCCCATGTTATAATGAGCACCATGTATGGGGCATGTTGTCACATTTCACTTCCATTCTTTCGTGCTATATCAAGATAAAAGTATACACTGTATTAATAAAACAAAACCACATAATTGTACTAGACATGTGGGAAATTAATGTGGGGAAAAATGAACCCTGAATACTCTGAACCCTAAGTAGATTTACACAAACAGAGACAGTCAGAAAGCGTGAGGTTGTGCCGCTCTCCTCTATCAACATGTTCATCATCAGCTCTGATCAACCCAAGTCCATGAACTACATAAGATAGTATGAAATAACATCTGTTGGATTTGTCCTTACAAAAATTACCCATCATTTACTACAGTAACCATATTTTAACCATGATATTTATAGTAAAATGTTGTTAATTACAGGAAAAACCTCTTAATGATGAAACGTTTGTGTTCAGCTCTTAATGTGGATTATACACTGATGTTACT
This sequence comes from Semotilus atromaculatus, assembly GCA_031834385.1. Taxonomy (NCBI): domain Eukaryota; kingdom Metazoa; phylum Chordata; class Actinopteri; order Cypriniformes; family Leuciscidae; genus Semotilus; species Semotilus atromaculatus. The sequence continues at coordinate 517,086 of JAULUF010000081.1, forward strand.
CACGCATTCGTTGTGTTTTATAGTGAGCAATTACAGAGCAGTCTATGGACCCGGAACACTGGAGGATGATAGAACACTGCGGTGTTATGGCATAAAACATGAATCTACAGTGTGTATGATTAAACGTATGCCTGGAGAAGAAGGTAAACACTGTGTTATCATCTTTAATCTGACTCTTCATGTCGTCACTGAAGACAAACTCTTGTTTTCTCTATAGCTGTGATGTTACATTAAGACTCGGTGAATTCTGCTCTTAAACTGAATGTCTATGTGTATTGTATTATTCTATGTCATTTGTTATATCTGTTACATGATAAAACCCCACGATCAGGCCCACGATCATGATATGCTTTACTGAACATGTGATTTACATTTTTACTGTTGTTTTATGGTTCATAATTGAGTTATTGTTGATCTTTCTCTGACTGATGAACACATATAGAGAGGAGCACAATTTATGTCTCCGGCAGATTTATAGAACACACAATACCAGTAGATGTGGACTCAGAGGAACTGAAGAACATGACCGTTAAAGAGTTCAGAAGAAGACTTGAACGCGCAGTTCCACTCGAATACATTGATCTATGTAAGTGAACTCTTCAGAGTTATGTCCATGTGTGTTTCTGTGACTCATTTAATAATAACATTCATTATTCTCATATGCGAAATGGACAGGAAAAACTCTATCAGCTCTGATCAGCCGAAAGGCCGAACTAAAGATTTTATGAAATAACATTTGTAGGCTACAATATATGATACTTATTGTAAAAGTTTGTTAATTACAGGAAAAGCCTGTTAATGATGAAATGATGGTGTTCAGCTCTTCATGAGGATTATACACTGGTGTTACTGTTTCTCACACATTTGTTGTGTTTTATAGATGGCAAATCAAGACTATTATATAAGAGAACACTGGAGGATGATAGAACACTGGGGGATTATGGCATAGAACATAAATCTACACTGCATATGGTTTTACGTCTACCTGGAGGAGGAGGTAAACACAGTGTTCTTTCATAATCTTTAATCTGACTCATGTCGTCACTGAAGACAAACTCTTGTTTTCTCTATAGCTGTGATGTTACATTAAGACTCTGTGAATTCTGCTCTTAAACTGAATGTCTATGTGTATTGTATTATTCTATGTCATTTGTTATATCTGTTACATGATAAAACCCCACGATCAGGCCGTTATCATGATATGCTTTACTGAACATGTGATTTACATTTTTACTGTTGTTTTATGGTTCATAATTGAGTTATTGTTGATCTTTCTCTGACTGATGAACACATATAGAGAGGAGCACAATTTATGTCAAAGACTATTGCGGAAAGAATATACCAGTAGATGTGGACTCAGAGAACATGACTATTGGAGAGTTCAAAAACAGACTTGATTGTTATGGTTCACGTAAGTCGAACTCTTCAGAGTTATGTGTGTTAATGTCCATGTGTGTTTCTGTGACTCATTTAATAATAACATTCATTATTCTCATATGCGAAATGGACAGGAAAAACTCTATCAGCTCTGATCAGCCGAAAGGCCGAACTAAAGATTTTATGAAATAACATTTGTAGGCTACAATATATGATACTTATTGTAAAAGTTTGTTAATTACAGGAAAAGCCTGTTAATGATGAAATTATCGTGTTCAGCTCTTAATGTGGATTATACACTGGTGTTACTGTTTCTCACACATTCGTTGTGTTTTATAGGTGACCAATTGAGACTAATATACTTACACCATCAACTGGAGGATGATAGAACACTGGGGGATTGTGGCATAGAACATGAATCTTTACTGCAACTGGTTTTACGTCTACCTGGAGGAGGAGGTAAACACAGTGTTCTTTCATAATCTTTAATCTGACTCTTCATGTCGTCACTGAAGACAAACTCTTGTTTTCTCTTATAATTCACTTGTATAGCACAGATGTTATATTAATAATTCTTTAGTGAATTCTGCTCTTAAACTGAATGTCTATGTATATTGTATTATTTTATATTCATCTGTTACATGATAAAACCCCACAGAAGCACCAGACAGGTCAAAGTTTTACCCAGTATTTTACACCGCTAACAGGGGACGTGATGGCAATGTTTTCTCAAAGAACAAACGTTTGTTCAGAGTTATCTAGTAAAAATGTTCTCAAAACTTTATTTATACATCGTTCATGGAACGGTTTTCTGAAATGTTTCACTTGGATGTATTTCTAGTGTTTTTTTTTAAATATTCAACATATTTAATATTCAACATTCAAAAGTAACTTTCCCATAATGTTTGTCAAATGATAATATGGAACGTTTGCTGACCTTCACATAAACATTTAAAAAACTGGATGTTCTGAAAGTTCAGAGAACATTTAGGAATAATACTTTCATAACCTAATGGGAACGTCAGCAAAACATATTTCTTTGTTGAACTGAGTTTTATGGAGACTTCTTAAGATCAGGCTGTTATCATGATATCTGTACATGTGATTTACTGAATGCTGGTCAAAACATTGATTTGTTTACATTTTTACTGTTGTTTTATGCTTCATAATTGAGTTATTGTTCGGTTTCTGACGGATGTTTTGCTGTTCTGCTCCTCATCATCTCTCACAGGTCCACTTCCTGAAGATGGAGATAGAAGAATTCCCAGGACCCAATCTATGGAAAAACTGGCTTCAATGCAGCAGCCGGAATCCAATGCATGTAGCATACAGTAAATAAATATGTATACATATACGTATCTGATCAGTTAAGTGTGATATGATTCAAATGTACAACCATAAAACCATCATATTCTCTTCTGATGTCGGCCTCTGAAAGTAAAATATTCAGTGAAGTGAATTTATAATGGCTCTCATATGAACAACAGTAACAGTCACACTGAAGGACTCGCCTGTATCACACACACACACACACAGACACACAGACACACACACACACTTTACCGTTAAAAAACAGTAAAGAACTGGCAGCACGGTTGCCAGCAAGTTACTGTTCAATTAACGGTGTCTTACGGTTGGTGAAATTTACAGTTGACTACTGTTTTTGCAAATACAGCATAAAGCTGTTTCTACATTTTACCGTAATATTCTGAGAAGCATGGGCAATTAGTGGATGCTTATATGCTCTTCTTCATAGTGAAATTAGTGTAAACTACAACACAAATATACTGCATGCATTGACATAAAAACATTCAACTTTAATTTATCTTTAGACAATTTTTAATGTCATTTAATAATTGTTGTCCATACATTGAAAGTCCACATAAGTCCATGTTAAACAGAAACTCAGACATGCTTGCCTGACACGTGGAAATATTGGTTCCCATACAGTTCTCGTGTTTACATTTTTTAAAATTCACTATGTATATGTATTGGTCAGTGTTTATATGTGAATAAAAGCCTTAATGTGTGGACTTTAGAATGGACTTCAAAATGCTCAATTACTGCATTAGTGCATTAGTTTTGCAATGCTTGTATGATCTTTTTGGATCTGCAAAATGTTGGTTACATGGACTTTGAAGGGAGGGATAGAAAAACCTCAGAGTTCATTAAAAATATAAAAGCTTAAGGGTTTGGAACAACAATGGGCAAGAACATGATATCATTTTTATGTGTGTGTAAACTATCCCTTTAAGTGTTGAAAAGAAGGAAATGAAAATGAAGTCATTAATTACTCACCCTGGTGTTGTTCTAAGGCCATAAGTTATTTTTCAGATCATAAAATAAAACAAAATTTCCATTAAATAATAAATTACAATTTGGTTTGTTTTTAACCAAACCCTATCGTACCCCTGAACACAAGATTGATGCTGGTTGCTACTCACTGCCATTATATGGATGAGCGTATAAATTCCCCTTTTTTGGTCTGAAAAATAAAGAAGGGCATATGGCGCACACCAAGGTGAGTAAATAATGACTGAATTGGGTGAACTAAGCCGTAAACATTTTTTAAAAACGCACATCTGGTTAATGTAGAGTAATCATAAAAAGAAAAAGAAAATATTCTACTATACATAAGGAGGATGAGCATCCGTCCCACATCAGCAGCAGTGACAACTCAATGGAGTCATAGACAACATCAACAAACAAACAAACAACAATGCCTTGTATGTATTTTACTTTATAAATTAAAAGGACAGTTCACCCAAAAATGAAAAATATTTCATCATTTATTCACACCAAGTTGTTCCAAACCTGTATGAGTTTCTTTCTTCCGTTGAACAAAAAAGAAGATATTTTAAAGAATGTTGGTACCCAGACATTTGACGACACCCATTGACTTCCATAGTAGTTTTTTACTAAAGTCAATGGGTGCCGTCAACTGCACAAGGTCTACTGCAGGGCACAAATGTGATCTAGGCACCACCACACACTCCCTGTAAATGTGATTTCAAAGCTGCTAATATTGTGAACTTCCTGTTGCAGGCTTGGATGCAACAATGAAGAAGCAAGTTAGGGATATTGCTATGAATCCTCATGTGCTTCACATAGGCCACTGTAGTACAACATTGCTGTCCACAGAACTGACATGGAAACATGCTGACAAGTCAAACTGGACAGTCCTTGGGCATGAAAAAAATCTCAGCAAAGAAGAATCTGCACTAAAATATAAATGATCCATAAAAATGATGTGCTGGGCAAAGTAACATTGCAGCAGCAATGAAACTTTGAATATGAATTATTCTTTATGGTTATTCTATCACTTAACTTGGATAGAACAAAACTTGGATCGATGCAAAACTAAAGCCACGGTAGCCACCATTAAAGTAACAATAGGCTACTAGTACAACAAATATTAATCACCCTCAGAAAAGAGATATGTAGAGATTACAACAAGTTTACCCACATTTGAAAGCACAACGTCCCAGAAATTAAGGTTTTGTCTAACGTTGAGAGGTTTTAAAGCAAGCTGCATGCGTGGTTTTAGCCAACAACACCAGTCATTTTAGCACACTACAGAGACATCGATGTAATTTAAATGCAACAGTGTTTGAAGACTTTGCAGAACCTTTACAGGAGAATTTAACTATATTGGGTGAAACTCGCCCTGTAATCGGGAATTATTCGTGTCAGGAATCCAATGCCACTCACAATATAGCTGGTGCTTTTATCACTGAAACGAGCGAATGAAAAAAACAAACGGTAACACTTTATTTCGATAGTCCACTTTAGACATTCTACTAACTATAAGTAACTTTTCAACTACATGTCAACTAACAGTCATAGACTGTCTGCTTAATATCTTCTAACACTTTATTTTGTTGGTCCCCCAACAGACATTCAACTGACTATAAGTAACTTGGTGACTACAAGTCAATTTATTCTCCTAACCCGAACCCGAACACCTAACCATAACCTACCAGTCTACTGACAGTCTACTATAATATACTAATACTCTAATGAGAGTTAGTTGACATGTAGTTGAAAAGTTACTTATAATTAGTAGAACGTCTAAAGTGACTATCGAAATAAAGTGTAACCAAACAAACAAAAATAGGCCTAGTTACAGTTCCAATATCAACAATACTATTTAGTTGGGATTGCAGAAGATGTGTATTTTTCTATCACAACGAGCAAAACAAAAGGGAACTCACCTATTATCAGTATGAAGACAGATGAAAACCCAATGCGTGCTCACAGCAGTCTTGCGTAGGCTAGCCAACAATACTGTTAAGTGTCATGATTCTGTCCTCTATCCTTGTTTTATTCTGAGGCAGGATCATAACAGACGGGCTGCGTGTTTGCGTTGTTTTGTGTCTTACCACGCCCTCTTGTTCTCCTCGTTCAGTCATTATTGTTTCATCAGTGTTTTGTTCTGTTACATACACCTGAGCCCTTGTGATTGTCTCCCTTATTTAATCTCCTTGTGGTTGGTCCTCGTTGTTCGTTTTGTGTTCTGTCTGTGAGTAATCCTATCGAGTGTATTGTCAAGTTTTTTGTCAGTATTGCTCTATGTTCATTGTCAAGTCCAGCATCTAGTCATAGTCTAGTGTTATTAATGTTTATTTAGTCTTGACTATGTTTGTTTGTCTCCTCGTGGGTTTTTGTTTTCTGTTTGCCAATAAAACTGTTTATTGAATACTGTCTGCGCTTGGGTTCGTATCTGAGAACCGTGACAGTTAAGGACCGTTTTGTTTCCTTCGAGCAATAAATAAGTTAAAATGTTGTTATTCTTTGTCTACGTCATTTAAGTTAACAAAAACAAAAAAACAGCAATGTACTGCTTTTGAACTTAACAGGATTATACTGTCGAAAATTTGCCTTAGTATAACTTCACATTTCAAGTTGACGAATGGCAGCCATGCTTACTTTTTTTTATTTTTTTTATTCATATCGATAGGTGCGTTGGACTTGATGCGACTGATCAGCATTTGACTTAAAGCAGTGCATGCTGGTTAGAAAAAATATTTGAATCTTTTAATGTTTGTTAATGTTTTTTTTTTTTTGGAACAAAATTCAAGTACTGTATAATCCTTTGTGGAATACTTGTAGTAAAACATGTTGACAGTATTTATGAGAGATTAAAATAATTCATCATTTCAACTACACCGTTTCAAATCAAACGTAGCAAGACCACACATAGCTTTATAAAATCTAAAATCAATCAATCTTGCTAGAGACTTAAAAACACCAATAACAACATCATTGCTTTTTTGGTCTTTTTTGTTCTTTCTGCTCATGTAGATCGCCTAGGAATAAAATTCAACTGTTGAAACGTAACACACTTTATTGTACATATTTAAAGCCAATAATAAAAGTTTCAGGACAAAAACACTCATTAAACTTATTGCACAATTCTTCCACCGTTACAAACAAAGTTTTAAGTCTGAAGGATTGGATAAAAGCATGAAACTTTTACAATCATATCGACTCCCTTATTAAGTGTGTTTTTGTTGAGATTGTTCTACACTCTGGGCTGATGGATGTACTATTCCCGCCGTTTGGTCTTCCTCTCGCTGACTGCATACTAAAACCTGTCATGAGAATGGAAATGTCAATTTTGCGCATCTCTGTTTTCTGGAATATGTTTCATCAAGGGCTCCACTGGACACATCATCAACGACACCTACAACAGAACCTCTGCAGCCCGCAAGACCTACAGCCTTCAGGTTACACACACACACACACACACACACACACACACACACACACACACACACACACACACACACACACACACACACACACACACACACACACACACACACACACACACACTCACACACACACACACACACACACACACACACACACACACACACACACACACTCACTCACACACACACACACACACACACACACAGGTTTGTTTTTGTGATTTATGAGGACATTCCATAGGCGTAATGGTTTTTATTCTGTACAAACTATATATTGTGGGGAGAGGGCGGGTAAGTTATTATCCTGGCGCATTAAGCAGTTACAAACTGAAAGAGCCATAAATTATATTCAGATAAAGGAGGGTGAGATAACATTTGATCAAACTGAGATAAATGTGGTCTTTAGGAACTACTATCAGGCTCTTTACAGCTCTGAATATTTTGAGAGTGCAGCAGAGAGACAAAAACTTTTCCTGGATGCTTTGGACTTTGGGTCAACAGATTTGGGCTTCATGGTATCCCTTGAAGATGACCTAAGGTCTGAGGAGCTGTCTGAAGCCATTATCAGTATGAAAGGAGGGAAAACCCCAGGGCCAGATGGCATACCCGTAGAGTTATATAAAATGTTTCATCATAAATTAGTTCATCCTTTATTGGAAATGTACCAGGAGTCACTAGAGCATGGGGCTTTACCTCCCACTTTGAACACTCTGTTGTTAAAACCTGGCAAGTCACCAACTGATTGTGGTTCAAATAGACCAATTTCTCTCCTGAACAATGACTTAAAGATTCTTTGCAAAGTGCTAGCAAAGAGACTAGAAATACATTTGCACAAACTTGTACATATTGATCAAAATGGCTTTGTTTGGGGGAGGCAGGGTTTTCATAACATTCGCAGTACTTAATATCTTACATGAGAAATGTAATACTCGCGATAATGCACTCCTGTCATTAGACACTGAAAAAGCGTTTGACAGAATTGAGTGGCAGTACCTGTTCAGAACTATGGAAAGGATGGGGTTTGGGAACAAGTTTATTTTTATTTTTATTTTTTATTTTTTATTTGTTCTGCACGAATATCACAAAGATACAGCACAAGGAGGGGAACGAAACCCACTTGGGTTTATACGGAGTTCCACTCCACATACATGAATAAACAACAAAACAAAATAAAAAATAAAAAACAGAATAGAAACAAAATAGAAACAAAATAAAATAAAAGCACGCAGACAAATAAGTTGAATAATAAAGAGGGGAAAAACATTTTCAGAAACCTGATTACCCTTTTAACTTAAAATTACAGATGTTGTAGGGTGATGGTAAAGGAGGATCAAAAGTGAAGAGCAGCATATGAAGTATATGAAGAAACTATAAACAATGCTGTCATAGTAAAAACAAAAGTTCTTTCAACTGTTTTTTAAACACAATCAAAGAAGACATAGATCTTAGGGACAAGCTTAATTTACTCCATAATTGAGGACCCCTAAAGCTGAGGTCAGTTTTAAAGCCTGAAGTTCTAGAGAACGGTAAAACAAGATTTATTTCACTATGCCTTGTTAGATGGATATGAGTATCTGAAATAAAAGTGAAAAAGTGTTGTAATGTTGGTGGAAGGTCTTCTCTCTTATAGATAAACTTATGAATAAATATGCAGGATAAATAAACATTGACCTTCTCAATTGGTAAAATCTTGAATCTAAGAAATAGCGGTGCCGAAGGAGCATATTTAGACGAGTAGGAAATCATCCGCAAGAACTTCTTTTGAATTTTAGACATTTTTGCAAGATAAGTGGGAAAAGTAGCACCCCAGACAATGTTGCAATAATTCATAAAGGGGAATAAAAAAGCTATAGTAAAGCGTTAGATGAGCAGATGAGTGAATTGAAGGTAAAACAATTCTTAGAATATTTAACATTTTAGAGGATCTTGTGCAAACTAGATCAACATGTTTGGACCAAGTCCAAACTCCGGACCCATTTATGAAATGGGTCCGGATCCTATATGCTAACCCTTTAGCTGAGGTATTAACAAATGGAATAATTTCTGCCCCTTTCAGACTCTACAGGGGTACACGCCAGGGCTGCCCGCTCTCGCCTCTGCTTTTCACTAGCAATTGAACCACTGGCTATGGCAATTCGTAATCATACACAAATTTCTGGTATCACAATTGGATCCTCAGAACATCGTATTTCATTGTACGCAGATGATATAATTATATTCTCTTCTAATCTAAAACAGTCTATCCCAGCATTGCTGAATTTGATTGAAACATTTGGAGAATTCTCTGGGTACAAAATTAATAATTCTAAGTCTGTGTTGCTGTTCCTCCACAAAGCAGAAAGACTTCTCTCCCCAGTTCAGTCAAACTTTACAATCTCACAAGAAGGCTTTACCTATCTTGGGATCAAAATTACACCAACTGTTAATGAAATTGTATCAGCCAATTATATGCCCCTATCAGATTCGACAATTGACCTGTTGAATAGATGGACAAAACTTCCTATTTCATTGATTGGCCGTGTTAATATATAAAAAATGTCAATTTTACCCAAATTGTTATATCTCTTCCAATCCATCCCCCTCCCTCCACATGAGACTACTTCAGTATAAATGGTTGAGTAGACAATATATCACTCCAGTTAAGTTACATCACTTCAACCCGAATATTCCTGATATGTGCTACAAATGTAAACAAGAAAAGGGAACTTTATTCCACTGAATGTGGGAATGCACTAAAGTTAATTGCTTTTGGGTTAAAATACTGAATATTATAAGCCAAATCATTAGTAAAGCAATTCCTCTTGATCCAAAGCTGTGTATATTGCATGTTTGTCCTCTGAGTTTTAAAATCACCAAACGTGAAAGATTATTGTTAATTCTCTGTTTGCTAGAAGCTAAACGTGTAATAGCATATACTTGGAAAAAAAGAAGAAAGTCCCGGCGTGTCTCAATGGATAAAGGGGATGACCTCACACCTTGCCTTAGAAAAGATGACCTACTTTTTCAATAACAAGCCAGATACCTTTTGGTCCAATTGATGGACATTGAGAGTATATAGACAAGTAGCCCATGTTATTGCTGTATGTTTTTTTGTTTTTTGTTTTATTTATTTATTTTTATTATTATTTTTTATTATTATTGTTATTATTTTGTATTATTATTTGTACATTTTTATTTTACTTTTATTCAGTTGTAATGGAAAATGGAAATGTTGTTTAAACTTGTGTGACAATTTTTGACAAATAAAATTGTTGTTTAAAAAAATTATATATATATATATATATTCTATCCCCTTACACACACACACACACACACACACACTGGCCCTGTCCCTAAACCTACCCATCACAGGAGACATGCTGCATTTTTACATTTTTAAAAAAAACATCGTTTTTTATGTTTTTTAAGCTATTTGAAATATGAGGACTCATGCAATGTCCTCATAAGTCACGTGTAAGTTGTAATACCAGTGTAATATGCATGTCATTATACACATTTGTGTCCTCATCACAAAAACAAGCACACACACACACACACACACACACACACACACACACACACACACACACACACACACACACACACTTGTTATCTTTATCTAAAGTACACTAGACATAGTTAATGTTATTAGGCCTGTGTTCTGACATGTTCACTGCACACTATTCACTCACTTCAAATACTTTTTGGAAATGTAAGAGTAACATGGGGAAACTGGTTCTGTATCAAAGCCCTGAAGTGGGCGGTGTCTGATGATGGATTTAACCAGAGTAAGGGAATCTATCCGTCACTGTGTGCATCAGTTCAGTCACTTCTACATCACGAGGTCATTTAGTAAAGGTTTGAGCACATTCAACATGAGTTTCCAGATCTACTTTATAGACGAGAGACAGAGACTGGAGGGAAGAACAGTGTGTGTGTGTGTGTCGGATTCAGAAGAGGAGTTCAGGAACACCACAGTTCAGGAGTTAAAGAGGAAACTCATCCCTGAAGACCAGCGTGAGTCCAGCACTGCAGCTCATGTGTGTGTGTGTGTGTGTGTGTGTGTGTGTGTGTGTGTGTGTGTGTGTGTGTGGCAGGTTTAGGGACAGGGGCAGTGTGTGTGTGTGTGTGTGTGTGTGTAAGGGGATAGAATATATAGTTTGTACAGTATAAAAACCATTACGCCTATGGAATGTCCTCATAAATCACAAAAACAAACCTCTGTGTGTGTGTGTGTGTGTGTGTGTGTGTCTGTGTGTGTGTGTGTGTGTGTGTGTGTGTGTCTGTGTGTGTGTTCACTGTTCCTCGTGTTTTTCCACAGTTGAAGACACAATACTTGTCTACGGTTTTTCCAAGACAATGAAGAAGAATCGCACTCTTGGTTTCTACGGCATTAAACATGAGGATCATATCACCGCAGTGCCTCGTGGATGTATGCATTATTTAGTAATATTTACACTAGTATTTGACATAATGTAAAGCATTTACAGTCTTAAACTATTTGACCTATTAATTTCAGCCACTTATACAGTGACATACGAGCCACAGTCTTCTCATGGGCAAGCGTCGACAGGTCAGTTTCTCTTTGAGTCAAAAGTCCACAAATGCTTGTTTTGTCCATCAGTTTTGTATTACAAAATGTTTTACATTCCATGTTTACAGCTTTTATACACATCAGACCTTTTTTAAATAAGTTTTGTGCTTCATTTTGTGGCAATACAATTAACTTTATTATGATGAATGTGTGATGAATGTAAAATACCTTTAATTATTGATCCTTCACATAATTATACCGATAGTCAGGCAAAACTCAGTAAACTTCTGGGGTTTTTCACGTTATCTCTCACAGTAACGTATACCTTTGAAGATGATGATGATGACGATGAAGATAAAGGTAAAGAATTGCCCACGACAGAGTCTCAAATATCCAAGTTGTCACTGAGTACAACTTCACATTTCAAGTTGACTAAACCTAAAATTTTAAGGCAGCACAAACACTTACTTTTTTAATTTGACAACTATTTAGATTTTATTCATATCAATAGGTGCGTTTGACTTGATGCAACTGATCGGCATTTGACTTGCAGCAGTATTATCTTGTTTTTTATTTAAAGCAGCATTCGGTAACTTTTGAACTTTTGCTCTCGGGGGCCCCCTACAGTTGGGAAACAGTATTGTTTTCTACTACTGTCTGAAATCTGTCATGGTTACACCAGGGGACACACCGTGCATTTGTTGACAAGCGATACCCCGAACTCTGAAGGAGTTCTCAGACTGAGAGGAGTTGGGCAGACTGTCAGCGTTGCGTGTGAAATGTCATCAGGGTACATTGGCATAGCCTATATATTTCAGCATGTCATATGAATATTTCATGGGCTTTTTTTCAAAAGCCAAAAGATCGCGTAGCTCACGTTTACAAGCCAGCGTCTTTATAGTAGCATGTTGGCTAATGTTTTACATAATGGATGTTTGTGTGGTAGGTAATAGCTATCTTCAATATTATAATATCAAGCTACCATAGATGAATCTGAAAAATCGATTTGCATTATATCCTGAGGCAAGACACTTTCACCAGAAAAATAAATAACAAACATGACTATCAGCCTGCAGACATTAGGATAGTTACCCTGAACGATTGTTTTGTCCGTCTAATCATGCATTATTTACTTGCAAGAATGTAATGTAGCCCCTACCAAACTTGTACACGCCGTTTAGACACAGGCTTACTTATGATTTTTTTTTTGACGGCCCTGATCGGTCGAGAACGCTGGATCAATATGATCCTCGTCCAGCCTTTTATTTTGTCACTCTCCCTTTTTCTCTTTCTACTGTCCTCCGACAAAACCTTTGGCTTCTTGGTTTTACTTGCTGGTTCGGCCATGACAACAGACAGAGGTAAAAAAAAAAAAAAAACGCTCGTTGGGCTCTCGCGTCAGAATTGGAGGAAGTGGGGGGCGGTGGGGGAAGTGACGTATGCCGTAAAGCAGTCGAATTTTGTAGTTCTTTTTGTGGACGGGTTCCTACCCGAACCCTGAAGTTACAAAGTGCCAGTGAAAGTGATACAGACCCCGTCAGGCGATGGCAGACCTGTCATTCAACCTATTGTAAGTCGATGTACCATCTCAAGGGTTTTGGAAAAATATTATAAAGGTTGAAAAGATACATAGTGCTGCTTTAAATTGAACAAAATTCAAGTGCAATCCTTGTGGCATACTTAGTAAAACATGTTATAAAACAGAGAGAGAGAGAGACCTTCTAACATGAACAAGTCCGCTCAGGTCTTTATATCACAGCTCTAATACAAGCCAAAACTCATAAACATGTTCACACTTGAAGAAAACATACAGTTTCACAATGTTTCTCACAGATCCCGCATGTCCCATTCAAAGCATTTAATGCAAAAACTGGTAGATGTAATTTAAAATATTTTATGCACTTTATACCTTCAATACCGTGTTAGATTACATTCTGAATATTGTTTTTAAGGGAAATGTGAGGGCTTTTATCACTTTATTGAATTCTCTCATTTTTGGCACAAAAACATTTATTAATCACAACATCTGTATAAGTTAATACATCAAATCAGTCCAACATTTGTGTTAGAGTCCATATTCTTCTTTCCATGCACGCTAAAAAAGACTTTCAATTACTCATTTCATTGTATCTCATTATGAGGTGTTGCAATATGAATTTCCAGTGATTCAGAATGCTTTGGTTGATATTTTAAATGTTATTTTGTTTTAATGCATTATACTTTCTAAAAGTGTATTTAATTAATATATACGTTTTATAATGTATAATAACTGTTACATTGTTACAACTGTTAATTATTCATGATATCACACTATGCATTATAATGTGCATTACTAGGCATAATAATAACTGGGTCAAAAATACTTTTATAATGCATTATACGTGAGGGCTTTAAGTAAAGTGTTACCGAAACATCTTTGTTCTCATTATAATGCTATTGTTTCTTCCAGTCGAAGTCTTTTTACATGGAAATCCACACACATATTTCTAGACTGTTCCGGCTTGTGATCAGTGTTTCATCTGTGATATTCCTCTCCTGATTCAGACACAACACACTTTAACTGCAGAAAGCAGGACCCATGCATTGGTGAACACAAGTAATGTAGTGCAAAGTTTTTCAAATCTGTTCATGAAGAAACAAACTCCTCTAGATTTAGATGACCTGAGGGTGAGAACATGTTCAGGGACGGAGATAATATTACGCAAGTGAAAGTATGCAATCCACGTGATATTGTTAATTTGAGCTTCAAAGGATCGTGTGCGATCCATGATGACACCCAAACTTTTAACCTGTGAAGAAGGACAGATTGCAGTATTGTCAATGTACAGAGAAAGACAGTTAGTTTTAGACAAAACAGATCTAGTGCCAACAAGCAGAGCCTCAGTTTTGTTGCCATTTACCTTCAAGAAGTTGGCTGAAAGCCAATCTTTAATTTCAGCTAAACAGCTGGACAAAGATGGTGGTGGAAAAGAACCAGTGGGTTTGGCAGACAGGTAAAGCTGGGTGTCATCCGCATAACAGTGAAAATGAATCCTGTATTTCCTTAAAATATAACCAAGAGGGAGCATATAGATAATAAAAAGAAGCGGGCCCAAGACAGAACCCTGGGGAACACCAGTGGTGACTATGTTTTTGATCGAAAACCTTTTAAGTGAATATGTTGACTGCGTCCAGATATATATGACCTAAACCAAGCCAGAGCAGTGCTAGTAATACCAATAGAAGCTAATCTGTCCAGAAGTATCTTATGTGAGACAGTATCAAAGGAGCGCTAAAGTCTAGAAGGACTAGTATGGATAAAAGCCCAGAGTCCGCTGCCAACAGTAGATCACTGGTTATTCTGACAAGAGCAGTCTCAGTGCTATGGTGTGGACGAAAGCCAGATTGAAATTGTTCATACAAGTTATTATTAGAAAGATGGTCATGAATTTGAACTGCAATACACTTTTCCACTATCTTAGAAATAAACGGTAAATTTGAAATTAGACGAAAATGATCAAAATTAAATGGATCACCCCCTGGTGATGGTACACCACTGTAAAACATTATTGTGATTTTAACAGTAAAAGACGTAAAAATGATATGGGGTAAAAATATTAATTGGTTAACTGAAAGGGATACTGTAGATCTAACCGTACATTTAATGTAATTTTACAGTGAATTACTGTTAAATTTACAGTTTTTGGAAGTGAAAAAGAACAACTCATTGTATAATTAACAGTGAAAAAAAACGTAAATTTACATTCCCACAATTCCCTGTGTGAAACTTCACACCTCACATATTTGTGTAGAAATAACTTTCTTCATAGTTTCTTATTTTTTTCTAATCAATGTTACATTTAATGTTGTTAAATTTATTGCATTTTTAAATTGGTATTTAATGTGAATGACACAGTGCAGCTTCTAGTATTAACTTTCTCAGCTTGTGGAAAAGCTGTTTGTGATGAGCTTTGATTGATCATGTGACTCTCATCTCCACTGTGATTGGTGGTTGTCAGTGTATTACAATACAAAACAGATAGTAATATTACAATATATCATTAAATTAGCATTATATCAGATAATGATATACGTTTTTTAATTGTAAGTTTAAGTTAAGACTGTAAAACCTAAAATGTTGCTCTGGCAACCATAAATTTAATAGATTTTTATTTTTGCAGAGTGTGGTCAAACGAGGCTAAAGGCACACGGGGGTAAAAGGCCTTTGATTTGATTGTCCTCTAAACCACTAGATGCAAAAACCTTGCCGTAGCACTTTACAAAAAAAATCTGTATTTTACTATTTTTAAAGTAAACATATTTTAATGACAGTATATTTATTGAACAAAAATTTGATATTTTCTTCATCAAAATTAACAGGAAATAGTAGCCTGCAAACTTTGTTAAAGTGATTGTTTTAAGCAATTTTTAAGTTAGACATTATTCAAAACGTTTTGTGTGTGGGGTAAAATAACCCACTTTTATGATTTGTTTTCACACAAAATCTGTATACCCTCTTATTTTTTAGTCGGCATTGCGTACACACTTCTAAATCCCCTCTGATGCGCATCATTTAGTAGCTAATCTAATCTCATGTGAATAAAAAACACTCAGCAGGGTCATTTTTTTGAGGGTAGCCTAATGAAAGTGGTGAAATAATTCCCTAATATTAATCATGCGATGGAACATTAGATTAACCATGTGATAAATGTATTAACATGCATCTAATGTTCCATCGCATGATTTTTCCTTTTATGTGGTTTGTTTCATGTAAACTCTAATACTTAATGTTTCAAACTCTGCAAAGTATGGTTAACCAAATCTCACCTATAGCGTGTTTGGTTTTGCTAAATTGGTACTTTGAAGATTGAAAAGACTGTGTATATGATATGTTGGTAGATATGAAATATGATGCAACATATTAGTATTACAAGAATCTTTCATAGTTCATTATACTCAGTTTGATTGACTTACTGTGTCTGCTCATAATTCCGGTCCCTGAAATGTCTAGATCAAAGCTACGAGCTTTACAAATTAAAGATACCTTAAAGAGTATTTGTTTATAGGGCGGGAAAGCTAATTCTTTAGGCCACAGAATTAATTTTCCTAAACTCTATAAATTAATTGAGCTGATTAATTTTACCTGTTTTGTGAAATGTGGTCCGTGTAATTAATGATTAATCAACTTGTGGTTAATCGCAAGGATTCACATGCATGCAGGTAACAGGACATATCATCCCTTACCGGGAGATTTCTTAACATGTAAGACTGATCTAATCCAAACCTGTATGAATAATTATTAATTACCAATTATGAATTATGATATGCAAATTCCCCATGGATTATATCCACCCCTGAGTCTTTACAATGCTCAGCCCACCAACGCTTTCAGTTGTTAGTTAGTTTTTTAAATGTTAATACTTCTTGTTTGTTTCAAAACATTCAAAAGTAACGTTCCCATAATGTTTGCAAAATTATAATATGGAACATTCTCTTAATGTTTTGCTGACCTTCACATAAACATTAATAATATTTTTAAAACAATAAAAAAAAAAACATTCAGAAATAATGTTTTCATAAATGTTACCAAACGTTTTTAATATTTCTTTGTTTATTGGGAAGATTGAATGATTTATGGCGACTTCTCAAAATCAGACCGTTATAATAACAGGCTCTCTATAATAATTATAATAAGCACAACTTGATGCTGTTTGATTGACATTTCTCTTCTTATGAGCATTAATCAGTGGACAAGTTTTGTTTGTGATGAAAAAATTCACAGTTTGTGTCTGTACAACAATGGACAGAAATGAACAATTATCCCACATATCCTCTACATAATATAAAGTTCATTATGATGAGTGTAAAACATGTTGAATTATTGATCCTTCATACAATTAAAGTTAAAGGTTCAGATTGACAGATTCATGACACGATATTATTCAGTTTCTGACGGATGTTTTGTTGTTCTCCACATCATCTCTCAGACGGATATCCACGCAGGATTAAATCTAATGATCCACCAAGGCCCTTTATGCAGAAGGAGGAAGACGGTGAATAATGTTGCTTACTGTAATTCAGCCTCACATGATCATCACATCAATATAATTACTGTGAGCTGATCAGTTTTAGTTCAAATTTACAATTCATATTCTCATATCAGCCTCTGAAAGTGAAATATTTCATGGCAATTCATTAATTAATTAAATATGAGAAACAGTCGGTCACACTGAAGGACTCGTCTGTAACACACACACACACACACACACACACACACACACACACTCTCTCTCTCTCTCTCACACACACACACACACACGCACACACACACACACACACACACACACACACACACATCTGAACTGTGATCAGAAACTGAATATTAACCCTTCAGTGTCTATAAATCATCAAAACTGTTCATCAGAGAATATATTCCAACAGTAGAGAATTAGATAACTTTATTTCAATGGTCTACTTTATTCATTCTGCTAACTATGAGTAACTGAGTATAACTGAGTAATTTGTGTTGTGGAATATTGTACTTTAAGAGGCAGACATCAGAAGATTATGAATGTTATGGATGTAAATTTGAATATCACACTTTAACTGATCAGACACAGTATAAATATATATTTATGTGATTATTATGTGAGACTGTATAGTTGGTGGAAGTGTGTAACTGCAGTGTTTAAAACTATTTAAAATAACATTAATAATCATATGTGAAAATGATATAAAGAGTAAAAACTGTATCAACATTTGAATGTTTATTCATCAGCTCTGGTCAGCCCAAAGGAACTACATTAGACTTTATGAAATAATATCTGTAGGCTATATGATATTTATAGTAAAGTTTATTATGATGAGTGTAAAACATGTTGAATTATTGACCCTTCATACAATTAAAGGTAAAGGTTCAGATTGACAGATTCATGACACGATATTATTCAGTTTCTGACGGATGTTTCATTGTTCTCCATCTCTCAGACGGATATCCACGCAGGAGCTCATCTTATGGTCTAGTCAAGCCCTCAATGCGGCGGGAGGAACACAGTGTATAATGTTACTTACTTATTCAGCCTCACATAATCATCACATCAATATAATTATACTGTGAGCTGATCAGTTCAAATTTACCACCATAACATCCACTATCATATACTCATATCAGCCTCTGAAAGTAAAATATTTCATGGCAATTCATTAATAATGGACACCTAGTGAAAATATGAGAAACAGTCACAGGTCACACTGAAGGACTCGCCTGTAACACTGTCAGGGACCAAAGCAGTAAAGCAAGAGGAATCACAAGGGAAGTTCAAAAGTAAGGGTTTTTATTTCCCAAAAATCATTACAACAAAATAAAGATAAAGTTTTGGGCCCATAAAAGAGGTCAAATAAACAGACAGTAAATAAAGCTCTGAACATAACAGACTCAAAAATACAACTGACCTCCTACAAAAGAAACAATGGGGACTTATATATTGGCTGATCAGACCAATTTTGACACACAGGAAGACTAACAACAACAACAACACTACAAACTACAAATAACAGCAAAACCTACCTAAAACTTATTCCAAAAGAAATATACTTTTACTTAACCTTAATTCAAAAAATACTCAGATATTTTGGGTATTATATATTATATTAAGGAGAGAATAAGCTAACCCCCCCGCCACCCCTTTAAGCCAGCCGACTTCCTGGATCTCTCCCGGTGTGGAATCCAACACTGGTAAGATCAGAAACAAAGTTATACAAACAGAATGACAATCCAAAAGTAATGGTGCGCGCTCCCAAAAATATACTTCTGTATGGTCAACTAAATAAAGTATGATGTATGTGAAATAAAATAAGTGTCCTGTGAGTTCTTTGTAACTAAATAAATATCTGCAACAAATGTATAATGTGTATGCAAAAAGTATATAAACTAATCCTAAAGAAAAACAGCATAAACTCAGGAAAATATAAGTGCATGAGGTTACTGCTCTGAAACTGGTTGTGAGGCCATGACACACATGCACACACACACACACACACACACACTAGGGAACTATCATCAGGACAAACTAAATATACTGATAACACATTCCTTCCTTCCATTCTCTAGAGAGATTCACACAGTGCAATGAAAAATATACAAAATGCTTAAACCATTTATTTCATTGTTTCAAAATACTTTTATTTTTTTATATTTCTGTTATGATATACAAACAACTGTATTCTTTCTGAAAAGGGGAAGATGTTGTTCTCTCTGCATTGCGTTACTGTGATACTCGTGTCCGCCAGGTGGCGCTGATGTGTTCATCTGATGTAGAGCTGTGGGAGAGAACGGTATCGTTCAGTAAAGTGATGCTTGTCTGTCAGCTTTCTATCCTTTCCTCCTCCAACATTTCTCTGACTGATTCACACATGTAGTGTAATAACACACTCTCTATGATGCTGTATGATTGACATTTCTTCTTATGTGCATTATCAGTGGAAAACTGCACAAGTTTTGTTTGGGATGAAAAGTTCACAGTCACACTCAATGATTTTACCTGATTTCAGATCGGTTGAATTAATTAGTAACTTACACATTTCGTGACACATTTATATGATAAAAAGGAAGAGTTGTATTTAAAAGTCTATTATTGGTCTGATTAATCAAGCTGTCTACAAAAAGAACGAAACAAACACTACACTTTAATAAAATAACACATATTATAAAGATAGACAAAGTTAAATGCATTAAATTGAGTTCAGCTTTAATGGAACATCAGTAGTTGTTTGTAAAAGCTGTTTTCCTGCGTGTTTCTGCTGTAATGACACTGATCTGACCAGCAGGAGTCGCCAGAGTGGCGCGGAGAATCACTGAATCAGTTCATGAGGCAAATGATTCATTACATCATAAAGCTTATTTTCTGATATTGACAGAGCTTATTTATCAATACCAAGACGTTATATTCGTTCAATTATGACTTTAAATGAACGGCAGCACTTCATTTCTTGAGTCATGTCCTGTTATTATCTGGTTGTTGGATCAGAAGGTCATGTGCTCAGTCGTAATAGAGGCTGCACACGTCACGTACACACGTGATCAGACCAATCATCACTTTATCAGAACCAGAAGGATCAGAGAGTAAACTTTCATTGATTTCTTCCTATTCGAGCTACAGGCTTTCTGTGCGCTGGTTACAAACTGAAGTCTCCGCTTTTCTTTTAATATTTGATGAACAGTGTCATATATCAGTGATATAAGTTAGTTTCTCTATATGTATTGATAGTAGTGTGTATAAATGAACATATAATGCAGAATTAGCGAGTATTTAATCATATTCATGAGATGAGCATGCTGGGAACTTTTCATTGGTCGGCTCGTTAACCCTTTACTGGACAAAATTGTTCACTAAACTCTACATCTTGTTGATTGACATTTCCAATACACTTATTTTAAGTTGAAAAAAATATACCAACAATTTACTCTTTGTCAGTCTATAAATATAAATTATAACAACGCTCTACAGTCATTTGAAAGTGATTGCAGTACCAGTTTTGGCCACAATCTTACACACGGTTCCTTTAATAAAAAAAATAAAGTAATTGTAAATTAAAAATTATAAATATATCCATACTTGGGTTGATCTAATTTACTTCATTCACTGTCATATTTCAAGACCTTTGCGAGAAACTGCATCCGTTCACAAAACCTTTTGTTTTTAGCGAGCAAAAGTTTCTAGGTGCGGAAAACAAACGTTTTTGCGAGCGAACACTAAGTTTCTCTGGGAAACGCTAAAGCATTGACATTATTTTTCCTCCCATCTCATCTCATCTCATCTCATTTTTTTTTCATTTTTTTTTCTTTCCTTAGTTTAGGGGCTCCGCACTTCTCTCTGATTCAACATTCTTAATTTAAGATGAGAGTTAATAATAATATACTTTTCTGAAAAGGTTTGCTGGTCACACAGGTTTGGGTGTTAAACTCATGGTTGAACATCTTGTCCCTTCCCGCTCACCGTACAGGCTCACCTCAGCTACACATCGGTATTTTCTTCTTGTGATGATTCTGGAAAGAGAAAGGGTTATGAAGAGAGAATACAGTTTGAAGAGAGAAAATATGGAGAGAAATTTAATTTTGAGTAAGAAAGCTTTAGAGAGGAAAAAAAGTTAAAAGAAAAATAGTTTGAGAAACAAGAAATCGATTGAATGAATTGTTTTATTCATAAAACAGTATTTCAGACTCTTTAAAAGACTAGAAATGTACTAAAATAAGCATATTAACTACACCCAATTTCTGAGAGTATCAACTTCAACTTAAAAATTTTACATTTTTGCGCAACGTTAATAGCTGACTTAGAATTGCTTTGATACTTTTAAACTATACTTAGTAATAAGGTTCTTGGATCAGACGGTCATGTGCTCAGTCGTAACGTAGGCTGCACACGTCACGTAGACACGTGATCAGACCAATCATCACTTTGCAAGAACCAGAAGGATCGGTGGGAAAAAACGATCATTGATTTCTTCCTATTCAAACTACAGGCTTTCTGTGCGCTGGTTACAAACGGAAGTCTGCTTTTTCTTTTAACATTTGATGAACAGTGTCATATATCAGTGATACAAGTTAGTTTCTCTATTATGTAATGATAGTAGTGTGTGTATAAATTAACATATAATGCAGAGTTAGCGAGTATGTAATCATATTCATGAGATAAGCATGCTGGGAACTTTTGATTGGTCGGCTGCTCAACCCTTTACTGGACAAAACGGGGTCACGTGACCGAAGCCTCCAGGAAGTTTTCGAAGGACCTCATTAATATTCATGAGCACGCCTCCGCCATAGTAGGCTAGTCGAGGGCGCTGAACCGAGCAGCGTGATTTATATCTCCATGGCTGCTCTTTTAGGTAGAACATGCTGCGGTATCTTCGTGTGTTGTTCGTCTGCACACTGTTAGTCTTCTGCTCGGTCCTCTACATATTTAATCAGCTGGTGTCGTCACTGGAGAGCGCCAATCAACAGGCGCGAGCGCAGCGGACACGCGCAGCGGATCCAGGCCTGAGTGAGCGCGCGCACGATGACAGGTTTGTAAACAAAACCACACTCGATGTTCAAAATCAACCTCACAACAACATTACACACAGTTACTGCACTAACTACCTCACGACAACACAGAATACAGCTCATAAATACGGGTTTGTTATGTGAAATGACTAGGCAGTCGTTATAAATAAGGGAATTCTCAACGAAAGCTTACTTTAGAGTAATTTTGTGCGACTAGTGCTTATTTCAGGGTGTTTTGTCAATTTTAACAATCATTTGGGATGGATTTCTGGTCATTAAGCCTTATTGTGAACTACTAATGGATATATATTTAGTCACACTGACGTTTCTATCTAATTAATATTCATAAGATTCCTTTATAAGTGGTAGCCGTTAATTCGCCCGCTGGCTACGCCCGCCTACCGGTCTGCCTTTCAGCCAATCAGCGACGCCTACTGGGTGTACGTCATGCTACGTAATTAATATTCAGGAGTCAGGTCATCTTGAGTTCATTTTGACCATGATTTTGTTCCCCTTCAAGACACGTTTCCAGTTTATTATTATTATCCTCATTATTTATGGTGTATTCACCGCTGAATGATTTAGTACAGGGGTTTTCATTTTTGTTTAAATATGCCATCCATATGATCATTGTCATGTGAAAAAGCAGCTATATATTTAATGTATAAAGACCCAATTTAGACTCATTTTAAATACTGTACCAATAAAAAAATATTTGGAAAAAAATAGAAAAAAATAGTATTTGGAAAATATTTAATTTCTATTAAGTTACATGATTGTTTTTTTACTCTACTACTTGTTAAATTTATTTATGTATCTATTCATTTTAATCACATTTTGGTTGTTAAGCTACTATGTATTTATTTTGATATATTGTATTTTTTATTTTGATTTATTTGATTATATATAATATTTTTATTGTACACAGTGTGTTTGTAAACCCTTCCCTGGACCCCAGTTTGACGCCCTGGTGTTATCCAGTGTATTAATCTGTGATATGATGGTTTAGCTGGGTGAGCAGCAGGGTTATCCTCGGGTCACAGACGGCTGTTAGTGCGTCTCTGCCTGACCCCGAGCTGACCCCGAGCTGACCCTGCTGACCCCGAGCTGAGGTGTTCATGAGGAGGCTGTGTGTGCCGGCAGGTGTGGCTGGGGCCCGGCCTCTCGCTGGGAGCCGTACGGGAGCCGAACACACTGCTGGACGGACCCGGCTCCTAGGTACGCTCTCCACTGGGGTTGCAGAACCAGCGTCATGTGAACGTACATCAATCCCAGCGGGTGCTGACCTCTGACCTCTGACCTGTGCTGTTGTCCTGTGTGCTGACCTCTAACCTGTGTGCTGTTGACCTGTGTGCTGACGTCTGACCTGTGTGCTGACCTCTGACCTGTGCTGTAGTCCTGTGTGCTGACCTCTGACCTGTGCTGTTGACCTGTGTGCTGACCTCTGACCTGTGTGCTGACCTCTGACCTGTGCTGTTGACCTGTGTGCTGACCTCTGACCTGTGTGCTGACCTCTGACCTGTGCTGTTGACCTGTGTGCTGACCTCTGACCTGTGGCCTGTGCAGGTCCGGCTGGGATCCGGTGGGGCTGGCGGTGGTGGCCTGTGGGCCTCGTCTGGAGGAGACGCTGACGATGCTGAAGTCCGCTGTGCTCTTCAGCCGCAGAGATCTGCACTTCCACATCTTCGCAGAGGACGAGCTGCATGCTGGCTTCACACACGCCGTGAGCACCACACACACACACACACACACACACACACACACACACACTCACACACACCCGCCGTGAGCTCCAACGGCACCAAATATAAATGTCATATTTTCTGGAGGGAAAAAATCTAAGTGTAAGTTTTTGCTTAAAAAACATGTGTGTGTGTGTGTGTGTGTGTGTCTGTGTGTGTGTGTGTGTGTTGCAGCTGGAGTCGTGGCCGCGCAGGTTTCGCTCCAGGTTCCTCTACAGTGTGTATCCCGTCAGTTTCCCCAGTGAGAACGCCAGAGAGTGGAAGAAGCTCTTCAAGCCCTGCGCTGCTCAGAGACTCTTCATCCCTGTGGGTGACCAGCTCACACACACACACACACATTATATTAATATATAATGTTATATATAATATAATTATTATTATTATTATTATTTTTATTATTTCTCAGCTGATTTAAAATATATATATATATTTCTCAGCTGATTTTTTAAAAAATTATTATTATTATTAGTAGTAGTAGTAGTAGTATTTCTCAGCTGATTTTTGTTATTATTTTTCTCACATTATTTTTTTATTTCTCAGCTGATTTTCTTTTTATTTAAAATATATATATTATTGTCTTTCTCAGCTGAATTATTTATTTTTTAAAATAAAATATATTTTTTAATTTTTCAGCAAATTTAAAAAATCTTATGATGATTATTGTGTGGTCTGTCTCAGCTGATCCTGCAGCATGTGGACTCTGTGCTGTACGTGGACACGGATGTGCTGTTCCTGCGCGCGGTGGAGGACGTGTGGCGGCTCCTGGAGGGCTTCAACGAGAGCCATGTGGCGGCGATGGCCCCCGAACACGAGGAGCCGCGCATCGGCTGGTACAACCGCTTCTCCCGACACCCGTACCACGGACACACCGGCCTCAACTCCGGCGTCATGCTCATGAACATGACCCGCATCAGACACACACACTTCAAGGTCAGACACACACACTTCAAGGTCAGACACACACACTTCAAGGTCAGACACACACACTTCAAGGTCAGACACACACACTTCAAGGTCAGACACTCCTGTGATGAACATGACCCGCATCAGACACACACACTTCAAGGTCAGACACACGCACTTCAAGGTCAGACACACCCACTTCAAGGTCAGACACACACACTTCAAGGTCAGACACACCCACTTCAAGGTCAGACACACCCACTTCAAGGTCAGACACACACACTTCAAGGTCAGACACACACACTTCAAGGTCAGACACACACACTTCAAGGTCAGACACTCCTGTGATGAACATGACACAGATCAGACACACACACTTCAAGGTCAGACACACACACTTCAATACACTCCTGTGTCATCAAATTAGTTCATATAAATATATACTTTGGTGAATGTTGATGTTGATAAAACACATGTGTGTGTTTGCGCGTGTCTCCAGCAGATGGCGCTGCTGCTCTTCTGGTGCTCAGATTGAATGATGTGTTTTCTCATCACAGAAGTTGTTTATTCATTCATTTATTTGTCACACATGAGACTGAGCAAGAATGATTATTATTATTATTATACATACATACATACATGCACACAGATGATAGATCTGCTGGACTGAATACAGGGAGGAAAAGGAGTGTCATTCACAGTGTGTGTGTGTGTGTGTGTGTGTGTGTGTGTGTCACAGAATGACGTGGCGGCAGTGAGTATGAAGTGGGCTGATCTACTGATGCCGCTGCTCAACAAATACAAGCTCAACATCACCTGGGGAGACCAAGACCTGCTCAACATTATATTCCACTATAACCCAGGTACACAGGTCACATGATCACCGCATCATCACCAGTATAGTGAGGTCACATGATCACTGCATCATCACCAGTATAGTGAGGTCACATGATCACCTCATCACCACCAGATACACAGGTCACATCATCACCAGTATAGTTAGGTCATGCAGCAACAGTAGTACGGCAAAGCAAGTTTGACTATATTGCACATTTTATACATGAATCATATGATTTGCATTTTGAAATTTGAAATATTTATTGCATGCATAGTGTGACAGAGAATGCATATTGCTGGAATATATAATATAACTCAGAATAAAAAGCTCCCATAGTACTCTCAACACTGCTCACAGTAAGACAGCTCTCTGTGTGCATGAAACAGGTGTATTTCTGAGTGTTAACTGCTCATCATGACTCACTGAGGTCATGCAGTTTGACATCATTAATAAGGCTCAGTAGCACTGACTTTATTATATTAATGCGGTATACTCTCCCAGTATACAGTTTTGAGGGGGTATATACTCTCCCAGTAGTATCTAGTTTTAAGGTGCCAGTAGTATCTAGTTTTAAGGTGGTATATACTCTCCCAGTAGTATCTAGTTTTAAGGTGGTATATACTCTCCCAGTAGTATCTAGTTTTAAGGTGGTATATACTCTCCCAGTAGTATCTAGTTTTAAGGTGGTATATACTCTCCCAGTATGCAGTAATAAGGTGGTATATACTCTTCCAGGCAGTATATAGTCTCCCAGTAGTATCCAGTTTTAAGGTGGTATATACTCTCCTAGTTGTATCCAGTTTTAAGGTGGTATACTCTCCTAGTTGTATCCAGTTTTAAGGCAGTATATACTCTCCCAGTAGTATCCAGTTTTAAGGCAGTATATAGTCTCCTAGTAGTATCCAGTTTTAAGGCAGTATATACTCTCCCAGTTGTATCCAGTTTTAAGGTGGTATATACTCTCCCAGTAGTATCCAGTTTTAAGGTGGTATATACTCTCCTAGTTGTATCCAGTTTTAAGGTGGTATACTCTCCTAGTTGTATCCAGTTTTAAGGCAGTATATAGTCTCCTAGTAGTATCCAGTTTTAAGGCAGTATATACTCTCCCAGTTGTATCCAGTTTTAAGGTGGTATATACTCTCCCAGTAGTATCCAGTTTTAAGGTGGTATATACTCTCTTAGTTGTATCCAGTTTTAAGGTGGTATACTCTCCTAGTTGTATCCAGTTTTAAGGCAGTATATACTCTCCCAGTAGGATCCAGTTTCAAGGTGGTATATACTCTCCCAGTAGTATCCAGTTTTAAGGTGGTATATACTCTCCTAGTAGTATCAAGTTTTAAGGCAGTATATAGTCTGCTAGTAGTATCCAGTTTTAAGGTGGTATATACTCTCCCAGTTGTATCCAGTTTTAAGGTGGTATATACTCTCCTAGTTGTATCCAGTTTTAAGGTGGTATATACTCTCCTAGTAGTATCCAGTTTTAAGGCAGTATATACTCTCCCAGTTGTATCCAGTTTTAAGGTGGTATATACTCTCCTAGTTGTATCCAGTTTTAAGGCAGTATATAGTCTGCTAGTAGTATCCAGTTTTAAGGTGGTATATACTCTCCCAGTTGTATCCAGTTTTAAGGTGGTATATACTCTCCTAGTTGTATCCAGTTTTAAGGTGGTATATACTCTCCTAGTAGTATCCAGTTTTAAGGCAGTATATACTCTCCCAGTTGTATCCAGTTTTAAGGTGGTATATACTCTCCTAGTTGTATCCAGTTTTAAGGTGGTATATACTCTCCTAGTAGTATCAAGTTTTAAGGCAGTATATAGTCTGCTAGTAGTATCCAGTTTTAAGGTGGTATATACTCTCCCAGTTGTATCCAGTTTTAAGGTGGTATATACTCTCCTAGTTGTATCCAGTTTTAAGGTGGTATATACTCTCCTAGTAGTATCCAGTTTTAAGGCAGTATATACTCTCCCAGTTGTATCCAGTTATAAGGTGGTATATACTCTCCCAGTAGTATCCAGTTTTAAGGTGGTATATACTCTCCCAGTATGCAGTATGAAGCGCAGTGTCCCGCTCTGAATCCCTGTCTCCGGATCCACAGAGACTCTGCTGGTGTTCCCGTGCCACTGGAACTACCGGCCCGATCACTGCATCTACGGCAGCAACTGCCCCCCCGCCGAACGCCACGGCGCTTACATTCTCCACGGCAACCGCGGGGCTTACCATGACGACCGGCAGCCGGCGTTCAGAGCCGTCTATGACGTCATCCAGCAGGTATGATCGGGTCATCATCGTTCACTAACTAATGTCAAATGTCTAATTACTGAATTCCTTAAAACAACTTTTTTGTATGAAAATTAAAGATATATATTTTTTAATAAATAACTAATGTTTTTTAGTTACTGGTGTGCGTGACTGGTAATGTTTAAAAAGTAAACATTTATTTATTAATATTGAAAATATTTATAATAAAAAATAATAATAAAATGAAAAATAAACACATAACAAAATTACTAAAGCATTAGCTAAAATTTAAATGTAAACAGAAAAGAAAACTAGTTAAAAATATGAATACAAATTTAAATAACTGGCTATGATCTATGGGCTTAATATTTCATTATCAGTCGTGAGTCATTTTTATATTATCCAGATTATTTCTGCGGTTGTTTTGAGTTCCTCTTGTCTCCCGCCGAGAGAGTTTAATATCCGGACGGTGGGATTTCATTAGACACATTTGTGTAACCCATAAAACGTAATTAGCCGCTGTTAATGTGGGAGGGTGTCGACACACACTCTCCCTCTGGTGTGTGTGTGTGTGTGTGTGTGTGTGTGTGTGTGTGTGTGTGTGTGTGGATCACACCTGCTCAGGTGGTCAGACGGTCCCGACACACACTCTCCCTCTGCTTGGACCGGCCTCTGTTTGCGCTCACTGGCGCTCCTCAGACTGTGTGTGTGTGTGTGTGTTTGTCATCGTCTGGACCGCTTCAGGTGCCAGGGATTTTCCCGAATCCAACTGGCAACTGTGTAATATCAGGATTAGTTTGCACCACAGGGTGTGTGGAGTCTTTTCACACACAGTTGGGAATGCGACTAGAAAATTGTGTGTGGCGTGAAATAATCGACAGATAATAGAACCGTGTTAGTTCTCTAGTGTGTGAGTGTGTGTGAGTGAGTCAGTGTGTGTGAGTGAGTGAGTGAGTGAGTGAGTGAGTGAGTGAGTGAGTGTGTGTGTGTGTGTGTGTGTGTGTGAGTGAGTCAGTGTGTGTGTGTGTGTGTGTGTGTGTGGGGTCATTATGGTCAGTGTTGCTGCTATCACAGGAAGTCTCGTACACCATTAGCTAATGTGAGCATCCATTAGCGGCGGCTCATGATCCAGTTGTTGATGCGTCTCAGCGTTTCTGCCAGTTCATGTCCAGATCAACAGCCCAGAGACACACACACACACACAGAGCAGAGAGAGAGTGTGTGTCGAAATCCTCCTACATTAACATTCTGGGTCTGAACAGCACAAACACCTGACAGACCCGCTCAAATTTACTGAGAGCTCATTCATGTTGATTCAGTTCAATGTTTGTTGATTCAATTCAATGTTTGTTGATTCAGTTCAGGAGGCCTTGGATTATTCATCATGACTCTAATCTGATGATGTTAATGAACAGCTGAGAGTTTGTCTGACTCTCACGCCTGACTCTCTTCTGTGTGTGTGTGTGTGTGTGTGTGTGTATCTTGTGTTTAATCCTCAGTTTGTGTTTGATGAAGACCTCGAGCGCGGTCTCCTCGTCCCGCTGGAAGAGAAGCTGAGGAGTGCTGAACACACGTACTGTGGCAGAGTCCCACACATCTTCACCAAACGCCTGCGCCAGAGCGTCCGCGAGCTGCACACACACTGAACACACACACACACACACACACACACACACACTCCAGGTTTGAGCTTTTGAGCTTATTACTGTAGATCGCAGCGATCAGACTCACATCTCTATTATCCAGACTATCAGCTGCTGACAATCAGTGTTCACAGAACTTCACACACTCACTCTCACACACACACACACACACACGCACACACACACACTCACTCTCACACACACACACACACAGACACACACACACACACACTCACACACACACACACACACACACACTCACACTCACACTCACACACACACACACACACACGCACACACACACACTCACTCTCACACACACACACACACAGACACACACACACACACACACACACACTCTCACACACACACACTCTCACACACACACACTCACTGACTCACACACACACACACTCACTGACTCATGCACACACACACACACACACACGTATGACAGACGCTGATGTTCTTCTTCATGGTTTCTGTGTTGTGTTCCAGTTCAGTATTATCATTTCTCCAGTGAATGTTTGTTGATCTGAGGATCCTGCGCTGGAACACCGGACAGAAACACAGAGGACGAGCATCATGAAGTGTGTGGTTATGGCAGATCTGTTTTAATAAGAGCAGCATGACTGAGATCATAGTGTTCGTGTATCAGCTCTGCAGTCTCACGGGATATAAACTGATTCCAGACCAGCACTCCATTATAAGTTATACTTATGATTATTATGTGACTTCATCATAACCTTCACGCACGAGACGCCCACGGTCATCTTTCTGGTTCTCCATGATGTTATTCAGAATACTAAACAACTTATTATGAATGTGAAAATCAATTCAAGAATCAAAGGTTGGTACATTTGCATTATAATTGTTCTTTATAACGCATGTCTGAAATGATAAATCAGGGATTTTATGATTGTTTGTGATGCTCAAAACCATTTGAAAATGATTTTATATTTTATAGTTATTCGAATTATTATTTCTTGACAACTTTGGCAATTTATTATGTTTGAAACAGTCTCTGCCACGGTACGGTCTTACCGTGACCTACAGATATATGTCTCTGGGTCACATTTCACCCACAAAATAAATAAATAATTAATAAATTAAAATAAAACACTACATTTTTTCATCTCCTACCCTTTAATATTACAATATATATATATATATATATATAGAGAGAGAGAGAGAGAGAGAGAGAGAGCAGTATTTTTTAATCAGTATAAATTTAATTATTTTAATCAGTAGAAATGAAAGGTTTAGTTCGATTTATGTTTAATCATTCAGGTCATATGTAATATTATATTAAGTACTGTGTAAGATGTGCTCTGGTGTGTTCATGTCATGAGTATTTTACTGATTAATTTAAATGTAGATATTTGTAAGAACTATATTGAAGTTGAAGATATATGTGTACATGTCTGGTGTAAATCTGGTCTCAAACATCAGATCTTCAGTCCCCAACTCTGAATCAAACGCTATATTTTTTTAATAAAAGTGATTTCTGTGAGTTCTGTTGAAGTGTGTGTTCATCAGTGTGTGTGTGTTTATCAGTGTGTGTGTGTTCATCAGTGTGTGTTCATCAGTGTGTGTGTTCGTCAGTGTGTGTGTGTTCATCAGTATGTGTGTGTTTATCAGTGTGTGTGTGTTTGTCAGTGTGTGTGTGTTCATCAGTGTGTGGGTTCGTCAGTGTGTTCATCAGTGTGTGTGTGTGTTCGTCAGTGTGTGTTCATCAGTATGTGTGTGTTCATCAGTGTGTGTGTTCATCAGTGTGTGTGTGTGTGTGTTCATCAGTGTGTGTGTGTTCGTCAGTGTGTGTTTATCAGTGTGTGTGTGTTCATCAGTGTGTGTTCATCAGGGGAACAGAAGACAGTCACACTGAGGATCTCCATCATCATGAGGAGCTGAGAAACAGCTTTATGTGGGAGAAACTCCTCGCTCTGCTTTTTGACGGTATTTGACACGGTTGGTGGTGTTTTATTAAAATACACACAAATAATCAAATAAAACTCTCTCACTCTAACTCACTTTCACTCTCTCTCACTCTCATTCTAACTCCCTCTCTCACTCTCATTCTAACTCTCCCTCACTTTCACTCCCTCTCACTTTCTCACTCCCTCTCTTTCACTCACTTTCACTCCCTCTCACTTTCTCACTCCCTCTCTTTCACTCCCTCTCACTTTCTCACTCCCTCTCTTTCACTCACTTTCACTCCCTCTCACTTTCTCACTCCCTCTCTTTCACTCACTCACTTTCACTCTCACTCACTCCCTATCACTCACTCTAACTCTTCCACTCACTCACTCTAACTCTCTCACTCCCTCTAACTCTCCCACTCACTCTAACTCTCCCACTAACTCTCACTCACTCCCTCTAACTCTCACTCACTCACTCTCTCTCACTCTAACTCTCTCTCTCACTAACTCTCACTCTAACTCACTCACTCTAACTCTCTCACTCACTCCCTCTAACTCTCACTCACTCTAACTCACTCACGCACTCCCTCTCACACCCTCACTCTCACTCACTCCCTCTCACACTCTCACTCACTCTAACTCACTCACACTCACACTCTCACTCACTCCCTCTCACGCTCTCACTCACTCTAACTCTCTCACTCACTCAAACTCTCTCACTCTCACTCACTCCCTCTCACACTCTCTCTCACTCTCACTCACTCCCTCTCACGCTCTCACTCACTCTAACTCTCTCACTCACTCACTCTAACTCTCTCACTCACTCTCACTCCCTCTCACACTCTCACTCACTCTAACTCTCTCACTCACTCACTCTAACTCTCTCACTCACTCTCACTCCCTCTCACACTCTCACTCACTCTAACTCACTCACACTCTCACTCACTCTAACTCACTCACTCTAACTCACTCACTCACTCCCTCTCACACTCTCACTCACTCTAACACTCACTCACTCTCACTCACTCCCTCTCAGACTCTCACTCACTCACTCTCACTCCCTCTCACACTCTCGCTCACTCACTCCCTCTCACACTCTCACTCACTCTAACTCTCACTCACTCCCTCTCACACTCACTCTCACTCACTCCCTCTCACGCTCTCACTCACTCTAACTCTCTCACTCACTCAAACTCTCTCACTCACTCTCACTCACTCTCACTCACTCCCTCTCACACTCTCTCTCACTCTCACTCACTCCCTCTCACGCTCTCACTCACTCTAACTCTCTCACTCACTCACTCTAACTCTCTCACTCACTCTCACTCCCTCTCACACTCTCACTCACTCTAACTCTCACTCACTCACTCCCTCTCACACTCTCACTCACTCCCTTTCACACTCTCTCTCACTCTCACTCACTCCCTCTCACGCTCTCACTCTAACTCTCTCACTTACTCACTCTCACTCACTCACTCTAACTCTCACTCACTCACACTCTCACTCACTCTAACTCTCACTCACTCACTCCCTCTCACACTCACTCCCTTTCACACTCTCTCTCACTCTCACTCACTCCCTCTCACACTCTCACTCTCACTCACTCCCTCTCACGCTCTCACTCACTCTAACTCTCTCACTCACTCACTCTCACTCACTCTCTCAATCTAACTCACACTCTCACTCACTCTAACTCTCACTCACTCACTAACTCTCACTCACTCTCTCACTCCCTCTCACACTCTCACTCACTCCCTTTCACACTCTCTCTCACTCTCACTCACTCCCTCTCACGCTCTCACTCACTCTAACTCTCTCACTCACTCTCACTCACTCTAACTCTCACTCACTCTCTCACTCACTCTAACTCTCTCACTCACTCACTCACTCTCACTCACTCTCACTTACTCTAACTCTCACTCACTCACTCTAACTCTCTCACTCACTCTAACTCTCACTCACTCTCTCACTCTAACTCTCTCACTCACTCTAACTCTCACTTACTCTCTCACTCTAACTCTCTCACTCACTCTCACTCACTCCCTCTCACACTCTCACTCACTCTAACTCTCACTCACTCTCTCACTCACTCCCTCTCACACTCTCACTCACTCTAACTCTCACTCACTCTCTCACTCACTCTAACTCTCTCACTCACTCACTCTCACTCACTCTCTCACTCACTCTAACTCTCTCACTCACTCACTCTCACTCACTCTCTCAATCTAACTCACACTCTCACTCACTCTAACTCTCACTCACTCACTAACTCTCACTCACTCTCTCACTCCCTCTCACACTCTCACTCACTCCCTTTCACACTCTCTCTCACTCTCACTCACTCCCTCTCACGCTCTCACTCACTCTAACTCTCTCACTCACTCTCACTCACTCACTCACTCTAACTCTCACTCACTCTCTCACTCACTCTAACTCTCTCACTCACTCACTCTCTCAATCTAACTCACACTCTCACTCACTCTAACTCTCACTCACTCACTAACTCTCACTCACTCTCTCACTCACTCTAACTCTCTCACTCACTCACTCTCACTCACTCTCTCACTCACTCTAACTCTCTCACTCACTCACTCTCACTCACTCTCTCAATCTAACTCACACTCTCACTCACTCTAACTCTCACTCACTCACTAACTCTCACTCACTCTCTCACTCCCTCTCACACTCTCACTCACTCCCTTTCACACTCTCTCTCACTCTCACTCACTCCCTCTCACGCTCTCACTCACTCTAACTCTCTCACTCACTCTCACTCACTCACTCACTCTAACTCTCACTCACTCTCTCACTCACTCTAACTCTCTCACTCACTCACTCACTCACTCTCTCAATCTAACTCACACTCTCACTCACTCTAACTCTCACTCACTCACTAACTCTCACTCACTCTCTCACTCCCTCTCACACTCTCACTCACTCCCTTTCACACTCTCTCTCACTCTCACTCACTCCCTCTCACGCTCTCACTCACTCTAACTCTCTCACTCACTCTCACTCACTCACTCACTCTAACTCTCACTCACTCTCTCACTCACTCTAACTCTCTCACTCACTCACTCACTCTCACTCACTCTCACTTACTCTAACTCTCACTCACTCACTCTAACTCTCTCACTCACTCTAACTCTCACTCACTCTCTCACTCTAACTCTCTCACTCACTCTAACTCTCACTTACTCTCTCACTCTAACTCTCTCACTCACTCTCACTCACTCCCTCTCACACTCTCACTCACTCTAACTCTCACTCACTCTCTCACTCACTCCCTCTCACACTCTCACTCACTCCCTCTCACACTCTCACTAACTCTCACTCTAACTCTCTCACTCACTCTAACTCTCTCTCTCTCTCTCTCTCTCTCTCTGCTGAACTATGTGTTTAAACACCAACGAGTCGAAGGGTTTTTAAGCAAGGCCATCGATAAATTACAGCAATGAACGGGAAACGACCCGGACACTGAATCCCAGGAGCTGTTTGGGTAATGGCGTGTGTGTGTGTAATGGATGAGCTGCCAGAATCTGAGCAGAAACTGGAGCAGGCAGAAATAAGCTCGAGCTCTCAGGATTGATCACAGGCGTCTCGCTTGATTGGACGAGAGAAATGATGTCACCAGTTTGGAGCATTTCCATTGGTTGTTCCCAGAAAGATGCAGTTGCACATCTAGGGCCCTATCTTGCACCCGGCGCAAATTACTTTGTTCACTGACGCATGTATCATTCGTATTTTGCACCCGCGCAAAGCGGACTTTTCCCTCCACAGACGCACGCCGGTAAACTAGAGAATGAACTTGCGCTCCCTGGGCGGGTCGGCGCTAACAGGAGGCGTGTTCCGGCGCAAACAATCCCTGGTGCTATTTTGCATTTCCAGAAAACAATTGCGCCACTGACCAGAAAAAACCTAGTCTAAAGTCAGTGGCGCGTTGCGCATTGTTCATAATGCTATTTTAAGCGCGCATGCTTGGTCATAATACAGAGTGTGAACAACGCGCATACACTGTAGATGATTCTCTCATCTACACAGATGCATTTTCCTTTTTGCAAATTATACATTATTATAAGGAAAAATATTAAAACACGAGGGAAATCATTGTTGTGTCCCCAATGCCACTTCTCTTTCTTTTACGGCCCTGACGAGAACATCGATCTCCTCGGCTGTCAACCGATTCTGAAGCGCTCCTGGTAAATGCGCCGTTATAATAGTATTGCGCCATGGAACAAGCGCACCTCGTTCATCATGCTCTTAAAGGGAATGTGATTTGACGCTCTGATTGGTTTATTTCACGTTAAGCCCAAACCACACCTATGAATAATGAAGCTACTTCAGACCAACTCCTTTTAAACTTGCGTCGGGCGCAAGAGTCGTTTATCCCGCCGGTAAAATAGCAACAGCGCCGAGACCCGCCCACAGAGGTACTTGGGCTTCGCGCTTGATACTTGCGTTTCAGATCGTTAAAATAGGGCCCATAGACTTTTATAGAATATAGGTGTGAATTCAGGATGATTTTTTCTACCAAAATCCTGGGTTGAGCCTTTTGTGTCATTTTTGTGTTATTTTTCAGTGTTTGGGTAATTTCCTGGGTCAGACGTAATAACCCAGCGGTTGAGTTATTTCTCGCGGGTTTTTCCGGCCTCTTCAGGAGAGAGCAGATCTCAGCGCCATCTTTACAGTTATCTTCGGTAAAATACAGGTTTGTGTACATTTGATCTTATCTAATAATTCGTTATTGTGCTGTATATGGTTTAATTGTATGCAATTTTATGCCCGTTTCCACAGTTCTGTATCTTTTTTAATAAAATCATAACATTTTATTCAAAAAGATACAGAACCGTGGAAACGGGACAACAGAGACTGATCATTATGCTATTATGAATATATATGAATATCAATGTCATATTAATGAGCAGAACTGCTTTATATTCAGAACATGATCAGTTCAACATTTCAATCCACTATTTAAAGATCCACAGTTCCAGCCTCTGCATTACGCCAGCGATTGTGTTTTACTGGTGTGTGATTGTGTTTTACTGGTGTGTGTGATTGTGTTTTACTGGTGTGTGTGTGACTGTTTTACTGGTGTGTGATTGTGTTTTACTGGTGTGTGATTGTGTTTTACTGGTGTGTGATTGTGTTTTACTGGTTTTACTGGTGTGTGATTGTGTTTTACTGGTGTGTGATTGTGTTTTACTGGTTTTACTGATGTGTGATTGTGTTTTACTGGTGTGTGATTGTGTTTTACTGGTGTGTGGTTGTGTTTTACTGGTTTTACTGGTGTGTGATTGTGTTTTACTGGTGTGTGATTGTGTTTTACTGGTTTTACTGGTGTGTGATTGTGTTTTACTGGTTTTACTGATGTGTGATTGTGTTTTACTGGTGTGTGATTGTGTTTTACTGGTTTTACTGGTGTGTGATTGTGTTTTACTGGTGTGTGATTGTGTTTTACTGGTGTGTGATTGTGTTTTACTGGTTTTACTGGTGTGTGATTGTGTTTTACTGGTGTGTGATTGTGTTTTACTGGTTTTACTGATGTGTGATTGTGTTTTACTGGTGTGTGATTGTGTTTTACTGGTGTGTGGTTGTGTTTTACTGGTTTTACTGGTGTGTGATTGTGTTTTACTGGTGTGTGATTGTGTTTTACTGGTTTTACTGGTGTGTGATTGTGTTTTACTGGTGTGTGATTGTGTTTTACTGGTTTTACTGGTGTGTGATTGTGTTTTACTGGTGTGTGATTGTGTTTTACTGGTTTTACTGGTGTGTGATTGTGTTTTACTGGTGTGTGATTGTGTTTTACTGGTTTTACTGGTGTGTGATTGTGTTTTACTGGTGTGTGTTTGTGTTTTACTGGTGTGTGATTGTGTTTTACTGGTTTTACTGGTGTGTG
The DNA here is from genome assembly GCA_031834385.1 of Semotilus atromaculatus. NCBI lineage: Eukaryota > Metazoa > Chordata > Actinopteri > Cypriniformes > Leuciscidae > Semotilus > Semotilus atromaculatus. The sequence continues at coordinate 554,898 of JAULUF010000081.1, forward strand.
ATTGTGTTTTACTGGTGTATGATTGTGTTTTACTGGTGTGTGATTGTGTTTTACTGGTGTATGATTGTGTTTTACTGGTTTTACTGGTGTGTGATTGTGTTTTACTGGTGTGTGATTGTGTTTTACTGGTGTATGATTGTGTTTTACTGGTGTATGATTGTGTTTTACTGGTTTTACTGGTGTGTGATTGTGTTTTACTGGTGTGTGATTGTGTTTTACTGGTTTTACTGGTGTGTGATTGTGTTTTTGTGATTGTGTTTTACTGGTGTGTGATTGTGTTTTACTGGTGTGTGATTGTGTTTTACTGGTTTTACTGGTGTGTGATTGTGTTTTACTGGTGTGTGATTGTGTTTTACTGGTTTTACTGGTGTGTGATTTTGTTTTACTGGTGTATGATTGTGTTTTACTGGTGTGTGATTGTGTTTTACTGGTGTATGATTGTGTTTTACTGGTTTTACTGGTGTGTGATTGTGTTTTACTGGTGTGTGATTGTGTTTTACTGGTGTATGATTGTGTTTTACTGGTGTATGATTGTGTTTTACTGGTGTATGATTGTGTTTTACTGGTTTTACTGGTGTGTGATTGTGTTTTACTGGTGTGTGATTGTGTTTTACTGGTTTTACTGGTGTGTGATTGTGTTTTACTGGTGTGTGATTGTGTTTTACTGGTGTGTGATTGTGTTTTACTGGTGTGTGATTGTGTTTTACTGGTGTGTGATTGTGTTTTACTGGTTTTACTGGTGTGTGATTGTGTTTTACTGGTGTGTCCGCCGGATCTCGGGATCTTCCCGTAATTGGACTGAGATGACTGTCATGTTGAGCTTTATGGCTCATTTGAGGTAAAACTCCTGTTGTGGAGTAACTGTTGTTATATAACAGACCATCAATCATTTCAATTGAGCTTCTGTAGCTCGAAAACAGCATTCTGGGAACACGAGCTCGTAATCAATGAGCCGACTCTGTTATCGAAGCACTGCTGATTTATGGATGCGGAGTTTGGATCGGGATCGTGTCCTTCACAGTCAAACCAAACATTATTCAGAGTCAAGAGTCATGTTTGATATTGTTTCACTAGTGTGTTCAGGACACTATAGTTCATTTATGAGGAGAGCAGAATACAGTAACTGTGACATATTATACACAACAATCCTTCATGCAGACTACCAGTAACATTATACACATTTGTGACTAAATATTATCCAGACACTTTGAGCTGATCATGTGTTTTTTCTGTAACTGCTAATGCTCTTTTTACACACAGACTGAACAACATGAAGCATTGCTTGGTCACTGGTTGAGCTAAACTGGTATTATCTAATTGTGTAGTTAAATTTACCAGCTGACAGATATTCAACATAATTCATGTGTGAGTCTAACAGAAGGACAGACAAAACCAGAGAGTTATTGTTATATTTTATTACTACTTTCTGAACTATAGTGAATAAACTGATAATGTGAGAAGTGTTGAAGGTGTGTGATATATTCAGGTTTGCTGAAACGGCCTCATGTTGTTCTCAGTGTGTTTGTCTTGTTTCCCAGAATGCACTGCACTGAGATGGACTCACACACACATCTGGTGTTTCTGAGGATCGTGTGATTTAGATTTTCTCTTATGATTTCACCGCGTTACTCAGAATACATTACACAAAATTACAAATAACAATTAATTAAATTAAATGACACTACCGGTCAAACGTTTGCAATAATAAAGATTTTTTCATGTTTGTGAAAGAGTCACAGCCAAAGTTGCTTTAATTTGATTAAAAATACAGTAATATTATTCCAATGTAAATCAGCTGTTTTCTATGTGAATATATAGTAAAGTGTAATTTATTCTGCTTTAATGTTCATCATCATTACTCCAGTCTTCAGTGTCACATGATCCTCCAGAAATCAGGATAATATGATGATTATTATCAGTGTTGAAAACATGTTTTTGTTGCAGCCGTTATACATTAAATACACAAGTTTGGCGAAGAAAGAAACATTATAATGTTACAAAAGATTCTATTTCAGATAAATGCTATTCTTTTGAACTTTCAAAGAATCCTGAGATATAAAATATATCACAGTTTCCACAGAATATGAACTGGTTTCAACACTGATAATAATCATAAATGTTTCCTGATCATCATATTATCCTGATTTCTGAAGGATCATGTGACACTGAAGACTGGAGTAATGATGCTGTTGATCACAGGAATAAATTACACTTTACTGTATATTCACATAGAAAACAGATGATTTACATTGTAATAATATTTTAGTATTTTTACAGTATTTTTGATCAAATGAACGCAGCTTCGGTGACATTAAAAAATTCCAACCTTTTTGCCGGTAGAGTATAAACTTCATCACACACACACACACACATCTCCAGCGAACGGGTCAGATCATCTGATTGATTCATGCTAATTATGAGTTTAATATCTTCATTAATAGCACTAGATCTCTGCATTAGTTCTGCTTCACAGAAACATGAATCTGACTTTATTATCATCACAGCGGGAGTCAGTTTGGCGACGCGAATAGAAATGCAACGAGTCTCTGAGTAATAATCTTCAGGACAGTTATAGTTTAGGGGATATTAGTTTATGATCCATATGTTGTTCTCATCAGATCATCATGCTGTCCTGAAGCTGTGGTTCATCTCACACTCCATCACGGATCTCCTGATCCACTGCTCCTGTGAACATCAGACGCTCATCGACATCTCCAGCCGAGGACACACACACACACACACACACGTGAGGGCACTTTAATAAGAAGAAGAGCTGCGGGACTTTGTAAGAGTGTTTAATGTCAAACAGCAATCATTGATTCTCAGCGTTTGAAGAAATGCAGTTTCAAGATGATTTGATTCATGAGGCGTTTTATATAGGCCTATCTGGGTTTTCATCCAGAAATCAGGGTTGTTATCATAACTTAAACACTTTAGTTACTTGAAATAAAAGTAAATACAATATGTAGCTACATTTAGTTTAATTTTGTTACAAAAATACAATATAGACATATTTTAAATTAAAAATTACAAAAACACAAAACTTAATTTTTTTTTTTTAACTTTAACTAAAATTCATATGGAAATAAACAAAGCAATTACAAGCAATTATAAAAAAAAATTAAATAAAAATGACCAAAACAACCCAAAAAAGTAATAAAAACAACCAAACACAAAACTTTTAAAAATCGAATCAAACTGAACTAAAATTAAAATATTAATAGAAAAATAAATATGTAATATGCCTAAATATAAATATACGTAAAAACATTACTACAACAAAAAACTGTTTTAAAAAACTGACAAAATACTAAAACCTAAAATTTTCACATTTAAAAAAAAATTACTTAAAAGAAACTTATATATACATATATTTAAGTTATATATATATTCTTTTTTAAGTTTAAAAGTTTAAAAACTTTTAGAAATTACAAAAAATAAAAATACTAAAACTTTAACTAAAATTTAAATATAAATGGAACGTGAAAATATGTATTTTTAAAAATTACTAAAACAAACAAATTTTGTGAAAGCTCTGTGTCTGTGAAGGAGTGTCGCCGCAGGAGTCGTCAGGCAAACAGGCTTTTCATTTTAGAGACATTCCTCAGCTAATTTCAGCTCTCACACACGCACACACACACACACACACACACCCACACGCACACACACACACACACACACACACACACACAGTGTTATTTATGTGCGCTGCAGGACTGGTCTGTGAGATGGGCTCGTGTGATGGAGGCTTTGGGAAATAAAGAGCCAGTGTTTCCTCCACTGTAACTGCAGATCTTTGATTGATTTAGATTTCTCAGACCGATACTTATCTGTGGGTCTGATAAAGCCAGATGTCTGATGTTACAGAAAAAATTTAAATTATTTTAAATATATCTAGTCAGTGACAGAGATCAAGCATATTCATCTAATTTCCGCTTCAGAATCATGAATATTGTTATTCTGGCGTCTCTATTGTCCTGTGCTTTGGGTTTCAGCACCAAGTCCATCCTATTCGTTTACACACACAGTGTAACACCAGATTTAGCATTTTAATCAACAGTGCATTTTTTGTAACCTCTTATCATATGTCTTGAGTATCGCAATAATATGGTATCGTGAGTTCAGTATCATGATATGTACCGCAACATCACGTGGGTATCGTTACACACCTAGCATGACACTAACTGCAATTGCGAGAAAAAAGTCTGAATTCTGAGATAAAAAAGAAGTCGCAATTACCTTTTATAATTTTTTTTTTAATTTCATGTTGAAAACAAACAAATAAAAATGCTCTGAATTGCGAGATATAAACTTGAAGTTGCGAGATATACCACAAAATTCGAGAGACGAAAGTCTGAATTGCGAATTGCAATTGCGAGAAAAAAGGAATTGCAAGTTTATATATATATATATATATATATATATATATAAACAATTGTAAGCTAAACAAATCTGAATTGTAAAAGAAAAAGTTTTACAATAAAGTTTTAAATAAAAGTAATTTATTTAATTTTAATTATTTAAAAAAAAAATTGTGGCAGAAACAAGCTATAACTATTCAGTTTTATAATTTTCTTTTAGAGTGAGTTTTTCCAGTTGATGAACGATAAAAATATTGACAGCCAATCAGAATCCATCCTGCTTTCAGAGCTCGGGTATTTAAAGCGAGACAAACGGAAGTCATGAACGGAGCGCGTATAGTTAATATATTCACAATCGAGTTATAAAGAAGACACAAACATGTCTCTTCCTCTCAGACGCGACGTATTCAGACTCATTTCCAGATCGCTCACAGGATCTCCCACAAGGCTGCGCATCATGTTTATTTAAGCGATCTGTCAGATGCTCATTGAATATTCATGAGAGACGTAAGCGACCCGAATCCCGTTCCACAGACGATAATGAACATCCGTTCTGTTATTCATTCGTCATATTACTAACAGCGTCTGAAATGTCAATGTAAAGAAGAATGTTTCGCCATATACAATCTCCATCAACATGTTTACAAGTAAACTCACTGTTAAACTGAGTGTGAAGCGTATCTGTCAGTCCTACATCAACAAAACAGGTCAGATTTACTAATAAACTGTAAACTAATAAACCAGCTTTACATATTCATCATCAATAAACTAAATAAACTGTTTTAATCCCTGTAACTGACTGAATATTGCTTGATCCACAGCTAGTCATATTTTTACCATGCTCATACTTTTAACTAAATAAGTATAATTGTATTTACAATTAACCAATTTTTGCTAATTCAAAGCAATCTGAATAAATGCATTTTTAAAAATATGAGTATTTAAATAAAATCAAAGTAGATGAGGAAAGTTTGATGACAAATGTCGTCTGAAAAAGTTTAAAAGAACTTTGAAAAGCTTGAGGTTTTACTCAGAAAGTCGCATGTTGCTAACATGATTTACATTGATAGTACATTTTAATATGTTATTAGCAAAATATTAGCATTTTGCTAGCATGATTTAATACATTTCTAACATGTTTGCTAGCATTATTAGCATTTTGTTTGCAGGATTGCTAACATGATTAACACATTGGTAGTGTATTGTTAACATGATTAGCATGTTCATGATTTAACACATTGGTAGCATATAGTTAACATGATTAGCATGTTGTTAACATGATTTAACACATTGCTAGTATGTTTTAACATGTTGTTAACATAAGCATGTTGTTAGTTTGTGGCAGCATGATTGAACACAATGGTAACATGAGTTAGCATGTTGCTAGTATGATTTAAAATGATTTATTACATTGCTAGCATGTTTTAGGATATTGTTTATAGAAAACTTTAAATGTATTGCCTTATTGTACAGAAGTCTTCACCCCCTCAATGAAAGTCTACAGGACATTTCGTAGTTTCGGATCAGCTAGAAAAGACACAGAACAGTCTGAACGTCTGAGCCGAGTTTAGTTTGTTTATGATAAAATTCTGTAATCCATTTCAACGATATAAATCCTGAGTTTAGGGCTCAATATAGCGTGGAGTGTGTGTGGCGATCTCAGGCTCGATTATAAACAATCCCTCAGGCGTTTAGCTCAAACTGAAGACGTGTCTCTGTTATTTACCCGATTCATAAAGTGACCGTGGAATAAAGCCTCTGACCTGCGAGAAACTTTCATCAGGAGCGTGTCTCTGGAGAAATCTGCACAGTACACACACACACACACACACACACGTTTACTCCAGGAACGTCTCATAATCTCACTGTGGTTTCTGACAGTGTTCCTCCACTGATTCCCTGGAGAACGGGAACATGTTTCCTCGGCGCTCGAGCGCTTCTCTTCAGGGAGCCGGTGTTGTGGAAGTCAAACGCTCTCGCTGACCCATGACCCCATGACCCCGAGACTGAGAACAACACACACTGCACACACCAGCTTACTCAGGGTCACACACACCTCCACATCCTTATATCCACTTACATCTTGTGGAGAACAAACACTGAAGATGTTAAGACTGAAAATCAAAATCAAGTGAGTTTGTGCTTAAAACAAGAACAAATATCTGCCAATGCAGTCAGAGAAATAACCGGTAACACTTTAGAATAATGGTCGGTAACACTTTATTTGAAGGGGTGTGCATAAGACTGACATGACACTGTCATAAACATGACATAACACCTGTCATGAACATGAAGGAGTCTTTATGAATGTTTATGACTGTTGTCATTAAGTGCCATTCGGTAAATTATGACACTTTTAATGCAAAGTTGACATTGTTTAAAATGTCTTTGTTATGACAACTTGACATTAACCAAGAAATCATAACCTGTCAACCTGTCACAAATATGTCATAACAGGTCTAATTATCAAACTTAAAGCATTTTACAGTGTAATAACCCTTAATGACATCTTTATAACTAGTACAATGTGTTCCACTTTACTTGAGGACAAGTAAAATATTCATGACAGTTTTAATGGTGTCATGACGGCCAAAGTTGTGACAGGTTGACAGGTTATGATTTCTTGGTTAATGTCAAGTTGTCATAATCAAGACATTTTTGTCAAGTTGTCATAACAAAGACATTTTAAACAATGTCAACTTTGCATTAAAAGTGTCATAATTTACCGAATTACACTTAATGACAACAGTCATAAACATTCATAAAGACTCCTTCATGTTCATGACAGGTGTTATGTCATGTTTATGACAGTGTCATGTCAGTCTTATGCACACCCCTTCAAATAAAGTGTTACCACTGCATTAACACCGAACTTAACTAATATGGAAGCAATATTAACTAAGCAGTAAGTAATAGGTAATTTAGTACAAAGGTAGTTCCTCTGTAGGTATTTGATTATTACTAAAGAAATATATCCTCATTGAGAAGTACTTGTGAACTAAGAAATAATAACCAATTAATTACTAATCACAAAAGTAACATGTCTAAAAAGTGAACAATTGTTAGTTGAGTTGAGTTGAGTTGTAAGTGAGGAGTTAACATGTTTTTCACTTTAAAATGATGGACCACATCACTAGTAGTTCCTGCGGGGTGACAAGGTAAAGCTTGAGTAGTTAGTGAGCAGTTAACATGTTTTTCACAAATAATACAAGTTATTTAATTTTATATTTGACACATACTGTACAGGTTCTGTGAGGCACTAATATTCTAACAAACACTGTAATCTGGAAGATGTGGTTTTGCGCTTATAGCAACATAAATGCAGCCAATTTCTTCATTAAAGATGCAAATTGTTTTTGACAAGAGAACATCAATGTTTATATTCATATCCTAAAGAGAAGTCCTCCTCAGGCAGCGACTGTAACATAAAGGTCTTTGGAGTCTGAGATATATTGAACTGACACTCAATAGAGCTCATATTAGTGAACTAATCCAATCATCAGAGTGTCAGCATCACTTCCTAATTATTTAAGATTTAAAAAAACTATCATTATTAGTATTATTCTATGTTTAAGTTTGAAATAAACAGAGAACATAGGTCCATCCTTTGGCAAGAGTAGTAGTCACAATCTCAACCTGTAACTAATGTATTTGGGGATATAATATTCATAAACTGGTTTCCACAAAGAACCCATTTGAGGCACACGCTTCTGAAATGTTATGACCATGTTAAGAGTAAAACCCCCACAATTGTTCACTTTTTAGACATGTTACTTTTGTGATTAGTAATTAATTGGTTATTATTTCTTAGTTCACAAATATTTCTCAATGAGGATATATTTCTTTAGTAATAATCAAATACCGACAGAGGAACTACCTTTGTACTAAATTACCTATTACTTCCTGCATAGCTACTTGTTAACTACGGACCATTATTCTAAAGTGTTACCAAATAAACTTATTTCAAAGGGACCACAAACGTTAATATCGTCAGTCGTTGTTCTTTTACAGTAAATGTATCTTGATGTAAGAATGTTTAGATATTAAACGAGACAGAAACACTGAGGAAGATCATCATGTTAAGCGATGTCACAAATTATTCATTGTGTCAAAGTTTTGAATTGATTCAGTGAAATGAACATGATTCAGTGATGAACGTGATTCAGTGAAATGAACATGATTCAGTGAAATGAACATGATTCAGAGAAATTAACATGATTCAGTGAAATGAACATGATTCAGTGAAATGAACATGAGTCAGTGAAATGAACATGATTCAGAGAAATGAACATGATTCAGTGAAATGAACATGATTCAGTGAAATGAACATGATTCAGTGAAATGAACATGATTCGTAGAAATGAACATGATTCAGAGAAATGAACATGATTCAGTGAAATGAACATGATTCAGAGAAATGAACATGATTCAGTGAAATGAACATGAGTCAGTGAAATGAACATGATTCAGTGAAATGAACATGATTCAGTGAAATTAATTAATTAACTACGACCACTAAAGTTTAAACCAGATATGCTGAATAATCACAATGTTGCTTAATTTTGCACACATTGTGTGAATATTCATTAAAAGTGATAACTTTTCTTGCTGAATGTACAGATTTGTTCTTTTGTCCAGAGGCTCATGGATCTGAAACTTTAATCATGCATTTAAACATTCATAAGCACACGAGGCTGATGAGTTTTATGTGAAGAATCATTCCTGAATGGTTTTGATGCAGTGAACGCTTCAGACGCGGGTCACGTGACTTCTGCTCGTGGGGTCAAAGGTCAGGCGTGTTCAGAGGATAATTACACTAGCAAACGATCTGTCATATCACAGAGATATCTGGTTAACGATCTCGATCTCGATCTCTGCAGGATGGCTTGATAAACCCACAGCAAATCAGGATCTGCACTCGACAAATACTGGAAAACAAGTTACACGGTTGCTTTAAAATTTCAAGAAAAAAAAGAGTTCATTGAAATAAAAAAAAAATTAGTTACAATGAAGGAGATTGGTTTAATAAATAGAAAATCTAAATATTATGTTATCTGGACCACATTAATTATCTAAGTTAAACAAAAGAAAACAAGTTGTGATAACAAATCAAAACAAAATAACTGCAAAAATAATAAAAATAAAAAAAAATAAAAAAAAACGATGTTGTTCCTCAGTGTTTTACTGTACAAATATCTAAATGTTCATCTTTGACCGAAAAGAGGTACATAACATTTACTAATAAAAAATCCATCATTTTTAGGAGATAACTGTGTTAGACTGTCAAACACACACCGGTTATCTTCTTCAGTCATGGGTGGGTTTAAAGGAATTTGATTAAATGCATTGAAGTCAATGGAGTTACACTGGCAATTCTCATATTTTATGTTCTTATAAAGTCCATCTAATGATATATTATGTCTCACAAATAATGATAAAATTATATATTGTATTGCATCACACATTTTTTTGTAGTTCTTGCAAAAAATTTAATTTTAAAATATTTTTTTAATTAATAAAAAGGAGTAATGTATATTGTAGTAATAAAACCACGGTAACATTCAAAAGCCTTGTACATTCACTCATTATTGAGAAATGACTTCAGATTCAGTATTTTAGTTACAGATATTCAGCGGCGTCTGATTCAGAGCTGGAGGTCAGAGGTCAAACACACACATTGATCATCAGAATAATGAACTACTGAGAGCATCGAGAGAGTCTAATGAGCAGCACAAACAGATCATTACACTGATTCACTCGAAGCGACTGAAACCTCCCTCTCGTGCATCAGACTCTCTCTCCTCTAATGTCTCCTTAAACACACATGTCTCTTTATCACACACTTTTACCGTTCCTGTTTCAGTCATTATTGAAACCAGCCTGCGATCGGCTGGACTCACTGATTCTGGGTCAGTGTGTGTCGGTGACCCACTGGAGTGTGTTAAAGTGGTAATAACTCCAGTTTCCTATCGCTGAAACACACATCTGTGAAATACGAGGCGATTATGTCAGAATTTCTCCATCCCTGATGGGTTTTCAAGGCCGTACGAGTCGATTGAGAGAATCGCTCCAGCTCAGAGAAAGACTCATTATCCATCGTTCGCTGACTCGTGTTTCTTCCCTGATATGAGTCAAATTCATCTTCATATCGCAGCGTTCGAGCGCCAGTGTTTGTGAAGACCGTATTATCCTGAAGTCTGTCTTTAGACGACTGTTTCTGTTCATCTGTGTTTTGATGATTCCCTCAGGCGGTCTAATACACTGATGAAAGTGATGTGGTGCAGTAAATGCTACAGAAAAAACTAATGTAATTTCGACATAAATTCAAATTAACCCTATATTAGTAGCTTACTCAATTCAAGTTTGTAGAATTTAAAGCGTAAGTCTCAACGATATAAAATGAAGTAAAATCTACTCAACTTTGCTAATTGTGTTCCCATCATGCATGGATATGTAGATACACTAGTGTGGAATACAATATTGTATTATTTACTTGGATGTTTGAAAATAAATCATGTACACTTAAAAAGTGTGGTTTAATTCGATGTTATATTATTAGACTAAAAAGTTAATTTCGTTAAATTAACTTAACATAGTTAAGTAGATGTTACTTAATTTTATATGTGAAATTAAATATAATTAAGTAACATTAACTTAATATCTTCAATTAAATGTTAAATGTCAAATGAATGTTAAGTAGATTGTACTTGATAATAACAGGTCAGCTGTACAGAGCAGTGGCAGTAAAACGGTTACGCTGATTTTACCAAGTAAATCCTACAAGTCATTGTTCCAGTATAGCACAATTAAACTGGTCTGTTTTCATGGTTTTAGGACACATTTGGGACCAGCACACCATCTTAGGCAGGTTTAAGTTATATTTTTGTCATGGATTCTTGCGTCTGTGCCTGTAAATCATGTGTTTTTGATGTTTATTGAGATTCTGGTGTGAGAGTCTCAGGAGACGCTTGATTCTCTGAGAGTTGGTCCTGATATCGTATGGTAATTCCTGATTGTGTGGAGATCCGAAAGCTGTTCCCGCCGAGAGCGAACGCATTACACACGCCGACGGAGATCCTGACGGGGTGACATTTCTGTTCTGCCGGATTAATAATGGAAAAAGATTACAGACACCTCGAAGGGACAAACAAGACAAAACACAGGAAGGTTATTAAAAGAGCGACGACATGTCAAATAACGGCACAAAGACAGCTGGGAATAACATATCAATATTTGATGGGCCTCTATCAAAGTGTGCATGAACAACCTGGCATGCTTAACGTGTGTGTGTGTGTGTGTGTGTGTGTAACCCGTTTTAATGAGCTGTGTTATGACGGCCTCCCATGGAGAGCCTGATATTGATCTATGATTCAGGAGCCTGTAACATCTCTCTCTCTCTGTCAGGAAAGACTGAAGGATCTGATCTGACAGAACGAGGAGATGATGGAGACAATAACATCAGGATGAGGAGAATCTGCTCCGTCAGCGCTTTTAAATACGCCACACATGCTGGACAAACATCAAACCGACCCATTAACCCGCAACACCTGCAAATACTGTGTTTATAACATGAGTAAATGGTAAATGCTGCACGACTTTGTTGAAAAAGCTGGTTATCGCTGGTCTACCAACTGGTTTAACAAGTCTAGGTTTATGGGCACATTTGGGACCAGCAAACCATCTTAGACTGGTTTAGGTTTATGTCTGCTGTCTGGGAAACTAAGATGGTTTGCTGGTCTGAAATGTCACTAAAAGCCATAATAAAGACCAGTAATCAAGTTGGTAGACCAGTGAAACACCAAGGCTGGTTTAGGATAGCCTTGCATCACACTAAAACTAAACTAGTTTTGCATCATAGTTGAGCAGCATATAGCCTACAATATCAGCATATTTTGGTGACACTTTATTTTGACTATCAGTAACTTTGCAACTACATGTCAACTTATTCTAACCCTACCAGTCTATTAATACTCTACACACACTCTAATGAGAGTTATTAGACATGTAGGAGCAACGTTACTTATAGTCAACAGAATGTGTTAAAGGGACCATCAAAATAAAGTGAAACCCATATTTTTTTATGAAACAATATTTGCCAGATGTTTGGGTTTGCATAGCTGCATATCTCAATAAACATTAAAACACAAGACACTTTCACAAGACAAATACACAACTTAAACCAGTCTAAGGAGGTTTGCTGGTCCCAAATGAGCCCAAAAACCATGAAAACTGACCAGCCTATTGGCCAGACCAGTAACCACATTATCTCGTTTAAGATGGGGTTTCAACAAAATAGTGTGGCATTTACAATGACTTTAAACATTAACACAACACATATTGTGTTTTTGTCGCTCAGGAATGGTTTAACTAATGGTTAAACAGTGTGTTCTCATAGGTTTTGTGTTATATAAAAGTAGCAATTGTAATTGGCATCTTAATCCAGCCGGATGTGGAAAACTGGTCTGGCCAAATACACAGGTCAGTTTGGACTCGCAAACCATCTTCCACTGGTTTAAGATATATATTTGTGTTTAGTTTTTTCATCAGTAAAACTGTCAGTCTGTTTGTGTTTTCATATGTGTTCGTTTCAAACCACGAAACACAGAAATGTGTTTTCTGACATGCAAGCGGATCCAGAGACATCTCCTCTTCTGCTGTGTTCCTGCGCTCGAGGCGTTTGACCCGTTTTAATCTCACGCTCGTGAACAGCCTCCGCTGCGAGGAAAGCTGTCAGTAACTCGCAGGATACGTGTGTGTGTTCATGTTCCCGTGGGCTTTCCACACACTCGAGGAGGTGTGTGTGTGTGTGTGTGTGTGTGTGTGTGTGTGTGTGTGTGTGTGTGTGTGTGTTCATAAAAGCCTCAGCGTGATTTGACTGTAATATTTTCAGTGGGATTCCTCTGTACACCTTGATCTGACTAATCGTTCCCTTGAAGCTTTATTTTCATGAATACTTTTTTGATTATGGCTTAGGCTACTCTCAGTTTGAACAAAACCAATATTTACATTTCTTAGTGGAACAAACCGGCCAACATTTAAATATCGTAACGGAACAAAACCGACCGACATTTAAATCTGTTAATGGAACAAATCGACCAATATTTAAATCTCAAAATGGAACAAAAGCGGCCGACATTTAAACTTGTAACAGAACAAAAGCGACCGACATTTAAATCTCGTAACGAAACAAAGGCGACCGACATTTAAATCTCGTAACGGAACAAAACCGGCCGACATTTAAATCTCATAACGGATCAAAACCGGCTGACATTTAAATCTCGTAACGAAACAAAACCGACCGACATTTAAATCTCGTAACGACACACCAAAACCGGCCGACGTTTAAATATCGTAACAGAAAACAAAATCGATCGACATTTAATCTCGTAACGGAACAAAACCGGCCGACATTTAAATCTCTTAACGGAAAAAAACCGACCGACATTTAAATCTCGTAACGGAACAAAAGCGACCGACATTTAAATCTCGAAACGGAACAAAACCGACCGATATTTAAATCTCGTAACGGAACAAAACCGACCGACATTTAAATCTCGAAACGGAACAAAACCGACCGATATTTAAATCTCGTAACGGAACAAAACCGGCCGACATTTAAATATTGTAACAGAACAAAACCGATCAACATTTAAATATTGTAACGGAACAAAAGCGACTGACATTTAAATCTCGTAACAGAACAAAAGCGATCGACATTTAAATCTCGTAACAGAACAAAAGCGGCCGACATTTAAATCTCGTAACAGAACAAAAGCGACCGACATTTAAATCTCGTAACAGAACAAAACCAGCCGACATTTAAATCTCGTAACGAAACAAAACCGATCGACATTTAAATCTCGTAACGGAACAAAACCGGCCGACATTTAAATCTCGTAACGGATCAAAACCGGCTGACATTTAAATCTCGTAACGAAACAAAACCGATCGACATTTAAATCTCGTAACGGATCAAAACCGGCTGACATTTAAATCTCGTAACGAAACAAAACCGACCGACATTTAAATCTCGTAAAGGAACAAAACCGGCCGACATTTAAATAATGTAACAGAAGAAAACCGGCTGACATTTAAATCTCGTAACGAAACAAAACCGATCGTCATTTAAATCTCGTAACGGAACAAAACCGGCCGACATTTAAATCTCGTAACGGATCAAAACCGGCTGACATTTAAATCTCGTAACGAAACAAAACCGACCGATATTTAAATCTCGTAACGGAACAAAACCGGCCTACATTTAAATATTGTAACAGAACAAAACCGACCGATATTTAAATCTCGTAACGGAACAAAACCGACCGACATTTAAATCTCTTAACGGAAAAAAAACGCCCGACATTTAAATTTCGTAACGGAACAAAAGCGACCGACATTTAAATCTCGAAACGGAACAAAACCGACCGATATTTAAATCTCGTAACGGAACAAAACCGACCGACATTTAAATCTCGAAACGGAACAAAACCGACCGATATTTAAATCTCGTAACAGAACAAAACCGTCCGACATTTAAATCTCGAAACGGAACAAAACCGACCGATATTTAAATCTCGTAACGGAACAAAACCGATCAACATTTAAATATTGTAACAGAACAAAAGTGACCGACATTTAAATCTCATAACGGAACAAAACCGACTGATATTTAAATCTCGTAACGGAACAAATCGACCAATATTTAAATCTCTTAATTGTCTTGATCGCTGAGTCTGAGATGTATGATATAGGCCTATATACAGTAAAGTATGATTTTACATTTGACTTGATATTTTGTTTTTATCTTTTATCTTGTGTTTTGCTGAGGATTTTGAGGACGTCACACGGCCTGTCCACGTGAGAGACGTATCACAATACCGTGAGTAAAATATCATTTTTGAGATGCTCTTTGTGTGAGAGAGGCTTGAGGAGAAATGCATCTCTGTCATGAATGACAATAGAGACGGAAATGAGAGGAACGAAACCGCATTACAGATCCCAGATCAGTCATAACATAAGAAGAACATCTGAGCTTCATTAACTCTCCTCGGCTCAATATTCTCATGGCAGGAAATGAAATGAAATAATAAAACAGATCAATTGTATTGTAGAGAGATAAAAAAGAGAAAATGTGAACAATACTTCCTTAAAAATAATAATAATGTTGTACAAGGATTAAAAAGAGGCAGAACAAAGACGCAGACCGTGATAATAACTGCATATGAATGTCCAGATCATATTGATATTATCACAGAACGTTTCATCCCAAAAATCAATGAAAGTGGATGTTCAGTCTTTAATATTCTGCTAAACATCTGCTTTTGTGTTCAACAGAAGAGAGAACGTCACGTGCGACACAAGGGCGAGTCAATTTCATTTTCAGGGAAATTATTCCTTTAATAAGATTAATACAGTGAATGACCCATCCAGCTGCTTCATCCATATTCATAATGGATCGTTGGGCTTTTATGGTCCGTAAAGAAGCGTTCTGAGTTCAGACTGTTAGTGTTTTAAGATGTAAGTATACAGTTGAATTTATGACATACTGATTATAATTAGGAGATAAAAAGTCAAAATTATGATAAAAAATGGCAAGTTATGACATAAAAAGTTAAAACTGGGATAATTCGGGGGAAAAAATAAATATGAAATTGACATACAAAGTCTAAATTATGACAAAAGGTCAAAACTGAGATATGTTGAAATTGTAACCATACAAAATCATAATTATGACAATAAAAATTCTAATTGACAAAAAGTCAAAACTATGTGATAAAAATCATGAGGTAAAAAGTATTTTTAATCTAAAAATTCTGACTCATATTTTGACTTTTTATCTCAAATTTTTTATTTTTTGTCTCAAATTTTTGACCTTTTGTCAACTTAGAATTTTTATTGTCATAATTATGATTTTGTAACAATTTTGGCTCATCTCAGTTTGAACTTTATGTTGAAAATTAATCATAATTTGGACTTTGACAATCTCTTAATCATGACTGTCATGTCATAATTTTGCTTCATTTTCATTATTTCGTCTTATAAATTATGATTTATGATTTCTCTTATGTGTCAGAAATGGGATTCCATAGCCCTATTAGAGAGATTGAGTTTAACTCTGATTTCCAGTGAAAGTTGTGAACATTAATACTCTCGTGCTGCTGTTTTCCTGAGGTCACACTGTAATTATGGTAAATATGTAAAGTGTTTACCTCGTTACAGGGTGAGTCGATGTGGATGAGATCATTCTATCACTTAGTGAAATGACTTTAATCCTGTTGAGACAAACATTCACAATCCCTCAGCCTCATTTACATACAGTCAGAAACAGTCATTTCCTTCCTCGCGTCTTCATGTGTGTGTGTGTGTGCGCGTGCCGTCGGCTGAATACATAATTCTCTATTGTATTATTAGTGCATGTGAAATCAAAGGCAGAACCGAGAGCTGATCTGATGTCATGTGTAATGCTGGAACACACACCTCCAGCCCAGTTTACACACACACACACACACACTCCATGCTGTCTCAGGTCGAGTCTGCTTCTCATGCTCCTCGAGCGACTTTCATCTGACCTTATTATTCTTGGAGAATGGCCTGAACTGCCCATGTATGAAGAAGAGCATTTAGCTGAACATCTGTTAGTACGAAGCCCATTTCTGCATATATCAAAACAAAAATGCTTTTGTTAATCAGAATTAGGACATAAAAAGATGAAGTATGAGATGAAAAGTCAAAATTATGAATCAAAAACTCATAATTTTGATACACTAAATTGAAATTATTACATATTATGTTATAATTATAATTTGTCACAATTTCAACATAGTCAAAATTGACATGTAAAGAAATAATGACAAAAAGTCATAATGACGTTACAATTTTGACAAAAGTTGTAATTTCACATTTTATCTCATAATTTAAACTTGTAATTATGACTTAGTACGTCATAAACTATTTTGATTTGTCATAATTGATTTTGTGAAATAATTTCCATTTTTTACGTCATAATTTTTACCTTTCACAATTTACTTTTTGTCAGATTTAAATTTTTTTATGTCATTTCCAATTTTGACTCATCATATTTATTTATTTATGTAATAATTTTCACTTTTAAGTAATATTTTCCTCTTTTTATGTCATAATTTTGACTTGTCATAATTATAACTATATAACAACATCCAATTTTTATATAGTAATTTCACTTTTTATGTCACAATTTCCATAATTTTGACATATATGTAATAAGTTTTCGCCCTAATTATGACTTTATGTAATCATGTAATAATTTCCACTTTTTATGTAAAAATTTTCTCTTTTTATGTCATAATTTTGACTTTAGCTTGTACATGAGTACCAAAGCATGATTCTTTTTCTTGAGTCAGGATTGTCCTCCCACACATCTGTGACACACAGAAGAGAGAACAGCGTGAGATGGAGAGAACGATGACAGATTCTTCACTTCTGCATGAACTCCTGATATAAAACAGCTGCTGTATTCGTTTGTTTAGTCTGTTAATGTGTGCTCCGAGCTCCAGATCATAAATCTAGATGTTCCTCTTGCTGATGAAGACGTCAGATAATGTGGCGTCCGGCATCACGGAGAGCCATTAACACACACTTCAATTAGCATATCAAAGATCATCCGCTCCATAAATATATGAAGTGACATCGCCAGACTCATTATACCGACAGGCCTATTAAAGATGCGAGTCTCACAGTGTATAATGAGGGAGTAGTGTGCGCTCAGGAGCCCTGAGGTCATCGATGAAGCGCGCTGATGAACTGAAGGGAGGAGGAGGAGAGCTCGAGTGGCGTCGAGTGGCATTGAGTGGCATCGAGTGGCATGATCTGGATGATATTTCTGCTGTTCGATGCAGTGGATGCTGGTGACAAATGCCAGCGCTGTCACCGAATCGCTTTAATTACGCCTCAGCGACTCGACACCATCCACACCGATGTAGAACGATCCTGATGGATGAGTGCAGTAATAGTGCTGGGAAGTGGAAGAATGGAGATGAGGAACTGGAGGTCACTGGAGTGAATGGAGATGAACTCATTAACCTTCATTTCATCATGAGTTTGAGCCTCTGAATAATAAAAACTACCAAATGGATTGGAGTCCAGATTACTGTATATTTTGAAATATGCAATTGAATGAAAGCAACACTTTTTTGAGCAAATAGGCAAATACAAAGGTCAAATTTAAATTGGTTAAAAAGGTCATTTTTAAAATTTTTCTGGATGAAAGCAAAACATTAGTGTTAATGGGCTAATGCAAGTTCAAATAATATATATATATATATATTATATTATTGGATGAAAGCAAAACTCTATTTACATAAAAAATATATATAATTCTCAATAAAATGTATGAATGTTGCATTGTGACTTTTTATGACAAATAAACATATTTTTCTGTCCTCTTTTCTGAGAACACTAGCGAGGTTAAAGGTTGCATCAGTGATTTCAGGCCCGCCCCTGTCTGTGATTGGTTGGAACACTGTTTGTTTTGGTTTTGAGTGGTGGTGTACCCATTTGTTTTTGTGTGCAGATCTCAGAGCCTAGGCTGACTACAGAGACGCGGTTTTTGGACGGCATGATTATGGGGCGGGCAGCTAGCGGATCGTTAGGAAGGATTAGATGATCATTTATTTTTGGGCCTGAAATCACTGATACAACCTTTAATGCAAGACTATAAACATGAACTAAAATACACTAAATGTTCTTTTTCTGGAAGAGTGAGTGTGTGCTAGATGAACATCAGAAGGTTTGAAGAAAAGATTTATTCAGTGTCAAACTTTCACAATGACCACACATTCACCTGGCCAAGAGACGACTACAGGTTACTGAGATCAGGCTAAGAACACGAGCCAGAACATACACAAATCTACAGGTCAAATGTACAACCGTTGCTCCAAATAGAAATAAAACCAGACTGACAAAAACTGAAACTGGTTCCTTTTACAGACAGACTCCTGTGTGAAATGTATCTGAAAAAGCTCTTGAAATGGCTTACAGACATTACCTTCATTAAACTGAGTCCACAGATCATAATACCGTACAGTGTAGTTTAGGAAGCATTATAACCAGAGGAGGCGTGTTTTTACATTTATACTGGTATGTTTGTTTTCTGTAAACCAGTACCTCTATTCAACCAAACACTTTTAAGGACAAACTCCATCGCCGACAGGTTTCCTTCCTGTACTTTGATTCCCAATAAACTGGTCCAGTTGCTGGTCATATAATAAAGATTGGGCCGCTGTTTTAGACATGAAAACAGTAATGTTTTTCAGTACCGTTGGCTGGTTTTATATGGACTTTAGGAAGCGTGTGTGTGTGTGTGAGGTAGAGGTAGAGCTGGCCTATCAGTCATCGAAAGCTGGTTTGGTCCAGATAGTTAAAAAATCAAACAATAAAAATCCTACAACATCTGAAAAACAGACTCAGCAAGGTTGATTAAAGGCAGGAGATTGCACAATAATTCACATTTTGCTGAAATGTAAACATTATTTGAAAAATACTTCCGATCCTGTGAGGAATGACAAATAAATAAAACATTATGGGAATAATTCACTTAAAAATAAATAAATAAATCCCCTGATGTTGTCACAAACCGGAAAGTTGCCCATATGAATACGTCAGGTTTCATATTACTGGTCAAATTCAACATTTTTAAAAATATTATTGGATGAAAGCAAAACTTTGGTGAGCAAACGTGTTAATGTAAAATGAGGACAATTTTTACTGGACAAAAGAAAACTTTTGTGAGTTAATGCTAATGCAAAGTTTAAAATTCA
This sequence comes from Semotilus atromaculatus, assembly GCA_031834385.1. NCBI lineage: Eukaryota > Metazoa > Chordata > Actinopteri > Cypriniformes > Leuciscidae > Semotilus > Semotilus atromaculatus. The sequence goes on from JAULUF010000081.1 coordinate 575,053, forward strand.
AAAATTTAAAATCTTTTATTGAATGTAAGCAAAACTTTAATGAGCAAAAGGGCGAATGCAAAGTTCATATTTTTTTTAAATATTGGATGAAAGCAAAATTATATTCAGCAAATGGGTGAATGCAAAGTTCAAAATTGTAAAAAAAAAATTTTGGACGAAAGCAAAACTTTAGTGAGAAAATGGGCAAATTCAAAGTTCAAATTTCAAATTTTGAAAAATTGTATTGAAGGAAAGCAAAACTTTAGTGAGCAAATGGGTGAATGCAAAGTTCAAAATTTAACATTTTTAACAAATATTGGATGAAAGTAAAAATATAGTGAGCAAATGCAAATGGGTGAATGCAAAGTTCAAAATTGTGAAAAAAAATTTTGGGATGAAAGCAAAACTTTAGTGAGCAAATGGGCAAATTCAAAGTTCAAATTTCAAATTTTGAAAAATTGTATTGAACGAAAGCAAAACTTTAGTGAGCAAATGGGCGAATGCAATGGTCCAAATTAGACAATTTGTTTTGGACGAAAGCAAAACAGTAAGTTAATGGGCGAATATTTTCATATTTTAACATTTTCATATTCAAAATGTAAAAAAAAAGTGAGCAACCTTTCAGAGTTAAAATTCAAAATTTAGAAAAATGTAATTGGATGAAAAAGTTTTCTTGGACAAGAATATGAAAAAATGTTCTTTTGAAAAAAAATTTGTAAACAAACAAGTAAATGTGAATTATTATTATTTTTTAAAAGTTTCGCAACCTATTGTGAGCTAAATAAAAAAACTGAAATAATTTTTCCTCCAATGTCATGTTTTTTCCCCATCATATACACTTAGGCATACAGGTTTGGGTTGAATACGTGACTTATGACAGTCATTTTTGAGTGAAATATTCCCATCCTTGCAATATTACAGTAACACAAACCGTAAAAAAAATGCAATGAAACTTGTTTAATTGCTTAGAAAACATTAATAAAGTGTGAAAAATATTCATCTGGTCTCTTCTCATAAAAATTGCCACATTGAACGAGGCAAATGTAGATCGTACCACATGGGTAAATGGGTAAAGTTTGAGAACTTGCATGTGAATCTATACAGTTGTCACCGACAGGAAGGCGTTATGCACTTTGGATCCTTCTGGCGCTTTCTCCCCGTGCGTCATCAACTCCTGAATCGTCATCCAGTTGTCCAGAATCTTCTTGTTCCGCTTCTTCATCATCTTGCGCTGGCTGAGCTGGACGATGCTCACCTCTCCGCTGCTGAGTGGGTTCTCCCGCAGACTCTCCAGCCGTCTGCGCTGCATGAACTCCCTCCGCCGCCGCTGCTCTTTAGCCCGTAGCAGATGCTGTTTACGCTCCTCTTTGCTCCAGTAGCGGCCCATCTTCATCTCGCTCATGGCGTCGTCATCCGTCGTCATCCCGCCGCTGCGCTCCTCCTTGATTTTCAGGGCTCGCTCCCGGAGTAGACGATCTCGGACTGGACGTTTGGTGATGTATCTGGTTCCGTCGCTCCTGACTTTCACTTTCCACTCCATTTTCGGTTCGGACGGCTGGACGACTTGCGGATCGCTCATGCCTAGCAGACCGTGTGCTAACTCCATGTAGCTCTGGTAGTGTCGCGTATCTGACGCTCTTGATAAAGCGGCAATTCGAGTCCTCAAAGATCGCTCGTCTTCCGCGGGAGACTCCGACGGGTTGCTGTGATCGGGACTCCCGCTCCTGACGGATGATCCACGAAGGTTCCTATGATTAGCGAGGCTGATTATCCTGTGGTCAGGCGAGCGGTCCATCGCTAGCGGCGTGCTACGTGAGCTCTCCGCCGTGTTATACGCGCTCGAACTGTCCTTATCCGACTTCTCCGGATGCTCGCTGATGTCCGCGAGCTTCTTCCCCGGATCTTTCCGGTGATGCGCCCGCATGATGTTCTGGCACTCGATCTCGATGCTACGCAGCTCCTCGTTGAGCATGCGTAGCTCGTGCTGGACGCCGCTACACTCGATGGTGCTGCTGCGCGTGTAGAAGAGGTCGAACTCGCCGCTGTTGCGGATCTGACACTTGAGCTCCAGCAGCTGCTGATATCGGTCTCCTTCGGGAACCTCCTTCTCCGGGCCGTCTCTCTGGCCGGAAGCCTCCAGCAGACACCGCGACAGCCTCTTCTGGATCTGAGCTAGCACGCTCTTCTCCGACCCGTCAGGAGGACTGATCTTCTGCTGGTTGTAGGAGCAAGACGCTGTGATGTTTTCTTCTGAAGCTCCTCTGGCCTGCAGAAAAAAAAAAAAACTTTATTATGAATTTTTAAGGCCAGACAAGTAATTTGGTGAGGTAAATTTTTTAAAGAAAGATTACGCGACTGCATGTGATACGCGTGTGCACGCCGTCAGCACATTTTCACAGATTAGCGTTTTTGAAGTTTACGCGGAGATAACGTTTTTCAAAATTTTCCAACACTTGCACCTTGGAATCTATTTCAAGGTTTACGTTCACGAGACGCCCGGCACTTTTACAAACACAGTGAGTGAGCGGCACTGTGCGTTAAGAGTTTTCTGTTAGAGCGCTGTCGTGTTAGCGGCCGCTAAGTTAATAACTAATGATCTCTGCAACGGAAGTGAATTGATCAAAACTAACTTTATCTGGACAATAACTTTATTCTAGATCTGCTGTAACAATCCAAACAATTTCCGTGAGCCAATTGATCAGTTCTGGATTTTGGTGTTCGCTTGTACGGTGGCTCTGAATCGTCAAAACACCTCTCAAAATGCATGTTTTTATGCCGGACAAAAGTTTCCGAGGCAGTGTGTAAACGTGATTGACACATCGTGAGGTTGTATTTATTTTTAACGTGTGCAAATTTCGGACTCAAGGACCTTTATTCGTAATATCTTCAGTCATTGTTCTTCTCCAGTAAATTTCGGTTTGCGTACCCACCCCGAAGTGATCAAATAAAATACAATCCTGCAGTTTGTTTAGGCATGGTTTGTAGGGAATTACAAACCTGCGCATATATATTCAAATGCACATAACTATAGAATCAGTTCTTAATGCGCATGTGAACGCCATCAGTGTTTATCACAGGTTCAGTTTAAAGTCTGTTTATAGAGAACGCCGTCGTCTTCGTGGCCCCTGATTTAATAACAAATGATCATTTCAACGGAAGTGAATCAATCAAAACTAACTTTAGCTGGAAATAACATTATACAAGAATCGCTATAAAGCCAAAACAATCTCTGTTACCTTAAACTATATGTTTGTCTCTGTAAAGCTGCTTTGAAACAATCTACATTGTTAAAAGCGCTATATAAATGAAGATGACTTGACCTAAATGTATCTTGATTTAAGAGCTTTTAGATGTTTTCTGTCTCCTCTGACCTTGTCCTCCTCCTCCTCTTCTCTCCTCTGCTCCTCCAGCATCTCCATCTTCAGCTCCTCCAGGAACTCGCTGTGTTCGTCCTCCAGCCACGGCTCCTCCTGAAACACACACAACACCAGGCTGAAGCTCCACACACACCTGCAGATCACGCATTTCACGCCAAAAAAGTCTTTTTTTTTTGTAATTCAACTTTTTTTTCAATTCAACAGTCAAAACTTCAGAGTACATCACCACATTATTCAGTAATCAAACCTTTGCAATTACACACTCAGCCACTAGTCACCATCAGTGGAATACAACCAAAATAAAAGCACATGGAAATTAAACAATTAATAAGCAGTCCTATTCATTTACACCACTTTTATATGCTGCCAAAAATGATCCCATGTTTTTTTCATCTCTCCCTCATTATGCAGTCTCCCCAACATGCTCTCATATGAAGCAATCTCAAGCATCCCATCAACCCAGTCTTTTAGGTCTGGGGTTTTGGGGCCAAAAAAGTCTTGGTTAATTCAGCAACAAACGCCAGATTTATCTGCTATTGTACAGTAACTGTAATTTAATAAAGCCCTTCTGGGGACGAGTGTTGAAGATTATCTTTAGCTATCAGCACTATGATACACGCATTGGATGGCCGTTGTCACAGTTTTATCAACAAATTACACATAAAACGTTAAATAAATAAATACAAATCTGAGACGTTTCATTCTGCGTAAATAAAGAAAAAGCGCATTGTGAGATCATGTGATGATATCTGTTTCTGTACACGCTTTAAGTCCGTGCGATTCAACTTTACCTGTACAATTACAGGTGAAACTCGAAAACTTAGAATATCGTGCAAATGTTTGTGTATTTCAGTCATTCAAATTAAAAGGTGAAACTAATATATTTAGTATATATAACTATATACATATGCATGATTATACTTTTCAGAGGGCCGACATTTCTGTATTTAAAATCCTTTTTTTATCGATTTCATGTAATATTCTAATTTTCTGAGATGGGGTTTTCATAAGCTGTAAGCCATAATCATCAAAATTATAACTTTTGCACGATATAAATTTTTTTCGAGTTTCACCTGTACATGTAAACCACAAAAAATGATGTTCTTATCGAAACATTCTTAAATCAAGATGCATTTACTGGAGACAGAATAACCCGAAACATGAGCTTACATTTATTCTCAGATCAAGAACAACATCTGTCGGTGGGTCAGGAAAATGATTTTACTTCACAGGAAAACAAGTGTATTTTTTGGACTCTTTTGGCGGATATTTGTTCTTGTTTTAAGCAAAAACTTAATTTTGATATCGTAATATCTTCAGTCATTGTTCTTCTCTTGTAAATTAATACATTGATACATTGTTCTTGTAAATGTGTCTTGTTTTAAGAATGTTTAGATATTTGTGCTGAAAAACAAGACAGAAACACTGAGGAACAACATCATTTGTGTAGATCAAGATCAAGTGTAGACAGGATGATTTTTGGTCCTGTTTAACACATTTTTTTAATTAAAATTAAGCACATTTCACACAAAATTCTCATAGCACTCCATTGAAAATATATATTTTTTTGCCTTAAAAATCCCTCTGAAAAATGCCAATGGTCTTAAAAATAGGCTACATCTCTGTCCTTTGAAATGAAATATGAGCTGCCCATTTCTTCATTAAACTCACTCAGGTGTTCATTGTGCTTTTATGGCTCTGATGTGAGAAACGCATTACGTCTGTGTCACATTTTATGACGTCTGCATCACACACATTATTGGAGGTAATGTTCTCTGCAGATCTGTGCTGGCGTAATGAACTGGAGCGGTCAGCGGCTTCACAACACACACTCACACACACACACACACACGCACACACACACATGTCTGGTTCGCTATCTTTGTGGGGACTCTCCATAGGCGTAATGATTTTTATACTGTACAAACTGTATATTCTGTCCCCTTACACACACACACACACACACACACACACACACACACACTGCCCCTGTCCCTAAACCTACCCATCACAGGAGACATTCTGCATTTTTACATTTTCAAAAAACATTACTTAGTGTGATTTATACGCTGTTCTCCTCATGGGGACCGCTGGCTGGGCCCCACAATGTAGGTGATCTCAGGTTTTACTATACTTGTGGGGACATTTGGTCCCCAATGTAATATAAACATGACCACACACACACACATTCATCATGTGTTTAATTACAGCCGTTAATGTTCACACGAGCTGTCTAGATTGAGACACATACACACACACACACACACACACACACACACACACACACTGTTAGTTTGTATAGGCTACTGTTGGAAGTCGATTACACATGTGAAAATCAAACATGTTGATGTGAACGTACTGTTGATCTGACCGTCTGAATCACACAAAATAAAAGTAAATGTGGAGACATAAATATGAGTATGAATTAAAGAGGGTGTTATTCCAGTAAATATAGTGCAAATTGTGTTTTCGGGTTACCTTTTGTACATAAGCCTTACAGGTGTGTGTGTGTGTGTGTGTGTGTGTGTGTGTGTGTGTGTGTGTGTGTGTGTGTGTGTGCGTGTGTGTGTGTGTGTGTGTGTGTGTGTGTGTGTGTACCTGCATTTCCGGCCTGGCGACCAACAGAACGATTTTCCTGCTTTCCTCATTAGAGAGAACGGCCACAGCTTCCTCTCTGTCCTGAACGTCCCGCCCATTGATCTGTCAATCACACACACCAGCCAATGAGGAGCAGCGTACACACACACCAGCCAATGAGGAGCAGCGTACACACACACACACACCAGCCAATGAGGAGCAGCGTACACACACACACACACACACACACACACCAGCCAATGAGGAGCAGAGTGTAGTTTATTAAAAAAAAATGCACTGCAAAAAATGATGTTTCTGTCTTGTTTTCCAGCACAAATATCTAAACGTTCTTAAATCAAGATTTATTTACTGGAGAAGAACAATAGCTGAAGATATTAAGTCTTGTTTTCCTGAAAATGTATAAGAATTAAGCAAGAAGAAATATAAATAAATTAAATAATTAAAATAAGAGCAAATGCAGTAGTGGCCAAAAGAGATAAAGCAAACATTGATTAACAACATAATCAGTCATTAATATTTCGCTGGTTCTCTCTTGTTTGCATGCGTTCATCATTTCTTTGAATGACAGCCGTGACCAAACACACATTCCGGCATGTGTCATGGTATTATTATCACAAATCAAACAATCGACTCCAAGCACAACCACACAATATGATTACAAAATCTTTAAGATATTTTTAATAATATTTGAATAAAGGGTCCTAGGTTGCATGATTCGTTTGGCCACTACTGTATACTGAAAAATAATGTTGTTTCCCTTTGAATAAAGTTAATTTTTCTGACTCCATTGGCAGATATTTGATCTCGTTTTAAGCACAAACTCACTTCATTATTTAGTAAACCAGATTTAATATCTTCAGTCACTGTTCTTCTCCAGTAAATGTATCTTGATTTAAGAACGTTTAGATATTTGTGACAGAAACACTGAGGAAGATCATCATATTTTGAACACATGACCATCTCAGCGTCTCTCACTACGATCTCTGTAGTTTCTCCATGTCTCCGGCGCCGCAGAAACACCTGAAGCTCCTGACGCTGCGAGTGTGTGGATGATTGTGTTAGGAAACACCTCCAGCTAAAAATACCCTGACGGAGCCTGCTCTCCTGCAGGTCCTGTAGCCGAGGGTCGGGATAATGTGCCGCTGGTAACGATTAATGAGCCGAGAATAGTGACGGCCATTTCAAAACACTGCTTCATGAAGCCTATGAAACCTTAACCAGTCTTTGGTTCTGAATCAGTGGTTCGGAGCGTGTATCAGAGTCACGTGACTTCAGTAAACGAGGCTTCATTATAGTCTCGAAACACTCCAATATATCACTGGGGATGATCTCTGTCAACACATGATCACGAGGAGTCGCTGAGTGAACACGCGTCTGTGGGGTTCACCTGACCTCGGAGCAGTTTTATACATTTGTAGACGTTTTAATTAGACATTAGTATAATTAGGATGAGATAGTTAATACGCTTAAAACGGAGACGTTTTTCCTTTGAGTTTTCGTCAAACGATCCTCATTCACACGGACACGCGGAAACGAGTAAAGCGCTGTATTCTGCTGCCGGGCCAGTAGATGGCGATGACACACGAGAGACTGAACACGTGATACACATGACGTCATAATCTTCAGAGATTCACGTTTTTGTTGTTTACACGGAGACCGTTTTCAAAAACTTGCACTTTGAAACCCGTTTTTGAAACTTTGCGTTTTCAGGCGCCGCTGTCGTGTAAACGAACAGCCAGAACGCTTGACAAGGTTTACGGTTTTAGTTGAAACGGTGTCATGTAAACAACCCCTGAGTGTTTAAGGAAGCCTCGATCTGCCCGACAATATGCGAGACATCAGGCCATGTACAGAAACAGATGTGTAAGAGGTCAAAGGTCGAGTTACCTGTAAAATACGGTCTCCCTCTCGGATCCGGCCGTCTCGGGCGGCGATGCTGTTCGGCTCGATCTGAGAATCAATGTAACAGGTGTCAGATTAGTGATGTCATTCAGAATTCTGCCCTGGATTATTCAATGTCTGATTGGCCGAGGCTTCAAGACTCCAGCCAATCCCGTGCTAGTGAGTGCATTAGTGCCCGCCCACTTTTTTTACATTCATTTTTCCATAGGGATTTTTAAAGAGTTCATTTGAACTCGACCAGCTAGAAGGGGAATCACACCACTACAAACTTTTTATTTGAAGCAAAAAAAGTACTATGACCTTAAGACTATGAACTTAACGAAATAACACAAATCCCATTAGTTATTGTGAATGACATGATCAAATAAAAAAGTAAGTATGCACTGATATTAACATTTTGGCCGATACCGATAACCGATAATTCTTTATATTTGAAAGCCGATAACCGATATATTGGCTGTTAATTTAAATCCAAATTTTTATATAAAATTTGGAGACCCTGATTATAAAAAGAAAAAACCCTCATCATTACAAGCCATGTCTCAAGCACACAATTATAATTTGGTTCTCATAATATTAGCATTATAGTGTTGCCTATATGACAGACTTGCTGCTCATGTTGAATTTGACTGTATTTACCTTTTTAATGTTATCATATCCAATCAATTTAAAGCCATCATGTTGAACAGTGCGCATCTGAACCGTCTGATGAAGGAAATAATACAGTATTTATCATCTTTAATATATATCGCAAAATTTCCTCATCAGGACGATAAATATAACATTAAAAATGAACATACATCAGCCGATACCGATATGGTGGCCGATATATCATGCATCCCTATTAAAAAGGATGAGTTAAAGATGTATATTATATTACGGATTTATATGTACTGTATGTATTTATATGTATGCATATAATTGCAAATGTTTAAACCACAAAAATGGTCTTGTTTTCCAGCACAAATATCTAAATGTTCTTAAATCAAGATACATTTACTGGAGAAGTAAAATGAGAATATAATACGTCTTGTTTTCTGAAATAATTAATTAAGCAAGTCTTAATATCTTCAGTGTTTGTACTTCTCCAGTAAATGTATCTTGTGTTATATATTTGTGCTGGAAAACGAGACAGAAACACTGAGGAATCGTGTTTTGCTCTCCAAGACTCTCTGATTGGTGGAATTCTGAACAGCATCATGGGTAATGTAGTTTTTCTTTACACAATTCTTTGATGTGAACTGATGTGTTCAACAGAAGCGTATAACATTATATCTAGTATATAAACCTGTGTTTAATGGTTTATAACAGGGATTCCCAAAGTGTGGTACGCGAGCTGCCACCAGGGGGTGCGCGAGAGGAAAAATTTAATGGCGGTCTGTTTTTTTAAGTGGGATTTATATACCATACTTCCATACTTAAAATTAAAAAACATGAACAGTAAACAGTTCCTTTGTAATCGCTTTTATTTTAAATAAAAAATATATTTATTCGTTTTTGGTAGAAACGTAGAAGAAGAAGACAGCAGCTGTCCTCTACGCACTGCTCTTCTTTTATGCACTGCAGCCGCTAGGCTATATGCGTGCCAACTCGTTTAATAAATAATGACACCAACATATTTTACTGATCATTCAATACATGTGTGAAACGAACAATGATGGATTATTATGGTGTAATTTGTTTTGAATTGGGACTGGGGAATCCCCGGGTTGGTAAGTGAACATGCTATTGCGTGCAAAACAGTAAACGCTGAACTTGAGACAGAAAATATCATTATGGAGTCAGGGGCGTGGTACCGGGGGGAAAAAGGGGACAGAGTACCCAGGGCCTGAGGCAGCGGGGGGGGCCCTTAGAAGTCGACGAGCTGAAGTTAAAAGTCCGTCGGAGAAGTCCGTCCGAAATTCCGTCTCCTCGCGCAGTAAGTCCATCCGTCCGTCCCGTTGGAGAAGTCGCGCAGTTCATAGTCCGCCGCCCCGGACTTTTTTTTTTCAGTGGGGATTGGGGGTGCGCCAACCCGGTTGGGACATAGAAGGGGGTGCGCAGGAAAAAAAGTTTGGGAACCGCTGGTTTATAAGTTCAACATCAGTTCCTCTATGGAAGAAATGAGTGGACGTTTTACTTCATTAACTCACTGTTGCTCTTTTTATCAGCCAATCAATGGCTGTCAGACTTCGTCCAATCACAGCGTAGAGTTTATCTGTCTTCATGACATCACAAATTCCCTCGGGTTGAACACGAGTCTCCCAAGACCCCCCTGTTCTGAGACACACTGACGCTAAATCTGACTAATAAAAATAAAGCTCATGAATGAACGTGTGTTTCACTCAGATCTCAGATCTCTGTTACAGCTTTTCCTTCTTCCCGGTGTGACGGAGTGTGTGTGCGCTGGAATATTAATATCGCTGATGCCACGGCTCTCTGCTCTTCAATTTTATGGAGTGCAGATCTTAACAAGCCTGTATACGCACTGGCGGATCTATATTCACACACACACACACACACACACACACACACACACACACACACACACACACACACACACACACACACACTCACACACTCACACACTCTGAATCTGAGATGACTTCTAATGAAGCCCAGAGCTCATCAGCTCCAGTCACACACTAATGGACAGGAAAGTAAAGTACCATATATGTGTTTGTTTGTATGTGTGTAAGTGTGTGTGTGTGTGTGTGTGTCTGCATGTGTGTTTGTTTGTATGTATGTGTGTGAGTGTGTGAGTGTGTGTGTGTGTGTGTGTGTGCGTGCGTGAGTGAGAGTGTGTGAGAGTGTGTGTGAGAGTGTGTGTGTGTGTGTGTGTGTGCGTGAGTGTGTGTGCGTGAGTGTGCGTGAGTGTGTGTGTATGTTTGTTTGTTTGTATGTATGTGTGTGAGTGTGTGTGTGTGTGTGTGTGTGTGTGTGTGTTTGTGTTCTCGTTCTCACCTCACTGACGTAGATGTCGATGTCCTCCTCATCATCTGTCCTGTAACACAGTGTGAGGCCGAGCTTCTCTCGACGGCTCATCCGACACAGTTCAACCTCCTGAACACACACACACACACACACACGCACACACACAGACACAGACACAGACACAGACACAGACACAGACACAGACACAGACACAGACACACACACACACACACACACACACACACATGAAGACACTCCAGGACCAGGAGAAATACTCCTTCAGATCAATATGAACTTTTGCATGCATTGTCTACGGTTTAAAAATGTGCATGAACAATTTCCCTCAGGAGTTGCTAGTTAATTTCATGGTAGCAAAAAATCTAAATAATATTACTAATAAATCCAGTATCTTCACCATGTTACAGTTTCCCAACTCGTCAAACATTAATCAGCGCTTTGAAGCTCTTCCAGGGAAATCAGGCCCATGCGCTGTTTTCACCAAAGCTGACGTTTGTTTTGTAAATAAGTTTTTTAATTATGTTAATGGGCATTAATTTATTCAGTCATTCAGGCGGTCGCTGTGAATCCCAGCGATAGAGATGAAAAATTCATGTGCCGTTTCATGTTTCAGTGTGTAAAAACTGAAGAATCCTTCTCAGCGACGCTCGAGACGACAGTAAACCAACACCAGGATCAGGGATCAGGGATCAGGAGTCAGGGATCAGGAGTCAGGGATCAAGGATCAGGGATCGGGGGTCAGGGATCAGGGATCAGGGATCAGGGATCAGGAGTCAGGGATCAGGGATCAGGAGTCAGGGATCAGGAGTCAGAGATCAGGGATCAGGGATCAGGGATCAGGGGTCAGGGGTCAGGGATCAGGGATCAGGAGTCAGGGATCAGGGATCAGGAGTCAGGGATCAGGAGTCAGAGATCAGGGATCAGGGGTCAGGGGTCAGGGGTCAGGGATCAGGAGTCAGGGATCGGGGATAAGGGATCAGGAGTCAGGGGTCAGGGGTCAGGGGTCAGGGATAAGGAGTCAGGGGTCGGGGATCAGGGATCATGAGTCAGGGATAAGGAGTCAGGGATCTAGGAGTCAGGGATCAGGAGTCAGGGATCAGGAGTCAGGGATCAGGAGTCAGGGATCAGGAGTCAGGGATCAGGGATCATGAGTCAGGGATCAGGAGTCAGGGATCAGGGATCAGGAGTCAGGAGTCAGGGGTCGGGGATCAGGGATCATGAGTCAGGGATAAGGAGTCAGGGATCAGGGATCAGGGATCATGAGTCAGGGGTCGGGGATCAGGGATCATGAGTCAGGGATAAGGAGTCAGGGGTCGGGGATCAGGGATCATGAGTCAGGGATCAGGGATCAGGAGTCAGGGATCAGGGATCAGGAGTCAGGGGTCGGGGATCAGGGATCATGAGTCAGGGATAAGGAGTCAGGGATCAGGGATAAGGAGTCAGGGATCATGAGTCAGGGATCAGGGGTCAGGGATCAGGGATCAGGGATCAGGGATCAGGAGTCAGGGATCAGGATCAGGATCAGGGATCAGGAGTCAGGGGTCAGGATCAGGAGTCAGGGATAAGGAGTCAGGGATCAGGAGTCAGGGGTCAGGATCAGGGATCAGGAGTCAGGGATAAGGAGTCAGGGATAAGGGATCAGGGATCAGGAGTCAGGGGTCAGGATCAGGGATCACGAGTCAGGGATAAGGAGTCAGGGATCAGGAGTCAGGGATCAGGAGTCAGGGATCAGGGATCAGGAGTCAGGGATAAGGAGTCAGGGATCAGGGATCATGAGTCAGGGATAAGGAGTCAGGGATCAGGAGTCAGGGATCAGGAGTCAGGGATCATGAGTCAGGGATCAGGAGTCAGGGATCAGGAGTCAGGGATCAGGGATCAGGGATCAGGGATCAGGAGTCAGGGATCAGGAGTCAGGAGTCAGGGATCAGGAGTCAGGAGTCAGGGATCAGGAGTCAGGGATCAGGAGTCAGGGATCAGGAGTCAGGAGTCAGGAGTCAGGGATCAGGGATCAGGAGTCAGGGATCAGGAGTCAGGAGTCAAGAGTCAGGGATAAGGAGTCAGGGATCAGGGATCAGGGATCATGAGTCAGGGATCAGGAGTCAGGGATCAGGAGTCAGGGATCAGGGATCAGGAGTCAGGGATCAGGAGTCAGGGATCAGGAGTCAGGGATCAGGAGTCAGGGATAAGGAGTCAGGGATCAGGAGTCAGGGATCAGGAGTCAGGGATCAGGAGTCAGGGATCAGGAGTCAGGGATCATGAGTCAGGGATCAGGAGTCAGGGATCAGGAGTCAGGGATCAGGGATCAGGAGTCAGGGATCAGGAGTCAGGGATCAGGAGTCAGGGATCAGGAGTCAGGGATAAGGAGTCAGGGATCAGGGATCAGGGATCATGAGTCAGGGATCAGGAGTCAGGGATCAGGAGTCAGGGATCAGGGATCAGGGATCAGGAGTCAGGGATCAGGAGTCAGGAGTCAGGGATAAGGAGTCAGGGATCAGGAGTCAGGGATCAGGAGTCAGGGATCAGGAGTCAGGGATCAGGAGTCAGGGATCAGGAGTCAGGGATAAGGAGTCAGGGATCAGGAGTCAGGAGTCAGGAGTCAGGAGTCAGGAGTCAGGGATCAGGAGTCAGGGATCAGGAGTCAGGGATCAGGAGTCAGGGATCAGGAGTCAGGGATAAGGAGTCAGGGATCAGGAGTCAGGAGTCAGGAGTCAGGGATCAGGAGTCAGGGATCAGGAGTCAGGGATCAGGGATCAGGGATCATGAGTCAGGGATCAGGAGTCAGGGATCAGGAGTCAGGGATCAGGGATCAGGGATCAGGGATCAGGAGTCAGGGATCAGGAGTCAGGAGTCAGGGATAAGGAGTCAGGGATCAGGAGTCAGGGATCAGGAGTCAGGGATCAGGAGTCAGGGATCAGGAGTCAGGGATCAGGAGTCAGGGATAAGGAGTCAGGGATCAGGAGTCAGGAGTCAGGAGTCAGGAGTCAGGGATCAGGAGTCAGGGATCAGGAGTCAGGGATCAGGAGTCAGGGATCAGGAGTCAGGGATAAGGAGTCAGGGATCAGGAGTCAGGAGTCAGGAGTCAGGAGTCAGGGATAAGGAGTCAGGGATCAGGAGTCAGGGATCAGGAGTCAGGAGTCAGGAGTCAGGGATCAGGAGTCAGGAGTCAGGAGTCAGGAGTCAGGGATCAGGAGTCAGGGATCAGGAGTCAGGGATCAGGAGTCAGGGATCAGGAGTCAGGGATCGAACCCTGTGAGCTTTACTCACACGAAAACCTTGAGTTGAGGAGCAAAATGAGATATAAAGTATTGTGTACACTGGAAAATCTGTCAAAATGAAGTGAGTTTATGTTTTAAAAAAGAACAAATATCTGCCAACGGAGTCAGAAAAATAAACTTGACAGACATTTGTTTTTCTTTGAAACATAAACTCAGATTTTCAGACAGATTTTCCAGAAAACAAGACTCAAAATCTTAAGATACGAATGTTTCGATGTTTGTACTGGAAAACCAGACAGAAATACTGAGTGATGTTTTGCGGTGCATTTCAGACACGCCGAAAATCCCAGCAGGTGAAACACACACACACACACACACACTCGCGCGCTCAGGGTCACGCAGAGGTCATCTTTCATCCAGACGTCCAGCCACTGACTGATTACACACCTCAGAATCACGACACACAACCTCAAGAACAACAGAGGAGAAACACACTCTCTGTGCTCTCAGTCCTGCAGAAACACCACACACACACACACACACACACACACACACACACACTGATAATGAGTCTCTCTAGAGCAACAATGACGGAGCGACTGCATCAGCCTTGTGTGTGTGTGTGTGACACACTCCATCCAGGCCAGACAGATCTTTAATTGTGTTTCGGGAGTCTAGAGCAAAACAGAACACTGTGTGTGTGTGCTCTCTCTCTCTCTCTCTCTCTCTCTCTCTTCTCTGTGTGAGGATAGTTTACGGGTGTCTCTCTCTCTCCCTCTCTCTCTCTCTCCCTCTCCTCTGTGTGATAGTTTACGGGTGTCTCTCTCTCTCTCTCCTCTGTGTGAGGATAGTTTATGGGTGTCTCTCTCTCTCTCCCTCTCTCTCCCTCTCCTTCTCTCTCTCTCTCTCCTCTGTGTGAGGATAGTTTACGGGTGTCTCTCTCTCTCTCCCTCTCTCTCTCTCCTCTGTGTGAGGATAGTTTACGGGTGTCTCTCTCTCTTTCTCTCCCTCTCCCTCTCTCTCTCTCTCTCTCTTCTCTGTGTGAGGATAGTTTATGGGTGTCTCTCTCTCCCTCTCCTCTGTGTGAAACTTTACGGGTGTCTCTCTCTCTCTCTCTCTCTCTCTCCTCTGTGTGAGGATAGTTTATGGGTGTCTCTCTCTCTTTCTCTCCCTCTCCCTCTCTCTCTCTCTCTCTCTCTCTCCTCTGTGTGAGGATAGTTTACAGGTCTCTCTCTCTCTCTCTCTCCCTCTCTCTCTCTCTCTCCTCTGTGTGAGGATAGTTTACAGGTCTCTCTCTCTCTCTCTCTCCCTCTCTCTCTCTCTCTCCTCTGTGTGAGGATAGTTTACTGGTGTGTGTTAAGTGGCAGTAAGTCAGTCCTGCGTTTACTTCTCCGAGCATGAAATCACGAGCGCAGGGACTGTAACCGCATTAGCGCTCGAGAATGAAGCGTGCACAACACAGTCTAATATATTACATTTGCTCTGCGTTAATGGGTGCAGACAGAGAACACCAAATCTCCCGTGAGGAGAACACGACCTCGACCAACGCACGCTCCAGGACGGAGAAAATTACATTACATATTTACATTTATGCATTTGCAGGACGCTTTTATCCAAAATTTCTCACTTTGCATTCAAGCTATGCATTCTATCAGTTAAAAATACAGCTAAATGAAACAACCCTGCTTAAAGCTCTCCTGCTCCTTCCCACAATGCATCTGCCCTGAAATAACTCTGAAATAGAGTTTGAGCGGCTCATCCACTGTTGAGGAGGTTGATGACATCATCTGTCAATCTGTCATCATCTGACAATGATAAATGAAGCGGCTCAACAGGACAAAGTCATCGAAACCCAAAACTCACAGCAAATACACTCAGTGTTTCGGTTCTCCAGCAGAAACATGCTTAGATCAAGACACATGTCCTGGATACGACATCCCTCCAGAGAAGGGTTCAGGTGTGTATCGCGTGCGACCCGTCAGACGTGGCGCCGGTCAGGCTCAGACTCGGGTACGGCTCGGCTCGGGTCCGTTACAGAGGACAGCGGCGGAGAAAGGCTCACCTCATACTCGAAGTCATCGGCCCTCTCGACGTCCGCCGCCATGCTGGAGAGATACTCGCTCCCCTCGAAGTATTCCTGATCCATCGTGTGTAGAGAGTGACAACTGCAGAGAACAAACATCACATCTTCATCTCTATACAACTCTACAATACAGCCGCTGACAAACGGCATGTTTCAAACTCTTCAAAAAGAGATATTAAAGGAGTAGTTCACTTCAGAATTAAAATATCCTGATAGTTTGCTCTGACACGTCATCCGAGATGTTCATGTCTTTCTTTCTTCAGTGGAAAAGAAATGAAGGTTTTTTAGGAAAACATTCCAGGGTTTCCTCCATATAGTGACTCCAATGGGGTCCAACGGGCCGAAGGTCCAGATGTGAGTTTCAGTGCAGCTTCAAAGTCTCGACACGATCCAGCCGAGGAATAAGAGTCTCATCTACACAAACCAGCGGCATTTATAACACAATACACATTTATATACTTTTAACCACTAATGCTGGTCTTGCACGTCCACGACTTCACGCATTACGTCATCAGGGTGAAAGGTCAAGCATGACGTAGGCATAAGAACCGACCCGGTGTTTATAAAGCCAACGTGGAGAGACTGAGTCAAACGACATTTACAAAAAATCAGGTTGAAAAGTCACGAGCGTGTTCCGGTTCAGAAATGTAGGGAAGAATGAGGTAACTTTTACCTTTTATTTATTTTTTGTAAATGGCGTTTGACTCAGTCTTTGTACGTTGGCTTTATAAACACCGTGTCGGTTCTTCCTCCTAGGTCACGCGTGACCTTTCACCCTGATGACGTAATGTGTGTCGCATCACAGTGAGTGCAAGACCAGCATTAGTGGTTAAAAGTATATAACTGTGTATTGTGTTATAAATGCCGCTGGTTTGTGTAGATGAGACTCTTATTCCTCGGCCGGATCGTGTCGAGACTTTGAAGCTGCACTGAAACTCACATCTGGACCTTCGGCCCGTTGGACCCCATTGGAGTCACTATATGGAGGAAACCCTGGAATGTTTTCCTAAAAAAACTTCATTTCTTTTCCACTGAAGAAAGAAAGACATGAACATCTTGAATGACGTGTCGAAGAGTAAACTATCAGGACATTTTCATTCTGAAGTGAACTACTCCTTTAACACATAAATGTTTAATACAGTATCGGCTTGTTTGGGAATTCCCAGCAACTATACCATGACATGCAACAATAGAATGATATAAAATGTCTGATAGATTCTGGTTTCCTCTGAGATGCATATAGAAGCACTCGAGGCTGGTAAAGAATGAGAGCAGAGATTGCAGATGTCAGTAGACACACACACACACACACACACAATGCACCTTCAGGAGAGATGAGAATTGAATTGTGCGTCTCACACACGCGTGTTCATGAAATGAAGCTCCTGTCATGTGCAGCTGCTGATAATGTGACGAGATTCTTCCTCATAAATCACATCTGCTGCCCTCGAGGTGTCGGTTATCTTTATTATTCTTTATTCTGTGCAAGAGCACATACAGCTGATCATCCTTCATTAGCATGTGCAGCGTCTCTGTGTTCTGCTCTGTGACTCAGTGTGTGTGTCTGTGACTCAGTGTGTGTGTCTGTAAAACGAGCTCAACACTGACAGAGCCGCTGACGCCAAACCACCTGATCTGATCCCTGTAACGCCTCAATCAATCAATCAATCAATCATCCATCCATCATCCATCCATCCTTCACTCTATCGCTCTAATCTTCAAACTTCAAGGCCATTTAAAAAACAAAAAATACTCCAAGGCACTCGAATTGTGTAGAAAAGAGTTAAAAAGCCTTTATTTAATCATGGTTCAAGAAGATAAAATTGGTGACAGATACACCTACGTGCTGCGGCTCATGCCTTCGTCAGGGTGTGTGTAACACACAGAGTCACACGTTCATTTTAAGTAGCAGTTAATTAATCACATAACAAACACCTGGGTGCACTGTGGAAGGCGACCTGAAGGAATGGAAGCGTATATATGAAGTTAATTCAAGCTCAATATAAGGAAGATAAGAGAAGAAGAAAAAAAAAGAAAAAAAAATTACATCGATATCATGATTACAATATACAAATCAAGATAAACAAATCAATACTGACAGCACTTCTACTGCATTCTTGGCTTTTATGATTCAAGGCCATTTCAATTTATAGTTGACACTTTGCTTTTCTATTTAAAAAAGTACAATTGTATGAATTTCTTTTAAATTAAACTTTTGAAATGGCAATTCTGTATCCAGTCATGCAACTTCATGAATTGAACTGAAATTTAAAAGGCATTCACTCAATGCACAACCCTCGTGGTCTGATAAAAATCCTCCGGGAAGTGCCACTCAAATGGTGAACTGAATTATTTACTGGTTCATCATTCAAACACCATCACAGCAACAACGTCCACTAATTCCTGAATGCCTTTCTTTAGAAGGACAAAGGGATTAAAAATATCCAAATCAGCACAGACTCTCCGAAGGGAGCTTAGGGACAAAACACGGATCTTGAGCGGGAGACAAATTTTAGAGTATGAATTATCAATGGGCCATTGTGCATCATTAATTACCTCCCTAACACCCTCTCTGCGCCTCAGACGCTTTCAATTAACTTCCCAGCATCCCCGGCTCAGCGTGTTCTGCAGTTCTCCGTCTCCAGGGGAGAAACCCAGATACTCTTCATGATAAACTTTATCCTGTTCCTGCTTTGGTTCTCCTGAGAGACGAACTCCACAACAAGAAAGAGAGAATTAGGAAAGATTTCTGCACTGTTTTCGAGGAAACCCCATGATGCTTTCGCACCGGAGGAACCTTTTCATAGTTCCTAGAACTATTGGCGCAAGTTCCCGGACTTTGCCGTGTTTGTTCGCACCGCAGGAACTAGGAGTGGTTTTAGTTCTTTAGGAGGAACTCCTCCAGAGTCGGTCTAACCCAGCGCTATAGGAACTACAGTGACGTCAGTGTTCGCTGATTGGACGAATATACGCGAAACACCAGCACCCACCGTTTAAAAAAAAGCTAATTATATTATAGCCTATACTTTATTAACTCCAGAAACTAACTTTACGAACATGTAAAACAGTGATAGATGGAGCTCTTAAAGGATTAGTTCACTTTTAAAAAAAACTTTTGTTGATAATTTACTCACCCCCATGTCATCCAAGATGTCCATGTCTTTCTTTCTTCAGTCGAAAAGAAATGAAGGTTTTTGATGAAAACATCAAAAAGGGTTGAAAAGGTCACGCGTCGGCGGAAGTACCGAGTCAGTGTTTACGAATGTGAGGAAGGAGGACCATATACACATATTCAAATGTCTTTGTGTCAGTTTATCGTTTAAATGCCCATTTCGTGTGCGTATCCTGGGGGTTTTAATATTAAAAGGCTAAAGAACATTTTCGTTAATTTTCATTAACTGCGTATTACGTGAGTCACGAACGTGCATCACAGAACAGAGCAAGGCCAGCATTTGTGCTTATAAAACTTCAACTGTTTTATTTATTTGTGAAATGCCGATGGTTTGTCTAGATAAGACCCTTATTCATCGTCTGGTGTCGTTTAAAGCCCTTTGAAGCTGCACTGAAACTGTCATTTGGACCTTGAACCGTTTGGGTCCTGTTGAAGTCCATTATATGGAGAAAAATCCTGGAATGTTTTCATCAAAAACCTTCATTTCTTTTCCACTGAAGAAAGAAAGACATGGACATCTTGGATGATATGGGGGTGAGTAAATTATCAGCAAAAGTTTTTTTTAAAGTGAACTAATCCTACAACCTTTACGCCAAGGAGAAAATCCAACGCAACTTTGAGGAGACCAAGAGTTTAACAGTTTGATCTAATGACGTATTAGACAGATCGGAAACTAATGAACACTGTGAGCTCAGGCTCAGTCGTTCTCAGCGCCGGCAAAATAAAAGTCACAACAACAAGCGTGTCTTACGTCAGAGTTCCGGCGGTGGGAACGCCCCTCGTGTGCTCATGAAACCGGTTCGTACCTGTCCGACAGGAGGAACGGGCAGATGTCCGGCACGGGTGGTGTTGCAGGACGGAGTTTGGCCAGAGCCATGATGTGCTCGAAGGTGATTTCTGTCTGCGTGCACACGTCCACCACCTGGAGGTCCTGGCATGACCCCACGACCCCTGACCCCTGACCCCGGGGCAGAGGGGTCCGCCGGAGCACCTGCACCACGATGGGATCTTTGGCGCTACGGAAAGCTTCGACCGCCTCATCATGGCTGGCTCTCGACAGATCCCTCCCGTTCACCTGTAACCGGCGAGAAATCAGGATTTACACACTGATGTCATTGCAAACATATACACTTTTTAAATGAAGTGCCATTGTAGAGAACAGAGCAGCGTGAACATCCTGCTAAACGTCTCCTCAGAAGACATATCTATTAGGGATGCACCGATTTTGGCCGATACCGATAAACGATGATTCTTTATCCTTGAAAGACGATAACCAATATATCGGCTGATAAATCAAAATCCAAATTATATAATTTTTGAGAGCCTGATTACAAAAGTATTTATCGGTTTTAATATATCTGCCAAATTTTCTAATCAGGCCGATAACGATAACATTAAAAATTATCATATATCGGCCGATAACAATATATCGTGCATCCTTAATACCGTATGCATTTTGAATCACATGTAAAATTTCCATCCATTTAGATTACACAGACCAATATGCATCACATTAAGATTATTAGTTTGTTTAGCTAAAACTGTGGAATCCAAATGTATAATTCTTAAATCCAGGCCTAAACATAACCATCTTTACTGATTCACACAAGCACAGACTGACAGAGTCCAGAACAACAGAGCGACTGCATGTCTATTCATCAGTAATCTGTAATTAAACTCTCATGGAGTGAATTGAGCAGATTGAGTCGCACAGGACACTGATTGGCTATTAATGACACACATTATATCATCTGGCGGCGGCCGCTGAGAAACGTTTTAAAGCATCATTTATATGTGATCTGGAGCGGTGTGCGTCTCTCAAACTAAAGTAAATCATACATGAGAGTGTCTGAATCCATCACAGTGAAGAGCGATCAGAAGATTGGGTCCAAATGAGGGGAGTTTGATCTCGAGGACTGATTATATTCATGCATATTTTATTGGATCATTTCAAAGAGTTCATACTGATATATCAGAAATCAGTTTACAGCTCTGAAAATAACAACTTAACTTTTTGATTCAGATCTATTACTGAATCAGCCAATGGAGTGAGAGTGGGGCGGGGCTATCAGACCGACTGGCCAATGACAGATGGGGGCGTGTTCAGACACCACGATATCAGACGATTAGGGGTGTAACGGTTCACAAAATTCACGGTTCGGTTCGATACGATACACTGGTGTCACGGTTTGGTTCGGTTCGGTACGTTTTCGATACAGCAAAAAGAAAGAAATGGCAGGGAAATTTCCTTGATTTCATTTTTTTTTTTTAAACTAACATCATAAAGTATGATTTTTTTTACTTTGAGCAATGATGGAACTATAATTGACTACTCTTAGGAGCATATAAAATAAAACAGCTCCTTGGAAAAATGAAATGTAATATTGTAGTAGTTATAAACAAAGGTTTATATTAGTTCAGATTAACATTTGAGGGCAGCAATTGTATTCATAATGTCAAAATAAAACCGACGTAATGTTACTTGAAAGCAGTATAGCCTACAGTTAGTGTTACTACAGTAAATCCATGGTGAATGTTGCTGATCTGTGGACACTGGATAGTTCATTCATGACACAATGTTTCTTCCTGGTTTCCACGTCAGCACTGTTTGATCCGTTAATAACAGAGAAATGTGAATGTTTCTCACTAGATCTCGCAGCGATGTTATTACTTAAGTGGATAATTCAAATGCTTTCTTTACTGGATGTCTCAGCGCTGTGTAGTAGGCCCAGAGTAGGCCTAACTGTAGCTTGATCGAGATCGGCTCGCGCTGCTTTGGTTCAAACTGATAAACGGTCCGTCAAACACACAATAACGCATAGCTCAGTTTCGTTCCGCTTGCATTACGTTTGCCATTTTATGTTGGGCAATATTGTGGTCGCGGCAGCGTCTTACATTATATGCGTGCTTGCCACGCGTGACGCGCCTACATTTGAAATAACGAAATTTTGGTCGGCAGGAAAAATGGTCCAACGAACCGTTCGGTTTGAAAATGCGTACCGAGAACCGAACCGAAAGCCTCGTACCGAACGGTTCAATACGAATACGCGTATCGTTACACCCCTACAGACGATATATGTTCATTTTTATTGATATCGTTATCAGTCTGATAAGAAAATTTGGCCGATATTTTAAAGCCGATAAATTAGAGATGCGCCGATTAAAATTTTCTTGGCAGATTCCGAATACTGTTTTGCTGATAACCAATGGAGTGAGAGTGGGGCGGGGCTGACTGACCAATGACAGAAAGGGGCGTGTTCAGGAAACATGGGCTGTGTTCAGCCCCGACGAAACGTTGCAAAACGTTTTTTAAACAGAAACGGTGATGCGTTGAACACACTGTTCTGATGACGCAAGAGTTGCAGCTACGGCAGCTGAGAAGGCCATTCTTTGTGTTCTTTGTCAAGAATTTTCGGAGCCTGATGAAGTCGGTATAAATATGTGTTTAATACTACAAAATATGGCCGATGTTACAGTTACTGCACTTGCCGCCCAGAACACAAGAGAACATCCCAGTCGGGTGAAGGGATTTGTGGAACTGAAATGGAAGCACATCTTACCTAATTCAGACTAAAACACATCTTTTAGCATCACATACTGACTTTATTTGTAGTTCATACTGTTTTAATATCCTGTATTTTCTTTCTCATTTTTAGGAAAAGCACTTAATTACCATTGTTTATTTCTATACCAAATGTTATACACTTGCAATGAAGCTAAAAATATAAACAAATACATCATTATGTTGATATCGTATATTTTTACAATAAAACTTACGACAAACATGTCTTGTAATATCCTCAGTTGTTGTGTATACCGAGCTGCATCGAACACATTTGTAAATGACTTTCCTTGAACCCATTGTGCGCGTTCACTTTAATACTGCGTGCTTTATACACATGTTGCTGCTGATTGGACTGCAGTTCTGACACACCCACCAAACAAGAGAAAACGGGTCTCAAACCCCGTTACACACACACCGGTGCACGCCGCTTCCAGGAAACATGACGTTCAACGCGGAAACCGTAGCAAAAACGTTGCGCACCGTTTTGAACTTGAACGTGCCTGTGATGATGGTTTGATTCTGATCTACTCCTGAATCAGCCAATGGAGTGAGAGTGGGGCGGGGCTATCAGACTGACTGACCAATGACAGACGGGGGCGTGTTCAGGAAACATGATTAAAAACAGTCATTGTTGGTGCAGAAATGAAGCACTTCCCCTTTAAATGTATACATTTATAACAATGTCAGACACAAAATTAAATATACGACCTAAATCCCCATGCAAATCGTATTTATGTCAGAGAAAACCCTTGGTAAAGCAGCTTTCTGAATAATAGAGCAATTACAAGCGTTTCTTTATCGCTATAAATTACCAATGAACACGCGCCGCTGAGACGGAGACTGTTTCAGTGCCGATGAGACGCGGTTTGACGTTATATAATATTGATGCTTTCATCAGGCTCACTGTTGGGGCGACTCAAGCGTGTGTTTGCTGGATGAATGTGAATGAAGTGTGCGTTTGTTCATATGTACAGACGACGAGAGGCTTCGTTTAGCCCGGTAATTGGCCCGCGGAGAGAACCATCATGATGAAGTAGTCCAGTGAATCTCTCCATTTACAGTCTAATACGGTCCCACCAACACAGACGGGGAAAATAAACTCTGTGTGGAGGGGAAATTAATGGACAGACACCAGAAATAATATTATTCATTTACATTCAGAAAATAAATGATGATTATTTAGTCAAATAACGCTCTGGTAGTTTCTGTTTTGGTGGAGGACGTGAAGCGGGAACACAAGGATGGCGAGTAGATGGATGATCTGTGGCTCACGACAGCAGATTAGCGGCATTAGCAGCGCCACGCTCGCCCTCTTCAGTCTCTCAGTGAAAAGAAACCAAGCGACAAGAAGGAGAACGAGGTGTTGGAGGAGTTTCCGCCGTATTGTTTAAATGAGAGCCAGATGGAGCAATTAATCCCAATTGAGGATATGAATAATAATGATCCTGCCAGGGTGGGCATCTGTCGGCCTGTTAGCATTAGCGCCACCCGTCCTGATGATGGGGAGAGGATCTACACTGATAAACAGAGGATCATCCCTCATATCTCCAGAAACCACGATCGAACCACACATGGCATTCAGTCTGAATTATAAGAGAATTGAAAGTAACAAACAAGAGAAATTTAATCATACATGAAACTAGGATGCACAATACATCGGCCAATATATGTTCAATTTGTATGTTATAGTTATCGGTCTGGTGAGAATATTTGTCTGATATATTCAAGCCGATAAATAATGTATATTTCCTTCAGCTGAGACGCTTCAGATGCGCAGTGTTCAACATGATGGCTTTAAAGTGCTTGAAATATGGATAGAAAGGGGATCTTAGAATAATATCGGTTATCGGCTTTCAAATATAAAGAATTGTTGGTTATCGGTATCGGCCAAAATTTCCATATCGTGCATCCCTACAATTAATCATTCTTAGATGTTCTACAGGAGGTTTTACTCGTGAGCTGCTTTATTTGTTGTCTTTCTCCATATGGAAAACCTAAATTTTTTTAATCTACATATTAAGATTATACTTATTTTTATATATGGAAGATTGTGCGTGTGTGTGTATATACACACACACACACACACACACACACACACACACTACCGTTCAAAAGTTTGGGATCGA
>JAULUF010000081.1:605000-607500 GCA_031834385.1 Semotilus atromaculatus
TCCTGCGGCGGTGAAGTCGAACTCCATCCATCACACACTCACTTCACATGAACGTCTGTGAAACTGAATGTAAAACGGTGGTTATCTAACCTGTCCATGAGATGCACACACCCGTAGAGCCGCACATCGACTAACACCTGCTGTGGACACACACACACACATACACGCACACACACATGCAAATGAGTATTGATCGTCCAACACGGTCTGTGTGTTCTCTGGAGTCAATATTCAGAAGCGAGGAGGAAAAAACACTGACACAAACAAATGAATCAGTGTTTCAATCAGAAACATGTCATCCTGATTAACGGCGTAAAGCGTCTCCTCTGATCTGATGCGGTCCTTACGGACGCCTCATGACATCACCAGGGGTCTGAGACGCAAGAAACGAGACGAGAGAAACCTGTGACAAACCCAATGACAAACCCAATGAGAAACCAGAGAGAAACCTGTGACAACCCCAATGAGAAACCCAATGAGATACCCAATGACAAATCTGTGACAAACCCAAAAACAAACCCAATGAGAAACCCGAGAGACAAGCAATGAGAAACCTGTGACAAACCCAATGAGAAACCCAATGAGAAACCCGAGAGAAACCCAATGAGAAACCTGTGACAAACCCAATGAGAAACCCAAGAGAAACCTGTGAGAAACCCAATAAGAAACCCAATGAGAAACCCAATGAGAAACCCAATGAGAAACCCAATGAGAAACCTGAGAGAAACCCAATGAGAAACCTGTGACAAACCCAATGAGAAACCCAATGAGAAACCCGAGAGAAACCCAATGAGAAACCTGTGACAAACCCAATGAGAAACCCAAGAGAAACCTGTGACAAACCCAATGAGAAACCCAAGAGAAACCTGTGAGAAACCCAATGAGAAACCTGAGAGAAACCCGAGAGAAACCCAATGAGAAACCCAATGAGAAACCCGAGAGAAACCCAATGAGAAACCTGTGACAAACCCAATGAGAAACCCAAGAGAAACCTGTGACAAACCCAATGAGAAACCCAAGAGAAACCTGTGAGAAACCCAATGAGAAACCTGAGAGAAACCCGAGAGAAACCCAATGAGAAACCCAATGAGAAACCCGAGAGAAACCCAATGAGAAACCTGTGACAAACCCAATGAGAAACCCAAGAGAAACCTGTGACAAACCCAATGAGAAACCCAAGAGAAACCTGTGAGAAACCCAATGAGAAACCTGAGAGAAACCCGAGAGAAACCCAATGAGAAACCCAATGAGAAACCCGAGAGAAACCCAATGAGAAACCTGTGACAAACCCAATGAGAAACCCAGTGAGAAACCCGAGAGAAACCCAATGAGAAACCTGTGACAAACCCAATGAGAAACCCAAGAGAAACCTGTGAGAAACCCAATAAGAAACCCAATGAGAAACCCAATGAGAAACCCAATGAGAAACCCAATGAGAAACCTGAGAGAAACCCAATGAGAAACCTGTGACAAACCCAATGAGAAACCCAATGAGAAACCCGAGAGAAACCCAATGAGAAACCTGTGACAAACCCAATGAGAAACCCAAGAGAAACCTGTGACAAACCCAATGAGAAACCCAAGAGAAACCTGTGAGAAACCCAATGAGAAACCTGAGAGAAACCCGAGAGAAACCCAATGAGAAACCCAATGAGAAACCCGAGAGAAACCCAATGAGAAACCTGTGACAAACCCAATGAGAAACCCAAGAGAAACCTGTGACAAACCCAATGAGAAACCCAAGAGAAACCTGTGAGAAACCCAATGAGAAACCTGAGAGAAACCCGAGAGAAACCCAATGAGAAACCCAATGAGAAACCCGAGAGAAACCCAATGAGAAACCTGTGACAAACCCAATGAGAAACCCAAGAGAAACCTGTGACAAACCCAATGAGAAACCCAAGAGAAACCTGTGAGAAACCCAATGAGAAACCTGAGAGAAACCCGAGAGAAACCCAATGAGAAACCCAATGAGAAACCCGAGAGAAACCCAATGAGAAACCTGTGACAAACCCAATGAGAAACCCAGTGAGAAACCCGAGAGAAACCCAATGAGAAACCTGTGACAAACCCAATGAGAAACCCAGTGAGAAACCCGAGAGAAACCCAATGGGAAACCCAATGAGAAACCTGAGAGAAACCCGAGAGAAACCCAATGAGATTTTATGGCTTACATAAAATGCTATGATTTTATTCAAAAAGATACAGAAAATAAATATACTTAAAAAGTTCAAATATGTTCTCAGAACTGATTGGTTAGAGTCATACAAACCACTGGTTGTGTGGAGTATTTTTTAAAAGGTTTAGAGGATTGAAGTTAATCCTTGGACATTAAGTCTTGTATGAAGTAAAATAATAAAACAGCTACTACAGTAAAAATGAATGAATCCAGTATAATGGGTTAAATCAACAACCCAATTTGTTTTCTGTACTATATTTACCCAGCCCTTGGGTTGTTTTTAACCCAGTGTTTTTTGGAGTGTGTAAACCAGTGAGAAAC
>JAULUF010000081.1:610000-615000 GCA_031834385.1 Semotilus atromaculatus
ACGATAACTCGCGATAACTCATCTCATTGATTAACACATACTCATACTCATAAATCTGACACACACTACCAGTCAAGAGTTTATGTTTTTAAAAGAAGTCTCTTCTGCTCACCAAGGGTGCATTTATTTGATAAAAAATACAACAATTAAACAGTAATATTGTGAAATAATATTACAATTTAAAAAATGATTTGATGCTCAAGGAACATTTCTCATTATTATCAATGTTGAAAACAGTTATTTACATTTTTATTTCAGAATTCTTTGATTAAAAGAAAGTCCAAAAGAAAAGCATTTATCTGAAATATAATCTTTTGTAACATTAAACACTACCGTTCAAAAGTTTGGGGTCAGTAAGATTTTTATTTTATTTTATTTTTTAGGGGAAATAAATAAAAGAAATCAATACTTTAATTCATCAAGGATTAATTAAATCGATCAGTGACAGTAAAGACATTTATAATGTTACAAAATATTCTATTCCAGAGTGATTTCTGAAGGATCATGTGACACTGAAGACTGGAGTAATGATGATGAACATTCAGCTTTGATCACAGGAATAAATTACACTTTACTGTATATTCACATAGAAAACATGATTTACATTACAATAATATTTCACTGTTTTTTTTAAATCAAATAAACACAGTCTTGGTGAGCAGAAGAGACTTCTTTTAAAAACATTAAGAATCTTACCAATCCACAACTTTGACTGGTGTGTGTGTGTGTGTGTGTGTGTGTGCCTCTGTTCGGCTCATGAATATATAGACCACTAAATTATATGATATAATCTGAGATAAATTGAATTTAATATACTGTCGATTAACACAGACAATACTCCAAAACACAAATCATTCCTGTGATTGACAGCTGATCAGATCCCGTTTCCACGGTGACTGTAACGCACGTTTCCTGGACGACAGACAGGAAGTGGACCGAGGGAAGCGGGAAGGAAATGAGATCTGACTCAAACGGGTCGTTTATTAAAGATTCCTCAATCAAACGAGCTCAATTGTACGCGGCGCGTGACCCGCGCGTGTCAGATATTATTGGGCGGTTTGAATGGATTTTGTAATCTGAACGATTTCGTGCCGCGTGTGAGCTGATCTGAGCACAGACAGACCTGGGGGTCCCAGGAGCCTTTGTGCTGCATCTCATTAAAACACATTCATATCACACATCATTCTCACTTCTCTTTTGTTCAGGACTTTCACACGCACACACACATACACACACACACACACGTGTCTCTTTGTCTTCATTCACACTCCAAACAAATCTGGACTGACTGAAAACTGATGAAAACCTGCTCTGATTATGAAGTCAAAATCTGACATATTATTATATGAGCTATCTGATTAGCTCATAATGAACATTAAAATGCTAGTAATGAGCAGGATTCCCGCCAACAGCCTCCGTAACTGAAAAGCACACTATGTTTACATGCGTTGTTTTTCATTATACTGATTTCAGATTCTGAAAGTTCTTTTGTATCATAATCCGATTCATATATTAGCCTATATACGATATGATATTTGTTTACATGAATTGCGAACAAAACTCCCGCCGCTGTGTCCAGAAACAGCCGTTGAAAATATGTTTAAAGAACATTTCGCCAAGTTTACACTAAACATTATTTCTACCAGAAAGACTCGGGAGAATAAATACTGTAACAATAAATACATTTATTGATAGCCCAGCAAGCAATAAAGTTCTTTGGTGTAGGCCCCGTCCATAGCTCGCAATCCGAGGGTCCGGACTCTGCATTTCCTGCATGAAGACGAAGGCAGGGGCGCAGCCGACCCCCCGGGAGGTATAGGAAGGGACCATCCTGGTGGTGGTGGGGAGGATGGAGGGGAAGGAACCATCTTGGAGGTGGTGGGGAGGATGGAGGTAAATGAAAGCGTCAGCATCTGCGAACTCAAACATGTGTAAGTACCGGCCTTTTATACCGCAAGTATTAGACATGATTGGATAGATGAGAAGGTAATAAGTGACGTAGCAATTGAGTCTTCCTGGCAGAACTTAATGCTAAAGCTTCCATTTCAGAATGTTTCAAACAATTAAAAACTTTTTTTCTTGGTTTAGTGAAGTGAACATTTGAGAAAAAAATATGGGAACGTTTTCTCTATTTGACCATTTTGCAAGTAATATAGGAATGTTATTTTCTGAAAAATAGAAACATTAAAAAAAAACATTAGAATAACGTTAAATTAGGAACGTTCAAAATTTCAGAAACCGTCCCTTGAACGATCCATACATAATGTTTTGTGCTAACGTTATGAGAACATTATTAATATCAGATAACTTTGAACAAACGTTCTATTAACGTTACTGGAGTATAACTGGAGTAACGTTTGTTCATAAGGTTGCGGGAACGTTCCCTGTTCGCTGGAAGACGCCGCGCTAACATCCACCGCAAAAGCTGACATTTATTTCAGAAGAGCTTTTTTTTTAGCAAATACTCAGTACATATTCAGTCTGCACCAATTAAAAGTTCATTATATGTAAATAAACACGCACTGGTTTGTAAAATATATGTAAACATATGCATTTTTACTGTTATATTTTTACTGCATTTTTACTGTTTTAATTTTTACTGTTTAAGTGAGTTTAACGGGTTTGAATGGCATTAAAGTGAGCAAACGATGACAGAATGATCATTTTGGGTGAACTGAAATAAAAAAATATTTTAAATATGAACAAAGAAAAAAAATCTGATTTTTGCTGCCGGTATATAGTGAGTAAATTTAATCGAATTAGTTAGATGTAGATATTACTGCACTTTATGACATAAATGCTCATCATGCCCTGAGTGACCAAAAACACTTCTGTATATTATATATAGTAGACATATCTGCATATTCAGACTAAAACATATTTACAACAACACTATAACAATTTTATTTTTTACAATACTTCAAAATTGTACTGAAAAACGAGTGGACTATTTCAGTTTAATTCGATGTGTTAATTGCAATTTCTTTGTAATTTTTGAGTGAAAATTGTTTGTAGACCAAATTTTTTTTTTTTTATATTACAAATGCACTTATTTTATTTCAGCTAGTTGCCAAAGGGAACATTTCATTTCATCTCACTTTCATTCAGTTTAACTTGAAGTGAAATGGAAATAGAAATCAGGTGATATGTTTTTATCATGCAATATATTTGGATTCGCTGCTCCAAAAGCTGAGTTTATCCGGGCTCTTGTGCTCTTGTGTGGAGAGGTAAAGGTAAAGGTAAATGTATTCAGGTGTGCTTTTGTCCTCCTCCGTTATCATCGTCTCCAGCCAGACGTATCCCATCATGCCCTGCGAGTCTCCGCCGTGACCCGGGACGAGCCTCTCGCGGACGCTGTGTGTTCCCGTCTCCCGCTAACCTCTATTCAGATCACACGCGTCTGTGGAAATGTCAGAGTGGATATTGAAGCGCAGATATCTGACAGAACAGCGCAGGCCATCTGCTTAATACCACAGCGGGAGAACCCCACAGAGACCCCAGAGAGACCCCCGTCCCGAACAATGACGGAGAAACACACGCTCGTCTATCAGACACACACACCTGAGCTCTCAGAGAATGTGTTTCTGTGTCACTTAACCAAACAATGGCTGTTTCCAAACAGGTTTCTGAAACGTCAGTCAAACAGAGAGTCCCGCCCACAGACAGAGAGCCCCGCCCACAGACATACAGCCCTGCCCACCCCTGCCCACAGAGAGCCCCGCCCACAAAGGTAGAGCCTTGTCCACAATCAGTCCCGCCCACATAGAGCCCCGTCCCCAGAGTCCTGCCCACAAACATAAGGACCCGCCCACAACAGAGTCCTGCCCACAAACATAAGGACCCGCCCACAACAGAGTCCTGCCCACAAACATAAGGACCCGCCCACAACAGAGTCCCGACCACAAACATAAGGACCCGCCCACAACAGAGTCCTGCCCACAAACATAAGGACCCGCCCACAACAGAGTCCTGCCCACAAACATAAGGACCCGCCCACAACAGAGTCCCGCCCACAAACATAAAGCGTGTCATAAAGCGTGCCACAAACTCATATGATTTATATAAATATACTTGAGATCTTAAGTGTTTCTGTGTCACTAAACCAAACAATGACTGATTTATACAGGTTTCTCAAACGTCAGTCAGAGTCCCGAAACGTTGTCTAGGCAACAAATAAAAATAAAATATTATCTCAAATATATATAATATAATAAATATTATATGTTTAATATTTTATTTCAAATTTCATCTTTTATTTCAGTTGTCTTATTTCCAATAAGCAAAAATGTTTTAGTTTAAGTTAACGATAATAACAGAAAGCATCAGTGATTGTCATGAGTCTCCTGCGGTCTGTGTGTCTCGTCTCCGTGATGACGGCCATTACGCCGCTCTCCTGCTGGCACGAGCGGGTCACATGACTGCCATGTGTGTTTCCATTCACACACACAGAGAAGAGCTCAAGCTGTTCACACACAAACAGTTCATTACGTAAATGAGGCCGACACACACGAGGAGAGCGAGTCACACACACGACCTCGAACAGAAGAAGAACTGCTAATAACCACAAACACACACACACACACACACACACACACAGAGCTGGAGGCCAGAGCAGCGTCATAAAGCACATCTTCATCTCCATCGACCAGCCGATTATACAGTGAAGAAAATAAGTATTTGAACACCCTGCTATTTTGCAAGTTCTCCCACTTGGAAATCATGGAGGGGTCTGAAATTGTCATCGTAGGAGCATGTCCACTGTGAGAGACATAATCTATAAAAAAAAAATCCAGAAATCACAATGTATGATTTTTTAACTATTTATTTGTAAGATTCAGCTGCAAATAAGTATTTGAACACCTGTCTATCAGCTAGAATTCTGACCCTCAAAGACCTGTTAGTCTGCCTTTAAAATGTCCACCTCCACTCCATTTATTATCCTAAATTAGATGCCCCTGTTTGAGGTCGTTAGCTGCATAAAGACCCCTGTCCACCCCATA
>JAULUF010000081.1:620000-625000 GCA_031834385.1 Semotilus atromaculatus
TACTCGTACTCGTAAAAATGCCCCGATATACCAACAACCGATACCAGGCAGCATGTGTACAGTGTCAGAAATTTTAATGGGGATAAAAAAAAAGAAGGCTGTATATGAAGTAAATGTATCTTATCAGTGGAATAGGCCTATTAAACAGAATATATTAACGCGTCGCCTATATAACTGTGGTGCGCGAGCTGATAAGAGAAAAACGCGCAGTGGATTTGAGCGCGCTACGACACAGACGCGCGAGCTGGTCGAGCGCATCCCTTTTTCACAGACGTCAGTGGAAAGTTTGTAGTTCAGTCGGATGTCAATGGCAAATAAAGTAAAACGGGGCATGTAGCTTAGGCTATTACTAACGTTAACTGACCACAGAGAGAGATAGCGCGAGAGACGAGAGAGCACGCACTTCTGTTGAATGCTGTTGATTGCGGATTGTTCACTCAGCACGTGTTATTTGGATTAAAACTTAATCGTATATGTAAGTAAAACATGAACTGTTACCTTATTTATGTTTAACGAGTGGCTGCCTACATTATTACAGGACATTTGCAGGTCAAGAATTTTCATGAACTTCAAACATCCACAGCGCGCGCCCCGAGAACCAGCAGACAGCGCGTGAATACTGAATGGAAGTCTTTCACGTCTTGCGCTTGTACGGACGAATTCACACAAAACTATGTAAAAACACCTGTCTTGGCGAGTATCCTAGTAAAAGTCTGTTATATATCTCAAGTGAACGTAGACAGTATAATTCAAATGGCGTCCGTGCGTTCGGTCTTAAAGGAGCAGCAGTTTAATAAATCTGCTGCTGTGTTTTAATGTTAATCAAACAAAGGACAAATAAATGACTCTCTGCTCTTGGCTAAATAAAATAGGCTACCTCTTTCAACTTTACAAAAAGATCCATCTATATTTAATTTATACAGTAATGGATATGCAGTGCATGAAATATATATTTGATGAACAAATTAAGTTTAAATTTAATAAACAACTAATATGATTGATATTATTTTGGTTTCTCTACCAATACATTTAAAAATTACAAATGCATGAATTGAAAATTAAAAATACAGGTATCGGTATCGGCGAGTACCAAAAATGAAAGTATCGGTATCGGACTCGGCCTGGAAAAAGTGGTATCGGTGCATCCCTACTCGTAACTCTATAATCCTCTTTCTCTCTCTCTCTCTGTGTGTGTGTGTGTGTGTGTGTGTGTGTGTGTGTGTTTGTGTGTGTGTGTGTGTGTGTGTGTGTGTGTCAGATACAACACTAAACTCCAGATCAGTTAGTGCAGAAACGTGACCCTCAGATGCTTGATCTTCATCCGTGCGATCAGCACATTCGTCAAAACTCCTCGTTACTGAACACAGCCAGCAATTAACCCGCGAATCTCCCGTAAAACACACACACACACGATTTATAGAGATCGCTAAGACATGTGACCAACTGGGCGGCAACGTCATCAGAACGCAAAGAATTATGGGTATGTTTGGCCCGTTTACATGGGCTGGCATAGCAGGCTATAGCGTTCTGGCATAAAAATAATAAAAAAATTAGCGTGAAAAACAGAATATAATCCTACAAAATGCAGCGGGCTAAAGAAAACATTGTTGGACCATACTGCTTAAAACTAAATCCTAATGCAAAGATGAGATATGACGAGAAAATAAAGGGAATCAAAGGACTGGATCCTTACGAGCATATTGACAGGTCAGGAGACGTCATCCTGTTGCCCAACTTCCAGCACCCATATACAACTACATGGTGTTAGTGCATACACACACGAAGTTTTCAGTAACTTCAAGTCGCTGCAGCACCCAGCAGATTTCATCATGAGTCATTTTGTACCCACCACTTAAAATAAAAAAAAGCTTTGTCTTGTTGTCCACTTCTTTTTGACATGATGCTGGTATAATTCTCTCTATCTGACTATCGCGCTTCCTTTTTTAAACAATGTCATGAGTGTAGAATGTCCCCTCTGTGGCACCAGTTTATTTTTGTTATTTTCCAAATGAAATACTTCGATCCGCACACATTGTTTGACTTCTTAAATGGTCTAGTGGTAGATATTCTGCCAAGCGTGTCAGAGGTTTCGGGTTTTAATCCACACAACGTTTAGTTTTTTTCTCTGTCAACAAAATCGAACATGTTCATCAGTGGTTACAGTCTATATCAAGCAGGGACAAGTTTGTGTGCAGTTTATTTTGTGATTTTACCGGAACGAACAGAGAGTCTCTGCAACGGCGATAGATTGAAGCGCGCGTCCGACTGAGGACTGTGCGCGAGCCACAACACTATGCATGAGCAGCGGCAACGAGCGCTCAGTTGGATCTCAAAAACAGATTTAAGCGCTAGATCTCGTATTTAATAGCGAACTAAATGAATGCTCTGCTAGTTAACTGGAGATGTTTTGTTTATTTGTATTAGGTACATCCGTTCTATGACATTAGAAGGCCTATATTTTTTACTAACCATACATTTATGTATATTGCGTCATTGTACCCAGCACTTCTGAAAATGCACTTCCGAAAGCGTCTCTGTCCCCAGCAGCACACTTCAGACCAAACTGATGGGGGTGGCTAAGGGCTGGATTAAGATAGAGGGGATGAATGGTTTACATGTGGGGGCTGTTCACAAGTTTACTGTTGTTGTGGACAAATGCCACTTCTATCGTGAGAACGACTATTGTAGTTTATAACACAGCAGGTAGACGGCATCTTGAACACAGCGTTTTTCTCTCCATGCAATCAAGTCTGGCGCCTTGTGTTTGTGCCGCGGATTCCCAAAATGCTTTGCGTTCATCAGTGGTAATACGTCATGATGACGTCACATTAGCAATCTCTATTCTGAGCCCGAATCAGTTTCCACGAGTGCTAATGAGACCACAACGCGCACGCGCGCGTGTGTGTGTGTGTGAAACAGAGGCCATTAAAGCATCATAAGAGTTAATGAAACACTCAGCAGAGAATCAATCAGCAGATTCAGCAGAATATCATCAGTGGGATTCAACACTGATTCATTAAACTCGTTTGATTGTTCATCATCAAGAAAATCATAAATGTCCAACAATAACGCTTCAGTCAGGAACATTAACTGTACAACAGAACTCATTCTACATAAACCTCTATGATATGGTACTTATATATAGCCTATATATATATATATATATATATATATATATATATATATATATATATATATATATATAGCCTATATATATATATATATTCAATGCCAATGGTACTAAATAATTACCATATAAATGGTACTCAAAAGAATACTATGAAACTACTATGGTATATCCATTCCAAAAACGGTGGTATTATGGCAAAAAAAAAAGGGCATGGTATTATTACCGTGGTACATGTCCAAAACACCATGATATTATTACACCATTATAGTGTTTCAAACTACCAGAATGCCAAGCCTCAAAAGGGTATTACCATGGTACATGTCCAAAAACGATGGTATAATGTGGAAAACAACCAAAGAAAGCACCATGATCAAGAAAAATGAATTGTATTATCATGAAAAGCATAACATCATCAGGGTATATCATAAACTAAGATATTATTAGGCGGGAAACTGCGTAAAACCATGGTAACATGTCTGAAAATCATAGTATATGTCCAAAACTTTATGTGGGAAAAAAAAGTGTAAAACTATGGTACATGTAACAAAAAACTATGATATTATGTAAAAACCCATTGTACAACTATACCCCAAATCTATGTGGGAAAAACGGTAAGCAGCATGAGCAAATATACATGGCATTGCTATTATATTTATGTAGGCATATTATTTATATATCATTATTTATTATATCACATCACAATATATTATGAAAAACCAGTGTAACCATGAGACATACCCTAAAAATATTGTAGCCTACTGTAACTGCCATGATACAAATTAATAATAATAGTAGCAAACCTAAGTTCAAGAGAAACTCTCGCGCGCCACACACACTTGCTGAAGCTGTCCGTCAGGTGAGAGGTGTCGCGCGCCTCACCTGTGAGATCTCGTGCAGTAGTGTGTAGTTCTCCTCACCTGTGAGATCTCGTGCAGTAGTGTGTAGTTCTCCTCACCTGTGAGATCTCGTACAGTAGTGTGTAGTTCTCCTCTTTCTTCTGTAAACTGCACAGATTGCAGCCCATCCTCGTGCTCGGGGAAACCGTGAACCGCGCGCGGACCCTCATGCACACGCGCGCGCAGCCTCTGGCATCTGACAGCAGCGGCGCGCTCTCTCACGCGCTCTCTCGCTCTCTCTCTCTTTCTCCGAGATACGCCCCCATCAGTACCTCAGCCAATAGAGACAGAGCGCATTTAGGCCACGCCCACACCGGGGAAAACAATCCCCATTGACTTTGCATTGTGTGAAGCTTCCTCCTCGCATTTCTGACTTATAGCAAAAAAACAAAACAATGTCTAAAAGCTGCTGTGTGACGAGGTGCACAGCAAACAAGCTAAAAAACACAGAAATAAGTTTTTATAAGCTGTCGACCCCTAAAAACTGCGTGTATGGAGACAAATTTGGATACAGGCACTGATCTATATAGAATGACATTCTATATAGATCAGTGGATACAGGCAATTGCGCGAGAGCGTATGCACGAATGGGCGTGGCTGGCGCGAGTGGGCGGAGTCAGCGCGGAGACAATGAGGCTCTTTTGTGTCCGGCTGCACATTAATAATAATGCGTGAGATTTTAAGTGGTTTTCAGCTTTAAACTGTTATTACTGGTCTGGGAGACGCAGCTCACAGTGGAATTGATCAGAAGCTTTTCAACATAAAATGCTAAAAGCAAAGTAGGTCACCAATCTGCAGAGACTGCACACACACACACACACAACCATACATGCATAAAATTAAGATCTATGAAATATGAGTACTGTGCATGCACAACTGCAATAACTGATAAGTGATTTCGTTTTATGGCTGATTGTATAAATCTATACTATTAATAAAACAGCGGACACTAATGCACTGAACTGAAGTGAGAT
>JAULUF010000081.1:627500-637500 GCA_031834385.1 Semotilus atromaculatus
ATATATATATTGCCTGTTCCACATCTAGCCATACTTGATCCATGCTTTTAATTTGAATCAATGCATTTAAAAAATATATATAATTATTTCTAATTAAACAGATGCAAATAGTTAATAATAAACATGCAATGATTTGTGCAGAACTCTAACCTGATTAATATACACTCACCGGCCACTTTATTAGGTACACCTGTCCAACTGCTCGTTAACACTTAATTTCTAAGCAGCCAATCACATGGCGGCAACTCAGTGCATTTAGGCATGTAGACATGGTCAAGACAATCTCCTGCAGTTCAAACCGAGCATCAGTATGGGGAAGAAAGGTGATTTGAGTGACTTTGAACGTGGCATGATTGTTGGTGCCAGAAGGGCTGGTCTGAGTATTTCAGAAACTGCTAATCTACTGGGATTTTCACGCACAACCATCTCTAGGGTTTACAGAGAATGGTCCGAAAAAGAAAAAACATCCAGTGAGCGGCAGTTCTGTGGGCGGAAATGCCTTGTTGATGCCAGAGGTCAGAGGAGAATGGCCAGACTGGTTCGAGCTGATAGAAGGGCAACAGTGACTCAAATAACCACCCGTTACAACCAAGGTGGGCAGAAGAGCATCTCTGAACGCACAGTACGTCGAACTTTGAGGCAGATGGGCTACAGCAGCAGAAGACCACACCGGGTGCCACTCCTTTCAGCTAAGAACAGGAAACTGAGGCTACAATTTGCACAAGCTCATCGAAATTGGACAATAGAAGATTGGAAAAACGTTGCCTGGTCTGATGAGTCTCGATTTCTGCTGCGACATTCGGATGGTAGGGTCAGAATTTGGCGTCTACAACATGAAAGCATGGATCCATCCTGCCTTGTATCAACGGTTCAGGCTGGTGGTGGTGGTGTCATGGTGTGGGGAATATTTTCTTGGCACTCTTTGGGCCCCTTGGTACCAATTGAGCATCGTTGCAACGCCACAGCCTACCTGAGTATTGTTGCTGACCATGTCCATCCCTTTATGACCACAATGTACCCAACTTCTGATGGCTACTTTCAGCAGGATAATGCGCCATGTCATAAAGCTGGAATCATCTCAGACTGGTTTCTTGAACATGACAATGAGTTCGCTGTACTCAAATGGCCTCCACAGTCACCAGATCTCAATCCAATAGAGCATCTTTGGGATGTGGTGGAACGGGAGATTCGCATCATGGATGTGCAGCCGACAAATCTGCGGCAACTGTGTGATGCCATCATGTCAATATGGACCAAACTCCCTGAGGAATGCTTCCAGCACCTTGTTGAATCTATGCCACGAAGAATTGAGGCAGTTCTGAAGGCAAAAGGGGGTCCAACCCGTTACTAGCATGGGGTACCTAATAAAGTGGCCGGTGAGTGTATATTTGACTGGCAAATCTGCATCAGTTTAAAGGAACACCTCGAGCTCCTGTAGAGTTACGGTGGACACTCTTTAAAGCCACATTAAAATGACAGTAATACAAAGTTTGACTTTTAAATCTGCAGTTCAGCGACTGATGACACAACAGATCTTCATGTTCACATCAGAGTCATCTATGGTTCTGGAGGAACGGCTGTTATTTCCAGACACAGACACTCAGAAAGAGTGTGTCTGTGTGTGTGTGTGTGTGTGTGTGTGTGTAAGACTTGATGTGTCTGATTGGTTTCAGTAGCAGGTGTGTGTGTGTGTGTGTGTGTGTGTGTGTGTGTGTGTGTGTGTGTGTGTGTGTAAGACTTGATGTGTCTGATAGGTTTCAGTACCAGGTGTGTGTGTGTGTGTGTGTGTGTGTGTGTGTGTGTGCACGTGTGTGTGTGTAAGACTTGATGTGTCTGATAGGTTTCAGTACCAGGTGTGTGTGTGTGTGTGTGTGTGTGCACGTGTGTGTGTGTAAGACTTGATGTGTCTGATTGGTTTCAGTAGCAGGTGTGTGTGTGTGTGTGTGTGTGTGTGTGTGTGCACGTGTGTGTGTGTGTAAGACTTGATGTGTCTGATAGGTTTCAGTACCAGGTGTGTGTGTGTGTGTGTGTGTGTGCACGTGTGTGTGTGTGTAAAACTTGATGTGTCTGATTGGTTTCAGTACCAGGTGTGTGTGTGTGTGTAAGACTCGATGTCTGATTGGTTTCAGTACCAGGTGTGTGTGTGTGTGTAAGACTCGATGTCTGATTGGTTTCAGTAGCAGGTGTGTGTGTGTGTGTGTGTGTAAGACTCAATGTCTGATTGGTTTCAGTACCAGGTGTGTGTGTGTGTGTGTAAGACTCGATGTCTGATTGGTTTCAGTAGCAGGTGTGTGTAAGACTCGATGTGTCTGATTGGTTTCAGTAGCGCGCGCATGTGTAAGGCTTGATGTCTGATTGGTTTCAGTTGCAGGTGTGTGTGTGTGTGTGTGTGTGGGTGAGAGAGAGAGAGTGCGTGTGTGTGTGTGTGTGTGTGAGAGTGTGTGTGTGTGTGAGAGTGTGTGTGTGTGTGTGTGTGTGGGTGAGCGAGAGAGAGTGCGTGTGTGTGTGTGAGAGAGAGAGAGAGAGAGTGTGTGTGTGTGTGTGTGTGTGTGTGAGTGTGTGTGTGTGTGTGTGTGTGTGGGTGAGAGAGAGAGAGTGTGAGTGTGTGTGTGTGTGTGTGTGTGAGAGTGTGAGTGTGTGTGTGTGTGTGAGAGAGAGAGTGTGTGTGTGTGTGTGTGTGAGAGTGTGTGTGTGAGAGTGTGTGTGTGTGGGTGAGCGAGAGAGAGTGCGTGTGTGTGTGTGAGAGAGAGAGAGAGAGAGAGAGAGAGTGTGTGTGTGTGTGTGTGTGTGTGTGTGTGTGGGTGAGCGAGAGAGAGTGCGTGTGTGTGTGTGAGAGAGAGAGAGAGAGAGAGAGAGTGTGTGTGTGTGTGTGTGTGTGTGAGAGTGTGTGTGTGTGTGTGTGTGTGGGTGAGAGAGAGAGAGTGTGAGTGTGTGTGTGTGTGTGTGTGTGTGTGTGAGAGTGTGAGTGTGTGTGTGTGTGTGAGAGAGAGAGTGTGTGTGTGTGTGTGTGTGTGTGTGAGAGTGTGTGTGTGTGTTCTGACCTCCAGGGAGAGAGTATTGTACAAGGCTGGTTTGTAGCCGACAGGATTGACTCATAAAATGCTGTATGTTCACGGTCACTGTTCCATAAAATCCTGACACCAACATTTGTTCCTGAAACGACGCTCTCAGAGCTGCACTCACACTCACACACACACACACACACACACACACACTCACTCCCACCGGCGGGTGATCCTGCACTCCTGGACCGTCTCACCTCGAGGTCCGAGAGACTGAGATCCGCATCATCACTGCTGTCTGCTTTCAGTACTGAAGAAAATTACTTTTCAAAGTTGTACATTGAGCAGCTCCTCATAACCTGTGGATTGGTTGCTATGGAAACTCCTCAGGTTGATGATGCATATGTCAATCTCAATTTTATTTATATACCACCATTAATCACAACCTAGATTGACCAATGTGCTGCACAATACAAACATAACAAGACAATGCAATATAATGAATAAAAGTAATAATAAAAAAAACTTCCTCATTGGTTATGTGCCAAATGAATAAATAAATGAGTTCGAGGACACTTGACTTACGGGACACAAGGCTTTCCTTCTGTAGAGAACACTGGAGGACCGGACCACACTAATACACCACAACACAATGGATGACGCTAGTACAGGAGTGATTGTCACACACACACACACACACACACACGCGCACGAACACACATACACACACACTCTCTCTCTCTCTCCCTCTTGCTCCCGTTTCATATCGTTTCTGCACACAAATTGCCCCATAAAGTGTCCTGCGAACACGCGCGCTCATAAACCCGTTCCTCCTCCGCTCCCGTTGCCATGTCAACCCTTTGGCCCGGATCAGATTTAGTGCCGGTCATTCTGCCGGCTAATTGTGGAGTCCAGACTCGCGGGGTCAGAGGTCACGCCGGAGACAGCCGGGTCTCCGTGAAACGCACCTAATCGCTCATAAAATGTGTCAACATCCAGATATAGCGCGCAGCAGAGCTATGGAGGTCACCTCTGCAGTGTGTGTGTGTGTGTGTGTGTGTGTGTGTATTTGTGGGACACGGGGCTGATGGGAAATCAGCACACAGGGTTACTGCCCAGTGCCGGCCGTCTCTCAGGGAGAATGTTCTTATAGATACGAGAGTTATATCAGACACACACACACACACACACACACACACACACACACATCGGAACAGCTCAACACTTGCGTATCTACCCATAATGCAGCTGTGCTTCCTCAACGCACCACAATCATGTTTCTGTCACGGCCAGGATCGTCCTTAAATTGAAACAATTAAAATGAGACAATGAACTGTTCATATTCAAAGATCATTAACTGACACTCAGTGATCATTAAAGCAGTGACGGTGATGTACTGCGGCTCACACACTGGAACAGGGTTTGGTTTACAGTGGAAGAACTACAGAAGGACACATGCTCAACTCTTGTCCTGCTTTCCCGTCAGCATCCATAACCAGAGCTGTGAGTGTGTCGGGGTCACGCAGGGGTCACGCGGGGGTCGTCAGGGTCACACAGGGGTCACGCAGGGGTCGTCCTGACGCTCCTGTGCCTCTGGAGCTGATCTGAGACCAGGACACGCTCACTCCACAGCCGTTACACGAGTCAGGGACAACATTAACAATCCTACATCCAAATAAAGGAAAACTGAGCATCAAGTATTTAGGGCTGCAAAAAAGATGGATGGATGGATGGATGGATGGATGGATGGATGGATGGATGGATGGATGGATGGATGGATGGATGGATGGATGGATGGATGGATGGATGGATGGATGGATGGATGGATGGATGGATGGATGGATGGATGGATGGATGGATGGATGGATGGATGGATGGATGGATGGATGGATGGATGGATGGATGGATGGATGGTGTCCTTGTTACATATGTTACATGTACTTACCGTAGTAATAACAGTAAATTATGCATAATTACATGCAACTAACCCTAACCCTAGTCAGTACATGTGGTTGTTTAATATTACTCAGTGCTTAAATATATAATTACACTGTAACAATAAAAAAATAAAGTGTCACGTACAACGGGGTGCACTCGAGCTTGTCTGATTGTCTTGTCTGTTTTTTTAGATTATGTCTCTCACAGTGGACATGCACCTACGATGACAATTCCAGACCCTCCATGATTTCTAAGTGGGAGAACTTGCAAAATAGCAGGGTGTTCAAATACCTCACTGTACATTGCTATAATTTGTTTGAAATATCAACTGTTAGATAGCTAACTTTGTGCCATCTGACTGTACAACACATGCAGAATAACACAAGTAAAAGCACACAATGACACACACACACACACACACACACACACACACACGCTCGAGTGCGTCCTGTCGTCCACATGTAACTGAATCTCTGTCAATTAACAAGAGTCTGGGAACAGTGACTCCCGCGCGAGTCTTGATGAGTGAAATTAAACTCTAATTAATATCTGATCACACTCAATCTCACACACACACACACACACACACACACACACACACACACACACAGAGCAGTTCAGATAATGGTCACGTTACAAACTCCTTTTTACTTGGATTAGATGATGCATTATTCAGTCTTAATATCTTCAGTCATTGTTGTTCTCTTGATTTAACAATGTTTAGTTTCTGAATTTGTCTTAATTTGTGCTGGAAACCGAGACAGAAACACTGAGGAAGAAAGTGATTATTTCCAGTGTAGATGTTCAGATGTTCAGGTTGGATCCTCAAGGTGACACGAGA
The DNA here is from genome assembly GCA_031834385.1 of Semotilus atromaculatus. Classification (NCBI taxonomy): domain Eukaryota; kingdom Metazoa; phylum Chordata; class Actinopteri; order Cypriniformes; family Leuciscidae; genus Semotilus; species Semotilus atromaculatus. Next base: position 633,282 of record JAULUF010000081.1, read on the forward strand.
AAGAGACATAAACGCCTCAAATGGCACATGCAACATTAATGAAGACGCAGACCTTTCCGTCTCGCTCTGAAGAAGCTCAGCGCTCGAATCCTCAGGAGTGTGAGAGCAGACAGAGAGAGAGCGCGGGCGAGAGACCTCGGCCTTCTGACTAATCTGCCTTTAATTGCAAATTTAGCTCATTTAACATCTGAAGCGCTGCAGAGAGCAATGCATCACTATTGGATTCACATCAATCTCACACAGGAACCTTTCCTGCAGTTTATTGCGTGTCGATGGATTGTTTGGGGTCAGTTCATTCCAGCCGCAACAGCGGACAATAGAAACAGCCTCTAAATGTCAAAGTATCCTCCATGAAGAAGATTGACGGAGCCGAGGACTAAGAGCACAGTTAAATGAGTCCGTGTGGAGGCGTTAACATTGATCAGTGTACGAGCTCTCGAGGATCCGTCAAACTCCAGCGCTGGACAAACTCATCCTGCGGACGCACACGGTACCTGTTGGACACATCTTAGGGGTTTAAATCAAACTAATGTTGTTATTAGCGTATCAATAGCAGATGTATTTATTTATTTAAGCTCAACAAAGGCATGATGAGTTCCGCAAGCATGGCTTCAGGCCAACTGCAATCCTGAGAAATTAAAGACATTTTAAGATTATTTTAGGCTAAAAAGCTGAAAATCATGAATACAATCACTAGGCTTATAACTTGTATATGCTTACAACTAGACCTTAAATTAGCCTATATGTTTATCTCTGTAAAGCTGCTTTGAAACAATCTACATTGTTAAAAGCGCTATATAAATGATGACTTGACTTATAACTTCTGACCAATAGGTGGCGCTGTGAGAAAATTGATGTTCAGTGAGAGGAAAACACAGAAAGCGTTGTGTTAACATGGGAGTGTTTCAGAGTTAGTCTCAGAATCAGCTTGGCACCGTGACATCTAACGTGTTGATGTGTTATTCGAGAACGGTTTGGTCTATCAAAATGATTTTAACATTATTTTGCTGGCGTGGTCAGAAGATGATCTGAGCCAATCTTCTGTCTAGGACGAGTTCAAAAAGGGGTTGGGTTTTCAAGAAATTCAAAATGGAGGACAGAAATTGGTATAGTATAATTATTATGATTGTTCTCTTATCTTTTAAGACCAGTTTCAATACAATAGACACAAATAATCAAAATGAGTTTATTTTTTTTATTTTTCTTTTATCAGGGTATGTTCAGTTTCCTAACAATACACTAATGCATTAATCAAATACAGCATTTTATAATAAAACTTAAAGTGGCCGATATGGGATATTGGGTATCATTGGACTCGGTATGCTGCACTACATATAAACAAACATTGTTATGTTGTTTTGATTGATACTGTGAAGCTGCTTTGATACAATCTATATTGTGAAAAGCGCTATATAAATATACTTGACTTGACTTGACTACATCAAAAGAAACGTTTTATGATTTTTGTGCAAACTGTTAAGAAGTTATAAGCAAAAATCACAGATTGTATATCTCCTGACCAGTAGGTGGCGCTGTGCTGAAACTCTACATGTTTCCTCAGGTCATGCTTGTGATGACATGTACCAAGTTTCGTCTTAATACGCTGAAACGTTGCGGAGATACAGCTTTACGGCCATTTTGACGTGCTCTTCGTTTAATTTGTTGTCGAGTTTTTGGAGCACGATTTGGTTTATCACAAATCTTTTAAGAACTTTTTGCCAGCACTGTCTACAGATGATCTGTGCCAATTTTACTGAAAATCGGACAAACCGTCTAGGACAAGTTTGAAAAAGTAGGTTTTTCAAGAAATGTGAAAAAAAAGATGGAGGACAGAAATTGTTATAGTATAATTAGTGATTGTTTTCTACTCTTTTAAGATCAGTTTCAATAAAATAGACAAAAATAATTAAAAATTTACTTTTTTTAATTCTAAATGTTGGAAAAATGTTAATGATGGAAAATGATGTCATAGAGTGCAGTGTAATCATGTTGATCCAGGAAATCAGAGGAATACATTTCCTCCTAGCCCTTAAGATTCAAAAGTTAGTATAAGTGCAACTTCAGACAGTTGGTGGCGCTAGAGAGATTGAGTTAGAAACTCCAAATTTGGCATGATAACAGTTCAGACTGTCCTGTATCTCTGTGCCAAATGTAATACTGTTCCCTTAAGGGTCTATAGGCTCCCAGCTCATACAGCTTATACAGGAGCCGTCTCCGGCAGGAACTCAGTAAATGCCTAGGCTAGTTGAGTGTGATGCGAGTTCCTCTAATGAGTGTTCATTTCCACAGCACTCACAGAGGTCAACACTCCACGTAACGCTCTACCTCTCAGCGCCGAGGACATCGGGAGGTTGAGAGCTCTTTACGGCGGGTACTTCATCAAGCGCTCCTGAAGAGTCAGATATGAATTCATTGAGATCCGGGCTCTGAACAAAGACCTGGAACACAGCATCACTAAACACACACACACACACACACACAGCTTATACAGGTTACCACTGCATAATTCAATAGCATTATACCTCATGCTTCCTGTATTCATTTATTATGCACATTTTCCTATTCATTCTCATTTTGAGTGTGCAGACAATATTAGTAAATCTCACACACACACACAAAAGTGTACGAAAATGCCTCAAAAATAGCATAAAACCACTTATATCTCCCACAGCAAACAGAACAAACCTGATTTGGTGAGTCCAGTGGACATCAGTCATGTTCACTCGTGTTTTATTAGTCCCATCAGATCAAGGCCAGGCTGTTTAACAGCCATGCCAACGTCCAGCCGATTAACCCCTGACTGACTAATAGTCACTGACTAAAACAGTGAGTAACATTAATACATGTAACACATGGTTAGTTCACCCAAACATTGACATTCTGTGTTTATTCCACCTTAATGTCACTGAAGTCGTTGTTCTTCTGCAGTAAATGTGTCTTGATGTAAGAATGTTTAGATGTTTGTTCTGGGAAACGAGACAGAAACACTGAGGAAGAGCATCAGGAGGTCTTCATCAACTCACCAACTCCGTGATCTGGGACGTGTAAGACACTGCTACTTCACATTTTAAATACGTTTCTATTCATGCATACTCGAGAACCATACATCATGTGATTATGTAAATTATGCATGCATGCATATTCGTCTCAGCTGCAGATTAATACATTTCACAGGTTAATTCCAGGCCGTCACATTTCAGTTAAAGGATCGCTTAAGTCATCTAGTAGATTGAGAGATTGAGATTGTTTTGAGCAGGCTTTAGCTACTTTACATTGAATATAGTTGACTAATGCGTGCGCGCGCACACACACACACACACACACTCACTCACACACACACACACACACACACACACACACACACACACACACACACACACAGCAGGAGATTGATGAACTCTTATTAGCATCAAGCTTTCGGTGTCGCGCAGGAGACGCGTTAAAGGCTCATTTCTCACACACTCCTGATGTGTTCCTGACGTCTGTGAACGCGTCCTCAGTGCTCTTCTTCTCAGGGTGAGACGCCACGACACACCCGACGCGTGTGAACTATTCAGATGAGCGACATTAGCAGGATTAAACCGCGGGAAAGTGAACGAGGGGGCGAGAGACATGTGCTCAGAGCTAATCTGTGTAATGAACACTGACAAAAGAAAGAGGCCGAGTCTGCCATCCATCATGAGCAAACGGCCCTGCAGCGGCCCACTACACAACACACACACACACACACACACACACACACACACACACACATACACACACACACACAGTAATACACACAGTCAGATCTGACCCAGGGAAAGTGACAAACACATCAGGGTTTACTGGAAAACACATATACTATCCAATAATGGGTCAAATATGGACTAACCCAATGATGGGTCAAATATGGACTAACCCAATAATGGGTCAAATATGGACTAACCCAATGATGGGTCAAATATGGACTAACCCAATGATGGTTCAAATATGGACTAACCCAATGATGGGTTATTCTGACCCAACTGGTTGGGTTGCTTTTTTAAATCAGCACAAAGGGTTAATTAATGCAAGAATACACAGCAAATTCAAACAGGCCTGTGTTCTATGGGATATTTTGCCATTTAAACCGTTTCTGAATCCTCTTAGAATGTTTAATTAAAACGGCCAGTTTGTTTGTTTTAAAAAGGTTTTTTCTTTATTATGCATGAAACATTCCATTGTATCGTTCATCAAACAT
>JAULUF010000081.1:642500-645000 GCA_031834385.1 Semotilus atromaculatus
AAACATTATTAATGCATCGCTCACGGAGGGGTTTTCGTAAATCTTTCAGTTGCGTGTTCGTCTAACGTTTCAGAACATTCAAATGTAACATTCTAATAATGTGTGAAGAATTCTAAATGGAATGTTCGCATAACGTTCACAAGAAAAAAACGTTTTTAAAACATAAAAAAACCTGGAAATTTTGAACATTTAGAAATACTGTTGGTATCACTTTACAATAAGGTTCATTAGTTAACATTAGTTTATGTATTAACTAATGCAATACATTTGTAACAGTATTTATTAATCTTTGTTAATGTTAGTTAATACAAATACAGCTGTTCGTTGTTTGTTCATGTTATGTGCATTAACTAATGTTCAAAAGATTTTAATAAAGTATGATGCTGGGTTGATGTAACCCAATTAGGGTTGAAAATCGTTCTTAATCTGTAACCCAGCGGTTTATTTGTTTCTCAATTTGATGACACCATATAAATTCCTGGACCGATAATTTTTTAACCCATAATTGGGTATAAAACAACCCAGCGCTGGGTACGTCCCTTTTTGACCCAGCGCTGGGTTGCCAAAATAACCCAAATTGGGTTGTTTTTAACCCAGCATTTTTTAGTGTGTAACAAACACAACCTTTGATTTTAATAACGTATTAGTAAATGTTGCAATTAACATTAACCAAGATTAAAAAGTGCTGAAGAAGTATTGTTCATTCTTAGTTCATGTTAACTAATGTAGTTAATGTAACTAATGAACCTTCTTGTAAAGTGTTACCATAACATTTTCATAATTTAACAGGACCGTTAGCTTTATTGTCTGGATCTCAGCGCTGTGAAGCACCAGTACACCATCAGTGCTTCAATTACACCAGATCATCTCTAAACCACTGACCTGAAACCTGCTGAGATGTTGATTACTGCATGATTTAATAAACCATAAAGACGTCTTAACGGATCATTACACTAAACGAAGAGCCTCGCAGATCATCCACAATATATCCTATACAGACGAGTCGAACTTTTAACACTCGTTTATACCATAAGGCCTCATAGACTTAATTATATCAGCAGTCTTTCAAAACAAAACAAGACTTTCATAATGAAGTTTGATCACATATTACATTAGTGATGTTGACTTAGTAAACACTATTAAATCTGATTCTCAAATGTTTTGGTTGTGTTAAAGCGACCCTGATGACTCACGTGCGTACAGTAAATTAAATAATGAAGAGCTGCTAATGAGCTGTCACTGTAACTCACACTGAGACCGGACGCTAACTGCTAATTAGGAAATGCGGAGGTGTTCTAAACGAAGTAAACTCGCCCGGGCCGTTTGTCACACACACACACACACACACACACACACACTTCCTCTGATTAACTTCAATTAGTTAAAAAAGAGAGATGCGCAGAGATGGTATCAGAGACGTCTGATGTCATTGTGTGTGTTGTGTGAGTTGTGTAAGTGTGTGTGTGTGTGTGTGTGTGTTACGGAATTACGAACATCATAAGAGAATGAATAATGCTACACAAATCAGTACAATATTAGGCTACATTTTGTCAATATGAAACATGAACGGTTCCTTCCAACAGACTCAAGGATATTATAATATGTGTTACAACTGAGTCAAAGTCAAGTACAACTGATGATATCAAGTTACTAAATACATTTAGACACTGTAATTCGATGCTCAACACTGAATCAGTTCAAAAACACCACCCGCTTCATTCACTTATGATTATTAAACAGCTGGAACTCAAAGGAAACAGAAAAAACAAGGATTTCACGAATCCGCCACAACATTAATTCACAAACATGACTCTAAATCCATCCTTAATAAGTTAGGGTTAGGGTTAGGGTTCATGCATTAATCATGAGGGGGCGTGGCCTGATCTTTTGACTGGCACGTGAGGAGCCAATCAGCAGCTAGTACTGCTATCCTCACAGCAAAAACCTGTTTTCTGTGGATCATCTCCTGAAGAAACTCATTGATCAGAGCCTGAGTGTGGCTCTCGAGGAGCCCATGGCAACACAGAGCAATTATATTCATATCTCATGACCTTCTCTCCATATCTGTCTCCACTCCACGTCTGAAGGAGTCGCTATGGCAACCCTTAGCAATAAAACTCATAACTTAAGGAGATATTTGGGCTGAGACGAGGCTCAACGTTTTCAGTCTAACCAAAACAAACAAACGGATCTGGAATGAAAATATTTTTGAAGCAAAAGTGCGAAACTCTCAGTCGTGATCCCGAGTATATCAATCTAAAGTGTTTTAGTGTATTCTTTTTATAAATATATATATATATAATATATAAATATAGGCCTATATATGGTTCATTTTAGTGTTTTCTCAAACGTAGTACATATAGTTTTTTTTTATACATTTTTAGTCATTTATTAGTTTTAGTCATTTTATTTAGTTAAACTAGCCTATATAAAAACTGCTCGTTTCAAACTCTATCAATACAAACTAGGATATTAAATTAATTAACCACAATTATTTTAG
>JAULUF010000081.1:652500-725000 GCA_031834385.1 Semotilus atromaculatus
CTTGCTTCTTTTTTTTTTTTTTTACCAAATAAGCTTTGGTAGTGTAGCTTTATAGCACAATTTAGGTATGATTTGACTATTGTAGGGTTAATTATTGGTCATTTACACCTTATAGAACACTTTATCATAAATAGGAAATACACTGTAAAAAGCTGGTAAATGGGGGACTGAATCTCAGAGCTGATCTCAGAACAGCACAGCTACAGAAAATCAGACACACACAAAAGAAAAGAGTCTGTGTGGTGAAGAATGTGTGTCAACATGCATGAATTTACAATGCCAGAATTAGAAACGTACCCCAGTTTCTCCAGTTTACACTGAGGATCTTCCAGTAGATCTGAAAGCTGCTTTATTCCTGAATCTGTAATGACATTCTCACTCAGGTCCAGCTCTCTCAGAGACGGGTTTGATCTCAGAGCTGATCTCAGATCAGCACAACCTCGGTTACTGATATAACAAGATATCATCCTGTGAGTGTGAAGAAAACATTAAATACTGATGAAAAAAAAATGTATGGGAAAACTACTATAACTAAAGATTATAGTACTTATAGTCTTTACTGAAACAAATATATGAAATAAAGCCAGTGACACTCACCCCAGTTTCTCCAGTTTACACTGTGGGTGTTCCAGTAGATCTGAAAGCTTCTTCACTCCTGAATCTGTGATGTTATTCTTACTCAGGTCCAGCTCTCTCAGAGACGGGTTTGATGTCAGAGCTGAACTCAGATCAGCACAACCTCCATCACTGATACCACAAGATCTCAACCTGTGAAACAAGGTCCAAGACACAGGGAAGACCAAGGAGACAAGCAGAAGATCAAAACCAACACACATGGAACCAGGATAACACTCAGTATTGCAGTGACATTAACAAGACTTCACAATTAATGACTGAGTGAACAGGGTTTAAATAGGAAAATGAGGTGGGAGTAAACAGAACATGAGTCCAGGCAGTGGGTTATGGGAAGTGTAGTTCATGATGGGAAAGCACTACAGGAGACAGTGCCCTCTGGTGGTTATCATGGGCACTCCAGCTGGCGGGTGTAACACTTCCAGACTTCACTAAAACCAATACCACTCACCCCAGTTTCTCCAGTTTACACTGAGGATGTGTCAGTAGAGCTGAAAGGTGCTTCACTCCCGAATCTGTAATGTTATTCTCACTCAGGTCCAGCTCTCTCAGAAACCGGTTTGATCTCAGAATTGAACTCAGATAAGAACAACCATATTCATTGATATCACAAGATCTCACCCTGTGTGTAAGAGAAGCATGTGTCAATTTCCTGTGAGAATCAAGATTCAAGTAATTATTGGGCTCTAATCTACAATATTGAGAATCAGGCAAGTTGGATTAAGTTCACCTGAATCAAACTGTTTATCAGATTCATCATTAAAACTCTTTTGTCTCTGTTGACATGTTTGATATAACGAACCATTTGAATAAATCTATCTGTACTTTATGAAATTAGGGGTCAGCAACTTTTTTGTCATTAAGTGCCATTTTTGTTTTTTCAAGTTAATCGCTGGACACACACATTCTTCCTGCCTTATACCACATATACACACTTATAATTATATAAATATATTGTATACAACTATCTTTAAAGGTTCAAGTGTAGAAGAAAAATCAACACTCAAACTTGCTTATTTGATTAGTAACACAAAACTGACTATTATTTCTGAAGCAATTTTTTATGAAATGTTTAAGGTTACGTTTATTTTCAATATGGCCGTACTGAACCCCACCACATGCATTATTGTTGTAGTTTGCGCATCTCCTGATTTGTGTGTGGAATGTGAAGGACTTTATACCTAGTTAAAAATCTCCAACATTGATATCAGTAATTTATTTAGCTTTGAAAGCTACCGCAGATCACACTGTCCTTCACTCGATCACGCAGAGAGACTGAACGAATCAGACTTGTGTGATTCCCACTTTAAGTACAGCTCTGCATCTTGATCTGAGTCACTTCCAGCGGCTCATGATGTGCAGCGGTCGGGGTAATGTGTGTCACAGTGTTTCTCAATCCTGGAGCCCCAACACACACTGTCTACATTTCTCTTAAGGCGGGCATACACTGTGCGATTTTCGTCCAATTTTGAGCCGAATTCTGACTCGTGCGACTCTTTTTCAGGTCCGGGCGATTTTCAGCTTTGTAGTGCGTCGTTTGTCGTGCAGTGTCTGTGCAGTGTACAGGGGGAACGAGAGGCGATTAACCTCTCCCGACAAGCAATCGGATGGTCGGATGAATTTCTGGCATGTCAGAAATTTTGGTCGCTTCTCGTGACTATATCGCACAGTTGAAGCAGAGCTACGAACCGGTTGCCCTAAACTCAGTTTTTGTCCCTCACTGCGCCTGCGCGAAAACAGACGTTTAACCATTTCATCTAATGCAGCAAGAAAGAAAACGAAAAGAGGGAGATCTTTAAGTTCTCTAGATATCAAACTAGCTACAAATTACTGTTGCTTACGTACAGTTCGTGTTGCAAAATGGATAAACCATATTAACCATGATGACCCACGTCTTCCCAGCCACCTGCGATGTGCCTCTTTTATTAATTTATTAAATGCTCACGTTAAACAAGCTGTTTTTAAAATAAAGCCATTTAAAATTTTCATTGCTGTCTGATTATTACAGTGTTCGGACATAGACTTAATAATTTTAATTATAGGCCTATAATTCATTGCAATCGACCTAAATGTTTTTAGACAACTTTCAATGAGGAGTCAAGCTTCTATCTAATCTTTGCAGCATGTCGATTATGCGGGGATGCGCTATAAAATGATTGCTTGGCAAATTAATTATAATAATAAATTTAATAATAAAAGTAGGCCTTCCCTAATAATAAAACAATAATACGAATAATAATTTAATACATTGGAAATGCTAAATACTCTTGATCAATACTCTTATCAATAGCTGATGCTTGTTTTGACAATATCTCTGAATACACAATATCATGTTCTATTTGCGCACCCGGCACGGGGGTTTATCACACATATTTCACATGTATAGTGTGAGCAGTCAAGTCACAGCTCGATGATGAAAACGTATAGTGTGAGCACATAAAACGCGAGCTTTGGCTTTTCATCGCATGCGATCTACTCGTTCAGTGTGAGTAGGTAACCTTGCTGAAATCGCACAGTGTATGCTCGCCTTTATCTGACACTCATCTGAGGCCTTGGAGTCTTTACTAATGAGTTGATCAGGTGTGTTTGATTTATGAGACAACAAAACTGTGTTGAAGGAACTCGAGGACCAGGATTGGGAAACACTCTCGGACCAGCTTGATTCTGCTGACTAACAGGTTCATTCACACACTTTAATGATGATGACGATACATTTTATTTCTACCGTAAAATGTCAAATAATAGTCCCAAATAGACGCCTGTCTCTTTTACACGCCTGGTGTGGCGACAGGTTTGGATAAATAAAGGCCGGTCTCAAATAGAGGCCTGGTCTGTTTTTTAGTTTCGGGTTGTATTTAATCTTCTATATCCCGTCAGATCGTCAGGAGCTGTTAGCGCAAGCAAGGCAGGGAGAGTTAGCGGAGAAGAGGAGGAGAGGGAGAAGTGGAGGAGAGCGACGGGGAGGAGGAATTCACCAATGAACTTGTAGTTGAGGATCGCGGTGATGATGATAGTGATGAATAGGGTCATTTTGTATCACATTATTGCCGTTGTTTTACAAGATATCCTGAATTCATTCTTTAATGTTGATGTGTTTCAGGCAACAAGATCATAGGTTCGACTGATATTACCGGTAACTTGTATTGTTCAGCCCATGGCTGTCACACACCGGGCGAGAAGTGCCGCACCACGCCGCTTCTATGACAACTCGAGGCAGACCTTGACATTAACTTTTTTGCTCACTAGCCAATGTGGCTAGTGGTTTTCCAAAATTACTAGCCACGCAGCATTTTTACTAGCCACATTTTTGTTGTTGGAAAATTACGTTTTATATTATTAAAGTTGACAATGGGGCTTAAAATGTGCTAAAATTTACGAATATTATCATTAGCTCTGATAAGGTTGTGTGTAAAGCTCCTTTTTTGAAAACGTCATCTACTGCTCTATCGTTTTTTTTATCAGTAAATACTGTAATACAGAGTAGAACAATTAACAGCATTAGAAACAACGAGCAAAAAATAAATAATTTTTTTTAAACTTTATATAGGCCTATATGACAGTTTTGGGGACTTCGGATCGTTTGTTTTGACGCGCTTCTCGTCCGGAGTGCGACCCCCTTAATTCTTACATTAACCGATTTGTTTAATTATAAATAAAACGTAATATAATATGGTAACCTAACCTCCTACTGTCATGCTTTCCGTCTATCAGCCTATGCTATTTGGACCAACATCTCAACACTAAATTAAAGGCCTGTCTCATATAGACGCCTGTCTCAAATACAAGCCGGTGCAGTTCGGCAATTTGGGAAAATAAAATCCCGGGCTATTATTTGAAGTTTTACGGTATTGCGCTTTTCTAAGTTAAGTTAGGCTGTGTGTCTATGAGAAAAGATTAACTCTAAATGTATTATCTAAATGAATACAGTACAGTTCTCTCGCTATTACTCATATGCCAGTGATTAATCCTCTGTGTGCTGATACTGGCATGTGTGCCACAGGTTGCCGACCCCTACTCTAAATAAACTAATGGTTGATTCCATCTAAACCAGACAGGCTCTTAATTCTTCAACTTACTCCAGTTTTTGCAGTTTACACTGAGGATGTTTCAGTAGAGCTGAAATCTGAATCACTCCTGAATCTCTGATGTTATTCCCACTCAGGTCCAGCTCTCTCAGAGACGGGTTTGATCTCAGAGCTGAACTCAGAACAGCACAACCTCCATCACTGATACCACAAGATCTCAACCTGTGAATGTGAAGAAAGGGGGAAAAATGTTTTTCCATCTTCATGTGTATCTGACAAAAAATAAACTTTCAAAGAAAAATAATCTACTTGTTGAGCATAACTAACAGGTTCACTTGGTCTTCATTCAAACAAATATACGAAAAAAATATAAAATAAAGTCAGTGACACTCACCCCAGTTTCTCCAGTTTACACTGAGGATCTTCCAGTAGAGTTGAAAGAATCTTTACTCCCAATTCATTCATCTTATTCCCACTCAGGTCCAGCTCTCTCAGGTGAGACGGGTTTAATCTCAGAGCTGAACTCAGAACAGCACAACCTCTGTCACTGATGTGACAAGATCTCATCCTGTTTTCAATGAATAAAGTGATAAGACAATGATAAACGCACTTGGAGTGCAAAGTGTGTGTGTGCTAGACTGCCAAGATATAATAATTTACACAATATAGTATCTGTGTTCAAATTGGTAACACCGGTATTACTGCTGGTTGGACGCTAGCTGGTGCTACAAATTAAATTAGTTTTCTTTTAACAAAAAATGTAAATTACACTGAAAAAATAAAGCACATACAATGTTTCATTTACATACTCGAAGGACTTATTCAAACAAAAATAAAGGAAACATGAGCAGTGAGGTGTCAAAGTAGTGCCTGTGTGGAAATATTAATGAATTTGCTTGTGTCTCTACTTATGTCCTCAAACCAGCTCAGCAGTAAAATCGTAAACAGCTGTTAAATAAGAGTAAATTAAACCAGCACTAGTTTATTATTGATTTGTGTTTGTCTGACTTTTTTTTTTTTAGTTTTTACCTGTAAACCGAAAACTGTAAGGTGACAGCCAATCACAGAGAGGTGCAGGTAGTGGAAATATAAATAAATCATCATGGCAACTTGGACAAAGACACTGCATGCCAATTTTCAAGTCAACCAGACTAACGGTTGCATAATTATAGCGGTTTGATGGGTTTTTTCGTATTACAGCGCCACCAAGTGGTAAATCGGCACTTTTTATTTTTTGCATGACCACAGAGTGAGCTCTTAAATAAGCATAACAAGTGTGGTGTATATCTAAAATTCTGTATAAAATGTTTAAGGCCAGACAAGTTGTTTGTTACGACTTGGTTTGTAGGGACTTACAAACCTGCACAGATAAATTCAAATGCGCATAACTATAGAATTAATTCTTGATGCGCACGTTACCGCCATCAGCGTTTAAAATCTGTTTAGAGAGAACGATGTCGTCTTAGCGGCCTCTAATTTAATAACTAATGATTGTTGCAACGGAAGTGAATCAATCAAAAATTTAGCTGGAAAATATCTTTATTCAAGAACCGCTATAAAGTCAAAACAATCTCTGTTACCTTTAAATGATCCGTTTATCTCTGTAAAGCCGCTTTGAAACAATCTACATTGTAAAGAAAGGGCTATATAAATGAAGATGACTTGACTGGTGAATATATCTCATTGCGTTTAAGAGTTCTAGCCATTTTAGTGAAAGTGGCCCTGCCGAATTCAAAAGTTTTAACGTCCCGTCGCGAGCGTGAACCACAGATCGAAATTCTTTTAACAACTTTTTTCCATGAAGGTCTCTAGATGGTGCATGCTGAGTTTTGAGTGAATCAGACAAAGGCCTATGAGGAGTTAGAAAAAGTATATTTTTCAGAAAATCCAAGATGGCAGAAAAAATTGCATACCGTAAATTAATTCAGATAAATACATTTTTCATATCTCCTGACCACTAGGTGGCACTGCAGGTAGCCTCAGTTTATGGTTGTCATTACACACACCAAGTTTGGTCTTAATACACTAAAGCGTTGCTGAGATATACCTTCACATTTATTTGGCGTGCTCTTCATCGAATTCTTTTGTGAGTTATCTGAGAAAGGTTTGACAAATTAACTTGAATTTCATTATATCTGTGTGGCAAATTTTATAACTTTGCCACAAGCGGTTCTATGAGCTGCCATAGACTCCCAGAGCAGAAGAAGAAGAAACGGAAGAATAAAAACAACACCAACAGATACGATAAGTTCCTACGCATCATCGGTTCTTTGCCCACAATTACAATAGGGTTTCAGCATTTCATTCTTGAACCCCTAAAATACATTGAAAAGTGATAGATTGTGTTATTTTGTATTAAACAAATATGCTCAATACCACTCACCCCAGTTTCTCCAGTTTACACTGAGGATGTTCCAGTAGATCTGAAAGCTGCATCACTCCTGATTCTGTAAGGGTGTTCTCACTCAGGTCCAGCTCTCTCAGAGACGGGTTTGATCTCAGAGCTGAACTCAGAACAGCACAACCTCCATCACTGATACCACAAGATCTCAACCTGTGAAGTCAGAATATAATGAGAACCAGGTAATTATTAAAAACAATTGTTGAAAGGTATTTTAGAGACATAGAAAAAAGCCATTTCAAACATTAGTAGTAATTTATTGTTACTGCTATAATTATTTTAACGTATTTGTTCAGAATTTTCTTATTTGAATGGTTAGGTGTTTTGACTGTATATATAAATATGCAGATTTACACTCTCAGACCAGTTTTCAGGAGCCGGCTGTCCACTCCAGTGGAATAAAAAAAACAAAGATGCAAACAAATGTATCCATATTCCTAATATACTCAGCCAATTAAGAAATGTCCTCTTACATTCAACTGCTTTAATTACAGCAAATTTCTTATTATATGTGAATATTTGAATGAACATTCAACAACTGAGACATACATGTAAAACGTTTTACAGACATTTGACGAACAGAAATGGAATAATGAGTCCCTGAACAGAGTGAGGGTCGATATCAAAAGTAGCAGTCCTTCAGTTATCACAATGAATTACAACATTCCACTTCCGGTTGAGTTGGGTACGCTGGCGCGTTCTGGCTGCCACTCCACTTATTGAAGAAAGGGGGATTTTATGTCGCATTTTATTTATGTATGCTGGGAATTTGCTTCTCTTGGTGTTGGCCTGGTGGCCTTCTTTTGTCTTTGTGGACTCACAGATAGGCCTATCGGGAGCTGGTGTTAAAGAGGCTTCAACGAACATGGCCTTACAGTAAACCTCCCACCAGCTGTTATCAATGAAGCGGAATTATTATCTGTCTACGTCCACTGTGACAGGGCTGGATTGCTGGACGAAGGGCTAAACGAAGCTACATCTCTTCCTTGTCTTCTTCCATTCCAGTTTTGAACTGCCGTCAAAGGACTAGAAAACTTGTCTTACTCTGGTGTTGATTTTACTAACTTATTACCTCTTCCGTCTGAGTGGCACCCCTGTGATACGGTGACTGCAAGCCCTTTAATAGCCGCGTTACTTAACATGCGCTCTGTGAACAATAAAGCTTTGCTGCAGTCGGATTTTATCATGGACAAAAAGCTGGACTTGTGTCTTCTTACAGAAACATGGCATGAACAGGACGATGCTGGCTTTGACTTACTGACGTCTCGCGGACTATAGGTAGAGGTGGTGGTATTATAGTTGTCTATAAGCTGCAATACAAGATACACCCTGTGTCCGTACCTCTTTTTAAAACATTTGAAATGTCTTGTTTTAACTATATCTGCTTCTCATGCCGCTCCCCATGCTGCTGTGGTCACTATCTATAGACCTCCTTAATCAAATAAGGATTTTTTGTCTGAATTTGCTGATCTACTGTCTATATTGTCTGTCAAATTTAAGAGAACTTTGATTCTGGGCAACTTTAATATACACAGGGTTCGTACAGACTCTGTCAAATGAAATTCGAGGACTTTCAAGGACTTTTCAAGCACCACTTTTTTGGATTTCAAGGACTTCAATCAGCACGTATCAAACAATATCTTTATTATTATATGTATTTATTTTAAATATTTTTAATTAGGGATGCACCGATACCACTTTTTGCAGAACGAGTCCGATATCAATACCGTAACCGATCCCTGACTTTTACCTGCATTTGTAATTTTTAAATGTATTAGTAGATAAACCAAAAGAATATAAATCATATTAGTTGGCTTAATTTGTTAATCAAATATATATTTCTTTCAATTATTTTCATGCTTAATTAAGCCTGCTAAAATGCATTGTATGAGCTTCTGTTACTTTCACTCTTCATTCTATTGCTCGCTCATATTTTATCTTTCATTTAATAACACAGCACATATTTAGACTAGAGCAGCTCCAGAAGGGTCAGTGCTGAGGATTGGGTCAGTGGTACCCATGTTCAGACACCAGTAAAATACCAATTATTTAATCCAATTTTTATACTACAACAAAAACTACCAGCCTAATTAATGTGAATTTAAAACATTATTAAAGGTAAGCAGTCAGTAACAAAATAAGAACGAATAATCATATTACAAATAAATACAATATAACAAAGAAAGGCTACAAATGAAATAAACAGTGTTTTTAAAGTTTTTCGAGTAGATCTAACAGGTACAGAAATGTGAATAAAAGTAATCAAATGTGAAAAAATTGCTTATTCATTACTGGATAAATTAAATATAAATGAATATTTTTGTAAAGTTGAAAAGGGTAGCCTATTTCATCAGTTAACGTTAATAATAAGCTACATGCCTCGTTTTATTTTCTTTGCCATTGACATCCGACTGAACTAACCGACCAGCTCGCGCGTCTGTGCCGCTGCGCGCTCAATCCACTGCACGTTTTTCTCTTATCAGCTCGCGCACCACGCGCTGCCTGGTAACGTAGGCCTATCGGTTGTTGGTATCAGATAATTTTTACGAGTTACATGAGCTCGGTATCGGTGCATCCATATTTTTAATAATTCAAGCACTTTTCAAGTACCTCTTCAAAAATATGTCTGTTTTCAAGGGTTTTCCAGGACTTAAATTTAAAAAAGTCAAATTCAAGTACTTCAAGCACTTCAAGCACCTTGTACGAACCCACGAACCCTGTATACATGTAGATCAGAAAGCCTGTACCATGGCCAAGGATTTCCTATCACTATTGGATTGTTTTAATCTTTCTCAGTTTGTAAATGTCCCTACTCACTGTAAAGGTCATACATTGGATTTAGTTATTGCAAATTTCTCTAATTTCTCTGTTACGGATGTTGGACTTTCTGACCATCTAGCTATCTTCTTATTGATATACTCCATTCTAGTAGAGAGACTACACAAACTATTTCATTCCGCAAATGGCAATCAATTGATCACACTACTTTTGTAAATTTGATGGTCAGTTCTTTAGATGTTATGTCCTCTGCTCCTCTTGAGGATAAAATCTTAGTATTTAACAATGTTCTTACAGCCAACTTGGCCATCTTCGCACCCTTAAAAACACGTAACGTCTCATTTGTTCAGTCAGCCCCCTGGTATAATGATGATTTGTGTTTACAGAAGGCTGCATGTCGGAAATTGGAGCGTAAATGGTGTTGCTCTGGTTTAAATGTGTTTCACCAAGCTTGGAAAAACTGCTTGATACACTACAGAGTAGCTATTGAAACTGCACGATCCACTCATTTCTCACATATTATTGAAAATAATCAAAACAATCCTAGACAGCTCTTTCATACAATTAATAGTCTACTTAATGCTGATCGTACAGCTGATACACTAAGTTTCTCTGGCAGACCTTTCTCCAAATTTATTATATTGCAATCTGAGTTGCTCTACAAGCAGGTTTCTCGTATTAAAACTTCCACTTGCATACTGGATCCCATGCCTTGTAGCCTGTTCAAATCTCGCATTGGTCCTCTGAGTCCCTCAGTTCTTGCTATAATCAATGACTCTTTGTCATCTGGGGTGGTCACTTAAAACTGCTGCTGTCACTCCCGTCTTAAAAAAGCAAAATTCTGATCTGAATTTTTTTTTTTTTAATTACCGTCCTATCTCTAATCTTTCATTCCTGGCTAAAATCCTGGAGGGTGTGGTTGTGGCCCAATTAAACAAACACTTAATTGAAAATAATCTATTTGACCCTCATCAATCTGGGTTTCGGAAATTACACAGCACTGAGACTGCATTGGTTAAAGTCACCAATGACTTACTTATAGCCTCCGACTCTGGCTCCATGTCCCTTCTCATTCTCTTGGATCTTAGTTCAGCATTTGACACTATTGACCATGCACTGTTACTTTATCGTCTTGAAAAAGTATTTGGTTTGTCAGAGACAGTTTTTATCAACCGCAGTCAATTTGTTTTTATGGGTGGCTATAGGTCCAAAGTTGGTGCTGTTCATACTGGCGTCCCACAGGGGTCAGTATTGGGTCCCTTACTTTTTAGTATGTATATCTATCCACTTGGTCAACTATTAAGATCTCTTGACCTTGACATGTTACAAATTTATCAAATGTTTAATTTAGGTTTCCACTCCAATAGTATAAACTGATAAAGTTTAGTAGACTGATTTCAAGAATTTCCTGTCCTGCTACTAGGCCTGTTTTCTCAGATCACTGAGATTCTCACCTTTCAGCCTAGATGTTGAATCGTTAGGTTGATTGGATTAACTGTAGGGGAGACTTTCTTTAATGGCTCTGGGATGGCTCTTGGAACCAGAGTTCCTGGCCACTATCAGCATTTGAATCGTTTATGCTGATTCCATTGGATTGGTAATGCCTACATTTGCATGCTTTGTTTGAATTTGTCTCCACCTCCAGAAGTCCCTCCTCTTAAAATGCCTATAATATACCATGTAAAGTTACTTTAATTTAGACTTGAGACGAGCGAGCTTTGAAGACTACAGCAACGAACAAGCTTTTTGCTCAATAAAGAACCCTCAAAAGATAGAACCAAGTCTCCTGGTTTTCGCTTCTGAATCTTCTATACTTTAGAAGAAATAAGTTCACTACAGATGGTGCCCTGCGACCCGGATAGAATTAACTTCACCTGAATCAAGAACTGAATTTCCACAAAGATCTCAACAAAGACTGAGTTCCAGAACTGAATCTCAAAGAACAAACTTTTTCGGACTGAGTTCCAGAACTTCAAGAAACAAAGATCTCAACAAAGACTGAGTTCCACAAAGATCTCAACAAAGACTGAGTTCCAGAACTGAATCTCAAAGAACAAACTTTTTCTGACTGAGTTCCAGACGAAATCTTTTCATACAACCAACGATTCGGTGAGTTTCACTCTATTCAAAGAACCGTTGAAGACCAGTACAAATCTCTGTGCCGTCAGAGAACCGTTATCAGACAGCTGCAGTGTTTGACTAACAAAGTTACCCTTTAAAAGTTTATTTTAAAGATGAAAGTATATCCTCTACATTGCTAGAGAAGGTTTATCCTCTAAAGTTAGGGAAGGTTAACATTGCGTGTTAATATTGGTGAACCTCTGTTCAAACAGGGATGTGTTTATCCCCTAAAAGTTGAAAAGGTGAAATATCCATTTTCTTTTGTAGGGAAGATTAGCGTAACATGCTAATAGTTTGTGATGTGTTGGTAACAAGGAAGATTTAAAAACATTTTAACTGGGTTAATGAGTGTAGCCTCTGTTTGATCAGAGAAGTTTTTTTTGTGTTTTTGTTTGTGTGGTAAAGAACATCACAAAATGGTTAGGAAGAATGCTAGACTGATTCCAACTACTGAGAAACGTGGACTAGCAAGCCCTTTATGGACAGACAGTGAGTTCAAGTCATTGTTAGGAGAGCACATGGACTCCATAGTGACTGAGTCAGTTAGATTGGATTTGACAAAGAAATTTGGTATTGATCCAGACAAAGTTTGGTCTATTGAAGAATGCAAGAATGTGTTGGGTGCATGTATCAGAAAGAAAAACATGAAAGGCATAATCTATTGCCATAGAGAATATAGCTTATCCATTGCACAAGAACAAGTTAGGTGTATTGATAAGTTAAATGAACAGAACAAACAATTGCAGACTCAAGTGTCCTGTTTCAAGACAAAGGTCGGCCATAACCAGGCCTCAACCAAATGTGACTCTGAAGACCAACAGTCAGATGAAAGCTATCCTGATTTACAGTCTTTCTGTAGACTAGAAAACACTAGAAATTCTGGTTTGATAGATAAAGATGTAAATGCATTTGAAGTGTGTGGAGCAAGACAAAAGGCTCAGAATACAAAAGGGGTTGATACACAAATTATCTTTAAGTCCTAAAGACATTGAGAGAATTGTTGAAAGTTTGCCATCCGTGCAAAGAAATTTTTCTGAGTTTAGGAGAGAATTGTCCAAGAAGTTGCGGCTCTACGATATGTCTCTAGCTGAAGTCACACAGCTAATATCACAGATCTTGACTGAGTCAGAATTCAATGAGTTTGAAAATGCTGTTATTTCTGAACTACAACATGCAAGTAAAGATGAATTGAGAGAGGGAGTTTTGAAAATCCTAAAGAACATTGTTGGACCTAAAGTGGACTGGTCAAAGATAACACATTGTGTACAGAAGAAGAATGAAACTGTTTGTGAGTACACAGAGAGATTTTGTCAGTCAGCTGCAGCTTACAGTGGAATATCAGACACATCAGAGAAGGTGTTAGAAGATAATGGCCCTTTGGCTCGCGCATGGTTTCATGGTCTTTTGACAGAGCATAGAAATGCATTGCCTTTCTTAGACGTCACATGGTCCACTAGAACCCTAGACAGGTTAGCTACTTGGGAAAGAGATTCTGATGTCAGGGCAAGAGTAAAAATTGCAGCATCTTCCTTTAAGGTCAACACAGAGAACCAACCGAAACGTAAATGTCCTAAGAAAGAGGGAAGTTGTTATTACTGTGGTAAGCCTGGACATTGGAGAAAAGAATGTAGAAAAAACAAAAAGAATGTTAGAGAAGTGAACAATATTACTCAGCTTCTGCTGAACCTGCTTGCCACTCTGAAGCAACCCCTCCCATCATCAGTAACCACGTTAGGCAGCTGTTTTAGGTGTTAATCATTCAGACTGTGAGTGCTTAATTTCCCCAGTAACTTACAACAAAGATGAAAGACTTGTTTTTGTTTAATAGAACAAAAGGAAAGTGACTGTCTCAGCTTTCCTTTGGGGGACACTGGTTAAGTAAACTCACAGCCTTAAATGTTATTTTACAGCCCCGGCCTTTCATCAGTAATGGTGTTAGGTCAGACTGTAAACGTAAAATGCCCTCATGCAGTGTCCACACTAATGCCGAACATTGTTTCATCCTCATGTATGATGTCTTCAAATGACTGAAGTTTTGTTGGAGGATGAAGGAGAAATGAATCACGATTGTGTTACGCTTCCGTACACACCAACAGGGATAGGATAGGACACGAAACAGTGAGGAACCGAAGGGAAGATCTGA
The DNA here is from genome assembly GCA_031834385.1 of Semotilus atromaculatus. Lineage (NCBI taxonomy): Eukaryota > Metazoa > Chordata > Actinopteri > Cypriniformes > Leuciscidae > Semotilus > Semotilus atromaculatus. The sequence goes on from JAULUF010000081.1 coordinate 666,602, forward strand.
ATGCAATACGCATCAGTGGCCACCCCTTCGGCGAAGACTCCCTCATAGGCCTTCCCCACCCAGTAGTCCATCCTCACCTCACTGTGTTTCTTTAGGTGTAAAAATAATTAAGAAATAGGGAAAGAAGGAACAACAATAGCAATAGACTCGGAAAAGTTTACAACCCTAGTGTTTGAACAAATACTGCTCCTGTCTTTTGTTTTCTCTCTTCCTTTTTGCAGATACCTCTTGATGGCTGACCCAAGACAATTTGCACCGACCTCCTCACCGAACCTCTAGAAAACAACGAGACCCACTGCAGAGCCAACTATCACAAAATGAGAAAGAAAAGAAAAAAATACACAACGCAGAGACTAAGAAACCTTCAGTCATCCATCGACATGATCAAGATTGTCATACTACTACACATCATGAAGATCGCACAAAGTCCGGACTCCAGAAACAACATATTCTTAGAGCTGATGAATATGTCAAAAACGCCTTGTTTGCTGGAAAAGAACGTTTGCGTGTCACATCCGAAGATGGCTGCATTCCAGGACTCACTTGTGCACAAACATGGTGATCCAACAAGACATTCTTGATCTTTCAGCAAAATTTACACCAAGATGACTGAAGATAATTCTTCATGGTTCAGAAACTTGATTGATCACGAGAAAATCACAGTTCCAACCAGAAAAGACTCACAGACCCTAAATTGCATGTTTTGTTTCTGTGTCAGTATGCAATTGCAGAAACATCAACACAGAGCAAGCTATGTGCCTGTAACAATCTCAAGTTACAAGAATGAACTTTAAGTGTTTAAATTTGTATATAGTGTGGGAGTTATTTAGAACTCCCAAAGGGGGAATTGACGTGTTACAAATTTATCAAATGTTTAATTTAGGTTTCCACTCCAATAGTATAAACTGATAAAGTTTAGTAGACTGATTTCAAGAATTTCCTGTCCTGCTACTAGGCCTGTTTTCTCAGATCACTGAGATTCTCACCTTTCAGCCTAGATGTTGAATCGTTAGGTTGATTGGATTAACTGTAGGGGAGACTTTCTTTAATGGCTCTGGGATGGCTCTTGGAACCAGAGTTCCTGGCCACTATCAGCATTTGAATAGTTTATGCTGATTCCATTGGATTGGTAATGCCTACATTTGCATGCTTTGTTTGAATTTGTCTCCACCTCCAGAAGTCCCTCCTCTTAAAATGCCTATAATATACCATGTAAAGTTACTTTAATTTAGACTCGTGACGACGCTTGGAAGAGACTACAGCAACTCCAGCTCGTGCTCAATAAAGAATCCTGCTTAAGATACTGCCCGAGTCTCCTGGTCTTAGCTTCTGAATCTTCTACACTTGAGAAGAAAATAAGTTTACTACAACCTTAACTATCACTTTTATGCTGATGATACGCAGATTTATATCCATTCAAGACCGGGTCAGCAAGTGGACATTGAGATCAAGAGTTGGATGTCTAATAATTTTCTGTCTTTAAATGGCTCTAAAACAGAAATGATGCTCCTTGGCTCTCCTCATCAACTGCGAAAGGCTGGGTCTCTCACTTTGTCCATTGATGGTGTTGCCTTGGAGTTTCAAAGCAAAAAAAAAAAATCTTGGTGTCATATTTGATGCCACACTGTCATTTGAGCCTTTTGTGCAGAATACGGTTAAGACATCCTTTTATCACCTCAGAAATATAATATCACCACGTTTACGTCCTATGTTGTCCTTCACAGTTGCTGAGAGGTTGATAAACTCTTATCTTTTCACATGTTGACTATTGTAATGGTCTCCTAGCTGGTGTATCTAAATCATCAATAGACAAACAGCAATATCTACAAAATTCGGCTGCCAGAGTATTGGAGGTCAGGGCTAGGGATCATATTACCCCTGTCTTGGAGTCTTTGCACTGGCTCCCTGTCAGGTACCGCATTGATTTTAAAATCCTTATGCTGGCATATAAGGCTTTGCATAATCTGGCTCCTCAGTACTTGACTGATCTTTTATTGCCTTACACACCACGTCATAATCTGTGTTCCTCTCAGAGTGGTCTCTTGGTTGTTCCCAAGACGCAGCTTCGTTCTAGGGGTGATGGAGCATTTTCCTTCGCTGCTCCTAAGCTTTGGAATTCTCTCCCGGCCGACATTAGGGAAGCAAATACATTAGTGTCTTTTAAATCTCTTCTCAAAACATTTTATTTTAGGATTGCTTTTACTTGATTATTTATTTTATCTGTTTAATTTTTGTGTTTAAAGTGTGTAGTTTTCTCTGTTATTATGTTAGCCTGTAAAGCGCTTTGAGAAAGCAACTTTTAAAGGCGCTATACAAAATAAATGTATTATTATTATTATTCAGTACGTGGTGTTTCCACCAGCTGTCCTTAAAGTATATTTTCCATCTTCTCATCATATATATATATATATATATATATATATATATATATATATATATATATATATATATATATATATATACCATCTTCATGGACTGCAGTAGATTTGTGGAAAGTTTCATGACATTTCCCCCTTTAAACCAATATATAATTTAATACTAGTATCATCCCTTATACCAAGTATAACTTGTATTACAGTATACCATGGCAAGCTTAGTGACCCACTCACAACCACTGTCCTACCACTTTTTACTCTTTTGAAAAATAATACAAAAGTATTCCTTGTGAAACATTCAGGACAAAAAACAACACCACTCACCCCAGTTTCTCCAGTTTACACTGAGGATGTTTCAGTAGATCTGAAAGCTGTTTCATCTCTGATTCTGTAATGTTATTCCCACTCAGGTCCAGCTCTCTCAGAGACGGGTTTGATCTCAGAGCTGAACTCAGAACAGCACAACCTCCATCACTGATACCACAAGATCTCAACCTGTGAGTGTGAAGAAAACACATTAAATACAAATGTCTACAAAAGTATAAAAGACCAGCACAAGTTTTGACACCAACTCCACACTGATATATCCTGCATTCAGGTATTAACAAAAATGTATCCCCCCCACCCCCAAATAGGCATAGGTATCCCTATACTTATACAGGCCTGGAGATAAATTAGTTTTGCACAGGGACGGTTGCATGTATTCTAGTGTTTTGTGAATGGCCGGAAAACATGCAACCAATGCTTTTCTATCGTCTCCCTCAACTCATCCTTACAGAGCCTCGACTGACCGGAGTTACGCCAGCTCAATCACTGAGCTAACTTTACAGATGAAAATCTGAACCGATAGCAAATGCATATTATAGGCTTTTCATGGCTGATAGAACTAAAAAAGAGCAATGTTTAAACACTGAATTAAAAGTGTTACTGCTGGGCTACAGTTATCAATCAATGTTAAACATTTAGACAGTTAAAGAAAAGTTATTTGTATGCATTACACAGCTCATATGTATTTACTCACTCATGTTCTCCAGATGTTTTGACGGCTGGTTGAAGCTTCAGTTCTTCGGATTGATGATGTTTAATCTCATCCCGCTTCTCTTCTGAGTTCAGCAACACAATCATCAGAGCTGAGAACTCATCAGGAGAGAGTCTGAGTCCAGATTTCAGCTGTGTCTTTATCTCCTGGAGTAGATAACGCTCATCCAGCTCTTTCAGACAGTGGAACAGGAGACTGATCTCCACCGCATCGTCTGGAGAGGACTTCATGATCATTGTTTTGATGTGTTGAATTATTTCTTGACTGGATGAAGAGCTTCTTCTCTGTGTCAGGAGGTCTTTTAAAGCTCTCTGACCAGACTCCAGTCTGAAGCCCAGTAAGAAGCAGAAGAAGAGATCCATCTGTTTGTGTAAAGCGATGTTCATCACGTTCTGGAGTGAGTTATTGTCTGTGAAGCTCTTCTCTCCGAGCTCAAGCGTCAGACTGGAGAGATCTCCGAGCTGGAGTGGGTTTCCTCCATTAATGACATCAGTCGCATACAAAGCTGCCAGAAACTCCTGTGTTCGGTGATTCATGAAACACAAGGACTTTCTTTTTTCATCTGTGGCTTTAATGATTGATGAGCTTGCTTTAACACGTTCATCACTGAGTTTATAATCTTCCTCACAGAAGAGAGAGTTGGCCTTTACCAGCAGGTCAAAGGCTGTTTTCCCCAGAGCGACGATGGTCTCTCTTCTCTCTGGAATCGGTTCGGTCTGAGCTAACAGGAGTTTGCTGTACATCTGAGTGAGAGTCTTGGGGAAACCTGAACCTGTCTCGTCTGTACTGAACATTTCCTCTGGAATCGCTGTGATGATTCTGCAGTAATCTGGTGAATAACACATGCTGTTGATGTGTGGTGATTTCTGGATGTGACTGATGACTTTATTGGCCATACTCTGGTCACTAATGCTCTTTCTGAAATACTCCTCCTTCTGTTCATCATCAAAGCCCTGGATCTCTGTCACACGATCAATAAACCGCGCAGGAATCTGATTGGCTGCTGCCGGTCTGCTGGTGATCCAGATCTGAGCGTTTGGAAGCAGATTTCCCATCAGGAGGTTTGTCAGTAGATCAGACACTGAGGCTGGTTTGATTGGATCTTTAATCTTCTTTGTGGTTTGGAAATCTAGAGGAACTTTAAACTCATTTAGTCCATCAAAGATCAGCATGATCCTAGACTCAGGATTCAGATGTTCAGTGTTTTCACAGCATCGCTGCAGAAGCTCCATGAAGCTGCACTCCTTCCCCGTCTCTCTGATGATGTTCAGCTTCTGGAAAGGGATTGGAAATATATATTCAATGTCATGTTTTAATTTATCTTCAGCCCAGTCCAGGATGAACTTCTGCACAGCCACAGTTTTGCCAATGCCAGCTTCACCCTTCATCAAAACTGTCCTGGTTTTGAAAATGTTGTTTCTTATGATTTCTTTATTACTATTGATGTGAGAATCTGGTTCCTCTGTGATGTGCCGCTCAATGAAGACATCATTCAGTAGTTGTCTTCGACCAGGTGATATTTCTTCATTCAGATGCCGAAACTCCTCCATCAGTCTCAGTGTGAACGTCTCTGATACTACAGACACACAAACACAGATCAGCTACTTTCACCTCTCATGCTTTTCATTTATCACATTTACATCAATAACATTATCTAGTCTACACTCCCCTAAAGGATTATTAGGAACAGCATACTAATACTGTGTTTGACCCCCTTTCGCCTTCAGAACTGCCTTAATTCTATGTGGCATTGATTCAATAAGGTGCTGAAAGCATTCTTTAGGAATGTTGGCCCGTATTGATAGGATAGCATCTTGCAGTTGATGGAGATTTGTGGGATGCACATCCAGGGCACGAAGCTCCCGTTCCACCACATCCCAAATATGCTCTATTGGGTTGAGATCTGGTGACTGTGGGGGCCATTTTAGTACAGTGAACTCATTGTCATGTTCAAGAAACCAATTTAAAATGATTCGAGCTTTGTGACATGGTGCATTATCCTGCTGGAAGTAGCCATCAGAGGATGGGTAGATGGTGGCCATAAAGGGATGGACATGGTCAGAAACAATGCTCAGGTAGGCCGTGGCATTTAAACAATGCCCAATTGGCACTAAAGCCCCGTTCACACCGCCAGCGACTTTGTCGCTGTGTGTCGCTAGGCTCTGTACTGTGATGTCGCTTGAGGGCGTGTAGTGCTGTCGCTCTGATGTTATTGGTAGACTGCACGTCTAGCCATATCTATACAAAAGACCATCACAAGTGATATATACAACTATATAATTGTAATTTGACTGGGAATAAATTACTTTTAAGGCTAAAAAGAAACCGTATGCTGTTGGGAGAGTGTTTTTATGTTACCACAGCAGTGTTCAGTGGATTAAATCATTTACTAGATCAACGATCGATCAATGAACAAATTAAACTCACTCATACTGTCACAAATGATAAAAACGTCATTCGAATTTGACAAATAATCAATTTTCTTGTGCCTAATAGTCAACGTAATGCAGGGAAAATTGTAAAATGAACTGCAGCAGTGCTACGTGCATCATAAAATTACAACACTCGAACTATAACGTTAAATGTATGAATTAAACTCACCGAGACTGTCGACAGTTTCTTTTCCATGCATCATTTTATTATCCATGTATGTGGTTACAGTCAAATCATATAAAACGGTGAAATCGTCCTCGAACTCTTTCTGTCTTGCCTGCACTCGAGACGGTGACGTACGTGAGCTCCACTGAAAGTCTTCTTTTCTATTGGTTGTCGCTCGCGAAAATCGCTTCTCATTTGCATAAAGTTGAAAATTCTCAACTTTTGTCGCTTGTCTCTTGACACGCCCACATTCTGTCGCCAACGGTCACTGTCGCTCGTGTCGCCGGATGTCGCCAGCGCTCCATTGAAATGAATGGGATCTTGTCGCTTTGTGTCGCTGGCGGTGTGAACGGGGCTTAAGGGGCCTAAAGTGTGCCAAGAAAACATCCCCCACACCACCACCAGCCTGCACAGTGGTAACAAGGCATGATGGATCCATGTTCTCATTCTGTTTACGCCAAATTCTGACTCTACCATCTGAATGTCTCAACAGAAATCGAGACTCATCAGACCAGGCAACATTATTCCAGTCTCCAACTGTCCAATTTTGGTGAGCTCTTGCAAATTGTAGCCTCTTTTTCCTATTTGTAGTGGAGATGAGTGGTACCCGGTGGGGTCTTCTGCTGTTGTAGCCCATCCGCCTCAAGGTTGGGCGTGTTGTGGCTTCACAAATGCTTTGCTGCATACCTCGGTTGTAACGAGTGGTTATTTCAGTCAAAGTTGCTCTTCAATCAGCTTGAATCAGTCGGCCCATTCTCCTCTGACCTCTAGCATCAACAAGGCATTTTCGCCCACAGGACTGCCGCATACTGGATGGTTTTCCTTTTTCACATCATTCTTTGTAAACCCTAGAAATGGTTGTGCGTGAAAATCCCAGTAACTGAGCAGATTGTGAAATACTCAGACCGGCCCGTCTGGCACCAACAACCATGCCACGCTCAAAATTGCTTAAATCACCTTTCTTTCCCATTCTGACATTCAGTTTGGAGTTCAGGAGATTGTCTTGACCAGGACCACACCCCTAAATGCATTGAAGCAACTGCCATGTGATTGGTTGATTAGATAATTGCATTAATGAGAAATTGAACAGGTGTTCCTAATAATCGTTTAGGTGAGTGTATATTAAGAACTTTTTTAGGGAACATAAAACACTCAACACTGAACTAGAAGTCACTTCTTTGCTACTGGAGTTTGGATAAAAGGCTGGAACAGATGAGAGCAGAGAGCAGCCAACATATTTAACGGAATGATCCATGTTCAAAACTGTATTACTTTCTTCTGTGAAACCGACCAAAAAAAAAAAAGCCATGCAATGAAAGTCAGTGGTTTGATATTGTTTGGTTCACTGTGCTCTTCAAAATATTGACTTTTGTTTTCTACAGAAGTAAGTAAGTCATACAGGTTGGGGTGTACTTTCTCTTTAAGCTCTACTGACAGTATTTGTGGCATAATGTGAAGTCACAAGACTTAAACATCCTAGGCTGTGTAAACATAGTGCCATAGACCTATTCTGTGCAAAGTGTCCAATCTATCAACTTATGTAATGCAATCTACCAAAGTACGAGTGAACTAACCCACTGGAATTGTGTCTGTAACATAAGTTTATTCACCTAGAACGGTAGTCTCACCCCAAAAATGAAATTTTTATGAAAAAGAGGCACATACACTGAGGAGATTGATGAGGTCCTGGAGACCAACAACTCTCGGAGGTCGTAGAAGGAATCGATTGACCCTCTGCTTCAAAGTCACTGTCTGCAACACACACACACATACAACTGTTGTTGTTATTCACAGACCACCACAATTCAACAAAATGTAAATATATATATATGACTCACCAGTAATCAAACCGCCCTTTTTCTAGAGGAAATATTTGATAATAATTAAAAACCATAATAAGAAGTTAATGATTATTCATTCTCATAAAGCTTCTTATGTATTTTTTCTTCAGCTGATAAATGATCATCATACCTCTGTGACAACTTCAGTGACGTCACTGTATACGGTGTAGTCGAGTTTCCCCAGAGCTGCATATCTGATCTCATATACAGATCCTTCTGTCAGATCAGTCAGAGTAACTGAGAGTTGATCCTTCAGCACAGGTGTAGATCTCCAGACTTTATCCTGCTTCTGTTTATACCGTATTCTGAGCTCCAGTGTTTCAGGACATGATGGAGGAACCTTCAGAACCACACTATTATCATTGATCTCTTCAGTGATTGGACAGGCTGGTTTGGATGGAGGAATAAAGCAAACAGCTTCATCACATTCACTTTCATACAGAAGAATGCAGGAACCTGGATTATTCTTCATTTCCTTTGAGGACACAATGAACTTGGCTTGTTTACGCTCTTTCGAATCAATCAAGTTCTTAAATATATTCAAGTTGCTCCTCAGTGTCTTTTGGATCTCAGGAGTGAGCCAAGACTTCTGCTCTGGATCAGGGCTGTTCTCATGTTTTCCTTTTGTTAAAGGACTCAGATAGGCCTTTTGTTGAAGCAGCAGCATGTCTGACCAGTTCAGTGATGTGAATGTGTAGCAGAACATATTTCCAACTCCCAGATTCATCGGAATCAGATCTATGTTGTCTATTACCTGTGTAACATTTCTCAGCTGACTGAGCATTAGTTTAATGACATCAGACTCTCTTTCTCTCTCTTTCAGCCATTCTGAAAGGTCACCTTCACTGAATGGAGATTGATTATGTTCTTGTAGAAGATCATTCAGGTCAGTTTCCTTCATCACGTCTCCACGGATGTTTGGCAGCAGAGAGCCGAGTTTCGTCATGAGTCTCAGTTTGTACATGTCGCAGTTTTGCTTCATTTGCAGGATTTTATCATGAAATGCAGTAAAAGTCGAAGCAGACAAGTCTTCCAGAAGATCACTGCATTTCATCTTAGTTGTATTTAAACTCTCAATCACCGATTCAATCGCCATGATTAGATCCATGCTGATGTCTTTCGGAAGTTTTGAAGCTTTTGAGAGAAGTTTGTCCAGAGGAAAAAGCCAAACCCTCAGAGGAACCGCCAGCTCTTTCTTTCCTCCCAGCAGTTTTGGAAGATCCGTGAAAACCTTCAACGCATCTACAAAAGAGGCCGGGTTAGACGGTAACTGGAAGTCACCATAAAACTTGCATGTGAATTTATGGACTGCTTCCTCTTGAGTGTAATTCATCTTCAGATTAACTTTTGCATCTACTGAAATTAATGTGAGCTTCTCAAAGGCCACTTTTGCTTCTCCTTCTACTGCCTTTATTTTCTCATCTGAGGAAACTTCTCGATCAAACACAAAGCAGGCGTCTGCTCCATACAGCATTGCTGTCACCACGTGTGTCGCTGAGTCTTTATAAAGCACCTCCTGATGAACTATATTTGCAGGTGCCAAGTTGTTCATGCTCAGTTCTTCAAACTTGCTGGTTGAATGATAATGCAGCGTCAGTCTCTGCTGTTTGAAAGACTTCTTGGTGTCGTTGAGATATTTGGCTGCTCCAGTGACATTGACAAGTCCACCTAAAACACTCAGTTTCAGAGAGTCGTCAATGTTCAGTAAGGCTGATTTGTCCTTAATGGAGTCTGAAGCTGTGACACTGAAATTTGTGTTAATTTGGGGACGGACTCGTAGACTCTGCTGTAGCTTTTCTTGATCCCACAGAGTGATTCCTGCAAAAGTATAAAGTGTTTAATACAGTTGAGTCATTATTTATGTCTATAAACACAATATTGATTAAATGATCCCACTGTAAGGCTATGTGCATCTGTTGTGTGTAAAAGAAAAAAAAGAAGCTTTTTGAAGTGTGCTTATATGCTTATACATGCTTATTAGGATCACTTTCCTTACCAATAGACACCGGAGAATGCATGATCAATCTCCTTTGAAATATATGTCAACATAATTGGTCTTTGCCACACAGCAATGCAGTAACTGATGTGCAGAAAAACCTATGAGGAAGTCTAATTTGATAATCTAACTGATAATCATTAATTTTGTTCACAATATGATGCATTTATTCACTGCTGCAAATTATATAATCTACAAAACTTTTGCCCTACCACACCCAGAACAAAAAGAAACTAGGTACAGCATGACAGACTAGAGTCATCCATAACATGATAATTTATCAGGGTGTGTTATAGGATGGATAATTGTAAGTAAACTGTAGTATTTGTGTTCCCTTTCGAAATGAAAACTCATCTGACAAGACCCCATGGGTAACGAGAGAGCATGGAAGAAACCGTATTTAGCTCGTATCCATCAATTTCAGCATTCTAATTATGCAAATGTGGAGGGGATGCCTGAGGGCTGATACATGTCGATGCCTCACATTGAAGATACGCTTGTGAGCTATCTCTCAAAGGGTGAAACATTGTCACTGAAGGTTACGACCCTGCCATCTAAGCTCCTTGGAACAACATCGCTTAAATGGCAGGGCATATGTGCTGCAAGCATAGGAAGCCGATCTGCTGAGGGACCTGGGCCAGGGTCAGTGTCTTTCCCCTTATATGATGGATGAGCTGCGCCACACCACAGATCTCGCTCTCTGGCCCAGTAAACAGACCGCTCCAGGGACCGGTAGATCGGTGGCAGCAATGGTGGCCACAGAGAGTCATCAGTGGGTGAACCTGGCTAGCCTCAGGGAGACACAGAAGGGCTTTCTCCCCGATGCACTGGTTTCGCCTTCTCAACTATTCGACACATCCATTGAGGCGGTGGTCGATAAGTGTAAGGAGGCGAAGGTGCGGGTGGGCAGCCTTTAAAACATTCATACACCGCCGGCCCAGTTCCAAGCCCCAAACTGCCGGGGGGACTGGCCCAACTTGGGCTCACGATCAAAGACAGGACCAGAGGGCTAGTGCTGCTTTCTTTTTCACCATTTAGCGCCACTGCTAGATGTTCCAAGTGGAATGGCTTTTAGTAAGCCCCCTGATAGGACGGCTTCCTTAAGAGAGGTGTAGTCATGCCTCCTCTCATTCTAGAGAATTATCCAGATAAGGCCTTCACTATCTAGAGCTCTTTCTTAAAACAAGCCTGTTGTTAGTGTTGTTAGGCTATCGCTCATCTATTGAGAGTTGTTCGGTTGAAGCCTCCACTCCCTTGAGCTAATCACTAGGATTGTGAATTCGAATGGCCTAGCTCTCTTTGCTAAAGGCCTCTACTCTCTTATAATGGCAATATAGGGTGGTATGGTTCTCTGTGAGCCTCTTCGTTAAGCAGTCTTAGCATGAGGTAATATTACCTCCTTTCGTTTAGAAAAACTTCCTGCAGAATTCTGCAATCGCTGACCTCCGCTTGGATAGCTTTGTCCAGTGCTAGTCCTCCTGTTGAGTCCTCCCCTCATCAGAGACCCCCTTTTCCAGCTGAGCTCTCTTAGGTTGAACATGGTTGATACTGCCCTTTCCTGAGAAGGGCCTTTATACTAAGAACTCCTTAGAATTCTGTGTACTTTTGTATCAAGTAACAAGCCTCTCTGTAAGCCTCCCTGATAAGTTAAGTTTAGTGTATTATCTAGTAGTTCCCTTCAATTAGAGGGTCATTATGTAGAGTACTTTGCTCCTTAGGGCTCAGCACAATCAGCAGTCTCAAGTTGTTAGGCTGTCCGTGAGCCTCCTTAAGATACTCCTGTAGGCTAAGTTTGGCACTCCCCTTGTTAGAGGGTCAGTATCCAGAGTGCCGTGCTCTCCAGAGCTTATATAGCATTATTGTCTAGTGGTACAGCCTTCTGGATGAACTGTTTTTTGGGTTGAGCCTGTGTAGTGCTCGAGGAAGATGCTAAAGGAATCTTTCAGTATGTAAATGATTCCAAGCCTCTGAGCTCTGCCCTCGGGTCGAGTCCTACCACTTGGCCCTGCAAGGACTTTCCTCGTTTAGGGTATGTAGGTTGGTCAGTGGCTGTAGGGAACAGTGTCACTGACAGCTTGCTGGTGTGTACCTTTGGGGATCTGACTCTGACAGTGAGGCCAGGAAAAGCAGCTTTTTTAGGGCTTTTTTAGGGCCAATAGGGCATGCATTCCCCTCAGCATGGCGGAGTAGGTATTTGTTCCCCATAGATGTAGTGCGAGTTCCCATTCAAAGGGAACGTCTTGGGTAATAGATAACACGTAGTTTCCCAAGGTTTCACGGTCAACTGTTAGAGATGTCATAGGCTGTCGCTGGCCAATACAATTGTCACTTCAGACATTAGTCACACTGAAGCGTTTCCCATAGCGTCTTGTTAGACATAGTGTTTCGTTCCCCTTTTCAGGTAATCTATTTTACATCTGTAACGCAAGATGTTTTGTGTACCTGGTATCAGAGCATCTCTCCTGCAGTCATACAGCATCCCCAGCTGGAAGGGTCTCCCTAGAGCCGCTGTTTCAATCACGTTCACTCCCACTGTAGCCATTCTAAACACACAAACACACCAGTTATTGATCCTGAACACTTATTTTAAGTCACTGACTACCAGTATAAACAATGTTGCTGCAATATTAGGCATATAATAAAAAAAATTATTTCTACATTTCAGTTGCTGAATTTGAATTGAGGTGGCAAAAAGGATGTGCACGAATATTCAATCTGCAATAATTATTCGAAAAATAAAAACACTGCTGGCCACAACTGCAATGAACCCCTGATAAATCCTGAGCACGCAAACTAAAACTCAGTTATGACTAAATGCATTGGGTGGTGTGTTTAATGTTTTAAACTTAAAAACAAAGTATGAAATGTATAAGTTTGTTAATAAAGTCTGACAAGCTTGTTCAGAGATGTTCATGGGTGACAAAACTAAAGTTTGATTAAAGTAACCCCTTTAATTTAAAATATATATTTTTTTAGAAATAATGAACAAAAAATATTTTTTTTGTTTATACATTAATACAGTATAATGCAGATAATATATAGGATGTTATATTTCTGTGTGGTTGATAAATTAATAAAGAACATGTTTTTTGAACAATGAACAAAAATGAATTTTTTTAAAAAGAAAACTTTGCTAAAGTAATTGTTTTGAACAAGTATTAACTTAAACATATATCTGATCTAAAGTAGGCTATTTGTATCAATACTGTGTCTTTTGCCCCCGGCTCTGAGGCTGGCTTTTTGCCCAGTGTGTGGTTGTGGTGGTGTAAGACCAACCTCGCCACCTCATACATTAATTTTTTAACAAAATGAACCACTTTTATGAATTATTTTCACACCTTTAGCCCCGCTGTACATTATTTCAGGAATCTTTAAAACCAGTGAGTATAATGTTCGCTTACCCGTCGTCCTCTTCAGCGCTTCCGCATCAGCAGATGTAGAAGGACCAGGGGCAATTGTAAAATATTTTACATTTTCCTTAATAACTCACAAACTACTTGAGATAGACTAGTCATCTTTTGATACAAGAAACATATATATGTGCACTAATTAATAATACAATTTATATATTTTCACTTATAAGAACAAGACTAAAATATTTAATTAAATGCAAGAAGTCAGAGTGTTACAATTGCCCCCGCTAAGGGGGCAATTGTAACAGTGTGTGGGGGCAATTGTAACACTGAGAAATAACTCCTATTAACCAACTTTATCTCAAATAAAAGCCTACCTCAAAGTAATCACTTTACTGCTGTTGTATTTAATAATGTTACTTAAGAGTTTTTTTGTATATGGTTCAAATTCTTTTAGATGTCAGGGATCTTATAAAACACACATTCTTTTATATAAAAAATGTATGTTAATTGATGATTTGTTAATACTGGAACAAACATTTATTTTAATACACCCTTTTAAAATGAAGTTTTACAATAGAATTTAGTGAAATATGTTCATTTTTTAACAGAAAAGTATGTCAACACACACAAACAAGCTTATTACAATGGGCCTTGTGGCTCGGGGGCAATTGTAACACAGTGTTACAATTGCCCCCGATACTGCAGCCATGACAAAATCTTATATGCTAGCTAGCCCAACCTGTATTAGCATAGGTTGTTCATGTTCGTTTTTAATCAGTAACCTGGGGATAAAATGTATATAAGTTTAAATTCACAGACATCTAAACTTTAGACAGCAGAAGAAAAATACTGTACATCCAAAAAATTACTTTCATACCTCAAAATCAGTTTGTCGTAACAACTTCTGCTAAAGTTGAAAATGTATCGCTTTTTTTCCACAGATAGAGAGAGAATCTTACTGGGCATGTACAGATTAAGTGTCATCACTCTAGCTTGTTTCTGATTGGAGGAATTGAGTGTGTTACAATCGCCCCCTGTTACAATTGCCACCGGTCTCCCCAACTAGATAGTTTATGTCGTGTTTGACATCTATTTCTTTTTAAAGATACATTTATGATTTATTGATAAAGTTAGATGACATAAATTAGAAGATTAACAAATCGCATTGCCGTCTGTAAAGCCACATCTCCAAACACTTATTATTACGTATGCTACTTAATCTGTTTCCGTGGTTGTTCTCTCCTCGGACTGTTTTGCTTTCGCTTTCAGTCACTAGTGTGTCTTTAACACGTGACAGCAGAAACAGCGGTGAAGTCTGAACCTTTCTGCTTCCCGTAGTGACGCTCGCGCGGCGTATACTTCTTCAGTCGAACTTGATTATAATATTTTTGAGATGTATTTTTGATATAAACAAGGTTCCGATAAAAGTTAATTCTTTTCATAAACATGTTTTTTTATTTTTTATTATGGATACTCATTTTCAAGCATACCTTTTCTCCACACAAATGTGCGATTTGGAACAACAAAGAACAACAAATAAATTACGTTTAAAAATAAATCTTTATTTTCCAGAAACTGGTACAATAACGGTAGGCTATAATTTTGGTCAGACAGTTATGTAAGAATAAAATATTATTGTATATACTGTGACAGGGCCTGACATTTTAGGGGTGAAATGCGTATAAAAATGTATTTAATTCCATCATAAAAACAAAACACTGTTTGGTATGTGCTGTAGTGAGTAATTATGCAGCTCTGTCGGTTTGAGGAATAAACTGAATGTGATTTCAGTGGAAGAGAAACACTGGCATCTGCTGCTGACACACACACACACACACTCACACACACACACACACACACACACACACACACACACCACACGCTGCAGCATCTGGATCAGTGTGAGAGGTTTACACACACTGCAGCATCTGGATCAGTGTGAGAGGATTATTCACACACACACACACACACACACTCACTCGCTACAGCATCTGGATCCTGAGAGGTTTACACACACACACACACACACACACACACACACACACACACACACACACACACTCGCTGAAGCATCTGGATCAGTGTGAGAGGTTCACACACACACACACACACACACACACACACACACACACACACAGAGCTGCCTACTCTCACGCATTGACGGTGAGACTCACGCAATGGTCACTGTTCACACGCTCTCACACACACATCCATTTTCTCACGCAGAAAAAAATCGCCAAGCAAAGAAGACACCGACACCGACAGACTAGACAGAGAATGTTACTTTTGATATGGAACAAATTCTCAGCTCTCAGATTCTGTCAATTTTATTACGAAATTCAAACAATAAATACCTTTTATTGTTTTGGCGCTTTTCAATGTGACAGATCGATGTAGCGCCTCAGCTCAAGCGGCACGAGAACCGATCATCTCTCTTCACTAGCCACTATAGCTACAGTAATAGTAAATAAACACCAATGATCGGTAATCATACTTTTTTTCGGTGTGTAACGTGTGTTGAAAGGTAGGCTACAACTTACCGAAATGCATCATACATAGAATATCGACCAATCTGTATTTTTCAACCGCGGAAAGGTCAATAAAACAGCTGGAGTAGACTACAGTCACATAATAATGTACATTTACCTCAGATAAGCCATTTAATGACCATAGCACGTACGTTGGCTAGAAAAAAAATTGTATTTTATAATATGTTTAGTGTTAGTATAAATGAGTATTTTGATAAATATGTGCACTATTACATATTTATTATATGTTTTACTTATATCATTAAAATATTAAGTTATTGTAATAAAAACAGCATTAGGCCTATATTTAATTTGAGTTGTTATTTTTAACCTTTAATAATACAAGCTGATAGGGCTCTCTGTAGTCTATGTTTACAGCATTAGGGGAGATTTTCTTTCTTGAGAAAAATGAACATCTACTGTAGCCTACCTAATATGTATCCAAATTGAATCAAGATCGGAATAAAACCACAAGAATTAAATTGAAATTGTAAATTTGTATCGAGCAATAATAAAAGCAGTAGCCTATACCAATTATTGCACCATGCTGTCACTAAACTTAATAAAATTGAGTATTTAGGCAATGTTTAAACAGGCTCATAACTGAAGTGTTTTAGTTTAAATCTGATCAATGTAAATGTATTCCTGTGGTGTCTATATATCTTCAGCTGTGTGTGTGTAGTGTGTAATCCAGCAGCTCTGTCTGTCTGAGGAGTAAATCTGCTTCAGATGAAGAGAAACACTGACATCTGCTGCTGACTCACACAATACACATGTTCAAACATCATCTAGAAGCAATCTCTGGATCACAGTTCAAGGGCTCTTTAGTTCACAGAAAAAGCAATGCATGTGTTTGGGAAACTGTTTCAGTGGCTATTTTTTGATGGACCAAAATGTTGACAATTTCTCCAGTAATGAAATCACTTCAGACTAATGCAGCAGGTCATTATATTTTTTTCTTTTTATTTCTTTTAAGTTTCACTGTATTTGGTTTGCAGCAGTACACATACAGCAATGAAGAGAAGAATGACGCCTCCAGTTAAAATGAAAGAGCATATACTATATATATATTGAGAATTTATCTGTCACTATAAAGGCTCTACAAATATGAGAACTGAGCTGCTGAAAAAGTGAGACACAAGAAAAACATTTATGTGATGAATTTAATCGTCCGGGCAAGAATAGATAACACCGTATAACTGTTCAAAATGACTTGCGATTAAACTAAGGTTAGACTAAAGTCCCTCCATTATGCATTATGTGATGATTTCTAGAATTATGAACAGGCAATTCTGGCAAACACCATCCAAGTGCGTTGACAGATGAGACCAGTTATATTTCTAAAGTCTAAGATCAAAGTCACATAAGCAGTCTCAACAGTTATCACAAAAGTTAAGGCACATTTCTGTACATTTTTGAAGTAAGAGTACAAAACTAAAACTAATTTTACTGTGGTACATCTGTTTTACATACATGTGTGGATTATATTGTAAATACGAAATTGTGCATTTGAACATTTATATTCTGAAAAGTTGAATTGTGATGAAACTCAGTTTTGCTTGAGTGAGCACTACTCACATTTCCTTCAGAACATGTACAAATCTAGTCTGGTGTTCTGAAATGAATCCTTTTGATATTTTAGTCAATTTTAGTGTTATGTCTTAACATATTCATGGGCATGTTATATACTGTATAATTTAGGAGTTTTTAGAATTGTGGATAAGAGCTGTAAATATGAAACATCTAACCGGATGAGCACAGAATAGTACAATCAGGCTGAGAGGGAGATGCAAAAAAATAAACCAGCCCTGCTGGTGAAACGACTTTGAGTGAGATACATTCCAATTGGATTAAATTTATATTTTACATATTGTGTCTGTTAATACTGTGAACATTTATCTCCAACATTTAGAAGGTCATTTTTTCATGTAAAACACAAATCAAGCATTAGACTATCATACACAGAGACTGAGAGATGTATAGTAAGTTATTTCTGCTGAGATCTGGGTGTTGTCACTTGTTTTTCATGAAAAATAAACCTGTTCTTGACATACCTTGTTTTTTTTATATAAAACAACCACACAGCAGCAGAATAATGCCACTCACTCCAGTTTCCCCAGTTTACACTGAGGATCCTTCAGTATATGTGAAAGTTGCTTCACTCCTGAATCGCCAAAGACGGGTTTGATCTCAGAGCACCACAATCACTGATACAACAAGATCTCAACCTGTTAGTGTCTGAGAAACAGATGAACCCTTTCAGTCAGAATACAGTGAGAATCAGATCATCAGACAATCACACACAGTCATAAAGATGTACAGTTATTGAATATCCAAGCAAGTCTGTCTATGTGGTTTATTTCTTCGATACATATGTTCAGTCCTGTTTATATGTCTTATACTTTATAACTGTTTTATACTTTAATACAACATTTACTTTACACATATGAATATGGACACTTATGTAAAACAATCAACAAGCACATTTATTATGTATGTGTTCAGTGGGAATCCCACTCATGACCTTAAGTGTTTTAGCACTTAATAATCTAATACTGATGTAGGCCCATGCAGCTTTCTTAAGACATCAATATAATTTAATAGTGTAATATAATGTAATAATGTAAAAAAAATATATATAATAAAATGCCTTTATCTCATTTCAGCTGCATGTTTATCTTTTACATTAACAAAAATACAAACACATGCAAAAGCACATGATTTTTACAATCTTGCTTAATAATTTAGTTTTTTAACCAAATAAGCTTTGGTAGTGTAGCTTTATAGCACAAGGTACATTAGGTATGATTTGACTATTGTAGGGTTAATTATTGTTCATCTACACCTTATAGAGCACTTTATCATAAATACACTGTAAAAAGCTGGTAAAGGGGGTACTGAATCTCAGAGCTGATCTCAGAACAGCACAGCTACAGAAAATCAGACACAATCACAAAGAAAAGAGTCTGTGTGGTGAAGAATGTGTGTCAACATACATGCATTTACAAGAATTAGAAACGTACCTCAATTTCTCCAGTTTATACAAAGGATCTGCCAGTAGAGCTGAAAGCTGCTTTATTCCTGAATCTGTAATGACATTCCCACTCAGGTCCAGTTCTCTCAGAGACGGGTTTGATCTCAGAGCTGATCTCAGATCAGCACAACCTCGGTTACTGATATAACAAGATCTCAACCTGTGAGTGTGAAGAAAACACATTAAACACTGATGTCTAGAAAAATCTTTGGGAAAAACTACTAGGGGAGAGCCAGGACGATTGAAACGCGGGACGGATGAAACATTGAGATTTCCTTGAAAACCCACTCACGTCATGTACGTCAAATTTCATCAGCACGTACAGCACGCAATGCCTACCAGACCCGCGAAAACATTTCTTCTTTACGTCATGCCGTTTTAAAGTTAGAGCTGGAAAGCTGTTTTTGAGTGCGGTTAGTGAATTCTTTCGTGCAATTTTTTGACTGACAAGTTGTATTTATTGTTTCATGTGCCATTGTAATGATAATATGGAAGGTGTAGTAGTACTACAACATACCCTTAAGTGTGTAATATCAGAGTTTTTTAGTTTAAGGGCAAAACAGGATTAACTGGCAGGAGGGGCTGTCGGGACGGTGTTCAATCTTCAATAAATTTAATTAATCGTCTTCTGGTAGACCTCATTTTCTTCATAATAACAGGCTATTCAACTAGCAAACACTCAATATGACTCAAGGAAGAAATTTAAGAAAATGAATTTGTCTGTCTTTGTCAAAATAGCCTGTTAGAAAGATCACCTATTGTTTATTGGGCGACAGAACAAAAATGTTAATACGAACCTTTAAATTAAAATAAATTACAAAATATGTTTGTAACAATATGTACATAAATTACTTGTCAGGTATTGGTCATAAAAACAAGCATTTGATGAATAGTTACCATTTAAACTGTTATGTTTCATCCGTCCCTGTGTTTAAACTGCTCAGGCGGGACGATTGAAACAAAGCACGACTACCATTCAAAGTAAAATTTTACTTAAATCATTCTATATTTGTACCAAATAACACATGATATTAAGAGAACACACATGTGAGTTGTTGATCACACACACAAAACAAATCTATCTGTGACCTTATCTTAGAAAACAACATTTATCTGAAAAGTGTTTCAACTGTACCGGCTCTCCCCTATAACTAAAGATTATAGTACTTCCAGTCTTTACTGAAAGAAAATATATGAAATAAAGCCAGTGACACTCACTCCAGTTTCTCCAGTTTACACTGATAATGTTTCAGGAGATCTGAAAGCTGCTTTATTCCTGAATCTGTGATGTTATTCTTACTCAGGTCCAGCTCTCTCAGAGACGGGTTTGATCTCAGAGCTGAACTCAGATCAGCACATCCTCTGTCACTGATACCACAAGATCTCAACCTGTGAAACAAGGTCCAAGACACAGGGAAGACCAGGGAGACAAGCAGATCAAAACCAACACACAGGGAACCAGGATAACACTCAGTATTGCAGTGACATTAACAAGACTTCGCAACAGACTGAGTGAACAGGGTTTAAATAGGAAAATGAGATGGCCATAATCAGAACATGAGTCCAGGCAGTGGGTTATGGGAAGTGTAGTTCATGATGGGAAAGCACTACAGGAGACAGTGCCCTCTGGTGGTTATCCTGGGCACTCCAGCTGGCGGGTGTAACACTTCCAGACTTCACTAAAACCAATATATCAAATAAAGCCAATACCACTCACCTCAGTTTCTCCAGTTTACACTGAGGATGTGTCAGTAGATCTGAAAACTTCTTCACTTCTAAATCTGTAATGTTATTCTCACTCAGGTCCAGCCCTCTCAGAGACCGGTTTGATCTCAGAGCTGAACTCAGATAAGAACAACCATATTCATTGATATTACAAGATCTCAACCTGTGTGTGAGAGAAGCATGTGTCAATGTCCTGTGAGAATCAAGATTCAAGTAATTATTGGGCTCTAATCTATAACAATGAGAATCAGGCAAGTTGGATTAAGTTCACCTGAAACAAATTGTTTATCAGATTCATCATTGAAACTCTTTTGTCTCTGTTGACATGTTGCTTTGATATAATGAACCATTTGAATAAATCTTTTTGAATAAATCTTTTTCTAGGTAATCGCTGGACACACACATTCTTCCTGCCTTATATCACATATACACATTTATAATTAAATAAATATATTGTACACAACTATTTTTAAAGGTTCAAGTGTAATAGAAATAAGTAACCCAAGACTGACTATTAATTATTTCTGAAGCAATTGTTTATGAAATGTAATTTAAGTTTATTTTAAAAACAGTTTTCCAATATGGCCGTACTGAACCCCACCACATGCATTATTGTTGTAGTTTGCGCATCTCCTGATTTGTGTGTGGAATGTGAAGGACTTTATACCTAGTTAAAAATCTCCAACATTGATATCAGTAATTTATTTAGCTTTGAAAGCTACAGCAGATCACACTGTCCTTCACTCGATCACGCAGAGAGACTGGACGAATCAGACGTGTGTGATTCACACTTTAACTACAGCTCTGTATCTTGATCTGAGTCACTTCCAGCGGCTCGTGATGTGCAGCGGTCGGGGTAATGTGTGTCACAGTGTTTCTCAATCCTGGTCCTGTTCCCAAACACTGCACACTGTCTACGCTTCTCTTATCTGACACTCATCTGAGGCCTTGGAGTCTTTACTAATGAGTTGATCAGGTGTGTTTGATTTATGAGACAACAAAACTGTGTTGAGGAACTCCAGGACCAGGATTGGGAAACACTCTCGGACCAGCTTGCTTCTGCTGACTAACAGGTTCATACACACACTTTAATGATGATGATACATTTGATTTATATTGCGCTTTTCTAAGTTAAGTTAGGCTGTGTGTCTATGAGAAAAGATTAACTCTAAATGTATTATCTAAATGAATACAGTACAGTTCTCTCGCTATTACTCATGTGCCAGTGATTAACCCTGTGTGTGCTGATACTGGCATGTGTGCCACAGGTTGCCGACCCCTACTCTAATAAACTAATTGTTGATTTCATCTAGAACAGAAATGATTTATTTCTTCAACTCACTCCAGTTTCTGTAGTTTACACTGAGGATGTTTCAGTAGAGCTGAAATCAGATCCATTCCTGAATATGTAATCTTATTCCCACTCAGGTCCAGCTCTCTCAGAGACAGGTTTGATGTCAGAGCTGAACTCAGATCAGCATAACCTCCATCACTGATACCACAAGATCTCAACCTGTGAGTGTGAAGAAAGGGGGAAAAATGTGTTTCAGACATAAAAAGAAGCTTTCACAGAAAATAACCTACTTGTTGCGCAAAACAAACAGGTTCACTTGGTCTTCATTCAAACAAATATATAAAATAAAGCTAGTGACACTCACCCCAGTTTCTCCAGTTTACACTGAGGATCTTCCAGTAGAGTTGAAAGCATCTTCACTCCCAATTCATTCATCTTATTCCCACTCAGGTCCAGCTCTCTCAGATGAGTCGGGTTTAATCTCAGAGCTGAACTCAGAACAGCACAACCTCTGTCACTGATGTGACAAGATCTCATCCTGTTTTCAATGAATAAAGTGATAAAACAATGATAAACGCACTCAGAGATCAAAGTGTGTGTGTGCTAGACTGCCAAGATATAATAATTTACACAATATAGTATCTGTGTTCATATTGGTAACACTGGTATTACTGCTGGTTGGACGCTTGCTGGTGCATTGAATTAAAATATTTTAACAAATAATTTTAATTAAACTGAAAGAAATTCAGTAAATACAATGTTTCATTTACATACTTGAAGGACTTATTCAACCAAAAATAAAGGAAGCCTGAGCAGTGAGGTGTCAAAGTAGTGCCTGTGTGAAAATATCACACTCAGTGTCCTTAAACCAAATCACCATTTTGTGTTTATTATTGATTTGCGTCTGGCTTTGTTTGTGCCTGGTGGCAGCCAATCGCGGAGAGATCGCGGTGATCACGGTGATCTGGAGCTAATTAAAAGACTATTTCAGCAACATCTCATTAGGATTGTGCAATCTGGGATTTAGAGAGAGGAATTTGTTCTCTACATGGATTTCACCTCAGATTAATTCAAGGTTTATTTGCTATATGTTATATCAAGTGTACAGTTTCATTGATTGCATCTTGAAATAAATATTTACATGTTCTGTATCACTCTGTGTTGTGTTTGTTTCCTTTTTCTTTTTTAGAAGATAACTTTAAATCTCCTTTGTAAAAGCTTTGAGGCACTTTAGATGAGTTCACAAAAATGTTTAAATGACAACTACTAAATGCTTTATAACAACCTGAATTAATCATGAATTACAGTAGAATTATGTGTTAATATAGCATTTATTCACACACTGACTAACTATTACTACATGTCTAAATAATATGTATGAATGTAGTTTATTAATCATTTACTTACACTTTCTAAATGATTTTATGAACACTAACAACTCCTATATAACTGGATTGTAAATTATGTAATAGTTCATTTAGAATAGTTAATTTGTGTGTGTGTGTGTGTGTGTGTGTGTGTGTGTGTGTGATACATTGCATGATATATAGGGTGTAAAATGTGATGTGATATCACCACCTGGTGGCTGTTTTCTTTCAAACTTGGCATTGACCTCTAGAACCAGGAGTCAAACAGGCCGGTCAAGTTTCATTCCGGTCGGCCTCCATTAACCTGGTCTAATAGGTGCTCAAACTTTATTGGCCAATGGTAGTTTTTTCGCAATACACGAAAATCCTTGAAAATTGGCATGCAGTGTCTTTGTCCAATTTGCCATAATGATTTACAAGTCGATCGGACTAACGGTTGCATAATTATAGCGCTGCCAAGTGGTGAATCGCAGCAATGTTTTTTGTCTTTAACCACAGAATGAGCTCTTACAAAAGTATAACAAGTTTGGTGAATATATCTGATTGCGTTCAAGAGTTCTAGCCATTTTAGTGAAAGTGGCCCTGCCTAATTAAAAAATTTTAACATCCCGTTGCAAGCGTGAATCGCAGATCGAAATTCTTTTAACATTTTACCATGAAGGTCTCAAGATGGTGCATGCCAAGTTTTGAGTGCCTATGAGGAGTTAGAAAAAGTGTATTTTTCAGAAAATCCAAGATAGCAGAAAAAATTGCATACCGGGAAAGAAATCATACAAATAAATTTTTCATATCTCCTGACCACTAAGTGGCACTGTGCTAAAACTGGGCAGGTAGTCTCAGTTTATGGTTGTCATAACACACACCAAGTTTGGTCTTAATACACTAAAGCGGTGCTGAGATATACATTCACGTTTATTTTGGCGTGCTCTTCATCAAATTATTTTGCGAGTTATCCAATAACGGTTTGACAAATTAACTTGAATTTCATTATATCTGTGTGTAAAATTTCATAACTTTGCCACAAGCGGTTCTATGGGCTGGCATAGACTCCCAGAGCAGAAGAAGAAGAAACAACGGAAGAATAAGAACGCTAACGGATACAATTAGTACATACGCATTATCGGTTCTTGGCCCACAATTACAATAGGGTTTCAGCATTTCATTCTTGAACCCCTAAAAATACATTGAACAGTGATAGATTGTGTTATTTTGTATTAACAAATATGCACAACACCACTCACCCCAGTTTCTCCAGTTTACACTGAGGATGTTCCAGTAGATCTGAAAGCTGCATCACTCCTGAATCTGTAAGGGTGTTCTCACTCAGGTCCAGCTCTCTCAGAGACGGGTTTGATCTCAGAGCTGAACTCAGATCAGCACAACCTCCATCACTGATACCACAAGATCTCAACCTGTGAAGTCAGAATATAATGAGGTTAACCAGGTAATTATTAAAAACAATTGTTGAAAGGTATTTTAGAGACATAAGTTCACTAAACATGAAATGGTCAATTTCAGACCTATGAATTATGAAGAAATAAAAACAGCTGTTTCAAACGTGAGTAATAATTTGTTACTGCTATCATTTTTTTAAACATATTTGTTCTATTTTCTGATTTGAATGGTAAGGTGTTTTGACTGTAAATGTATATATGCAGATTTCATATAAAAAAAAACTGGAAGTATCTACACTCATATTTTTTCAGTTTAGTAGTTTGCGTGTTATGGCCAGTGATCAGGCGCTGGAAAGTGACATCATCAGTGTTTCTCTAGGACACTCTCAGACCAGCTCTCAGCAACCGGTGGAAGTAAAAAACAAAAATGGAAACAAATAGCCAAAAAGAAACTTTCATTTGCTTTTAATTCCAGCAAATGTATTATTATTATGTGTTAATAT
Organism: Semotilus atromaculatus; assembly: GCA_031834385.1. Classification (NCBI taxonomy): domain Eukaryota; kingdom Metazoa; phylum Chordata; class Actinopteri; order Cypriniformes; family Leuciscidae; genus Semotilus; species Semotilus atromaculatus. The sequence continues at coordinate 691,652 of JAULUF010000081.1, forward strand.
TTGAATGAACATTCAACAACTGAAACATAAATGTAAAACATTTGACAGACATTTGATGAACAGAAATGGAATAATGAGTCCCTGAACAGAGCGAGGGTCGATGTCTAAAGTAGCAGTCCATCAGTGTGTGGTGTTTCCACCAGCTGATAAAGTCATAAAAGTATATTTTCCATCTTCTCATCTTATATATATATATACCATCTTCATGGACTGCAGTAGATTTGTGGAAAGTTTCATGACATTTCCCCCTTTAAACCAATATATAATTTAATACTAGTATCATCCCTTATACCAAGTATAACTTGTATTACAGTATACCATGGCAAGCTTAGTGACCCACTCACAACCACTGTCCTACCACTTTTTACTCTTTTGAAAAATAATACAAAAGTATTCCTTGTGAAACATTCAGGACAAAAAACAACACCACTCACCCCAGTTTCTCCAGTTTACACTGAGGATGTTTCAGTAGAGCTGAAAGCTGTTTTATCTCTGATTCTGTAAGGGTGTTCTCACTCAGGTCCAGCTCTCTCAGAGACGGGTTTGATCTCAGAGCTGATCTCAGAACAGCACAACCTCCATCACTGATACCACAACATCTCAACCTGTGAGTGTGAAGAAAACACATTAAATACTGATGTCTACAAAAAAATAAAAGACAAATTACTTGTTAACAAGAACTCAGATCAGCACAAGCTTTGAGACCAATTCCACACTGATATAAAATGTATCCCCCCCACCCCCAAATAGGCATAGGTTTCCCAATACTTATACAGGCCTGGAGATAAATGTGTTTTGTGGGGGACGGTTGCATGTATTCCGGTGTTTTGTGAATGGCCTGAAAACATGCAACCAATGCTTTTCTATCGTCTCCCTCAACTCATCCTTACAGAGCCTCGACTGACCAGAGTTACGCCAGCTCAATCACTGGGTGCTGACTTTACAGAGGAAAATATGAACCGATAGCAAATGCATATTATAGGCTTTTCATGGCTGATAGAACTAAATAAGAGCATGTTTAAAGGGTCACTTCACCCATTTGCATTAAGGTTTGTATTGTTAGAAACCCAGATATATTTTATAATGATGGTGGAATTTTGCTTGTTTTTTTTCTGAGATGGGAGAAAAAAGGATTTAAGTGTTTTACTTCCGTCCTATCGTGACGTAAATATCGTCATTTTGCGTCACGATAGGACGGAAGATAAATTTCATTGCATATTAAGAAAACTACAGCCTTTAGCTCATTATTATTCAAGGGCGTGGGACCCACTCACCCCACCGGCCTATTACAGATCAGTGGGTGGGACTAAACCTGAAGAAACTAAACTATTAATCCGCCATCTTGCTTGGAAGACAGCAAGCTAAGCTAACAAGCGCTCAAGGAGTTAGATTTACCATAATGGCTGAATTTACGACACACGATATGGAAGACGAGGATTTTGAAAATCTTTTGTTCGAAACTGATGTTCGTGGCTATTTATACGAGCCACAATATAGCGAAGAGCAGCTGAGGCTGATGGAGGAACAAGAGGCGGCGGCGTCGGCTGCGGCAGCGGGAGCGCAGGAGACCAGCCCGGCGCAGACGAGAAGCCCGGGCTTCCTCGCGCTGGAGCGAATTGGTGGTGCTCGTACTGTAACTGTGCGCCTATGGACACAGAGAGTCTGTCTGCTGCAAAGAATCTCTAAAATGCCAATTCCTTCTAGAAGAAATGTCAGAGGCAGACACGGACATGGAGTGTTGTGTTGTGAACCATCCGAGTTTCGCACCGCATATGGACAGAGGCGTCCTAGAGGTGACTGAACATCCCGGTACCATACAATAGTTCACCATTTCAAAATAAATAGTAAGAAGGAATAAATCAAGAATGAGATCGCAAATGATTTTCAAACTCAAGTGGTAACTTTAGCTAGCGTAATGCATTCTCGTATAGGCGGGTCACGCATAGGCGGTGTTCTGGATTAGTGGGAGTGGCTTCTGGAGCTGTTCAAACGCGTTGCATTGTGGGAAATGTGGTTTACCAAACTAATGTGCTATAAAGTTACTTTCTGTCATAACTCGGTCAAAAAGGCACCAAATTTGAAAATTTTGACAGATTTCGAATACATATATGACCCACTTTCAATGAAGATCAAGGTTCCCAGGGGTGAAATGCTCCTTTAAACACTGAATTAAAATGTTACTGCTGGGCTACAGTAATCAATCAATGTTAAACATTTAGACAGTTAAAGAAAAGTTATTATTTGTATGCATTACACAGCTCATATGTATTTACTCACTCATGTTCTCCAGATGTTTTGACGGCTGGTTGAAGCTTCAGTTCTTCTGCTTGATGATGTTTAATCTCATCCCGCTTCTCTTCTGAGTTCAGCAACACAATCATCAGTGCTGAGAACTGATCAGGAGAGAGTCTGAGTCCAGATTCCAGCTGTGTCTTTATCTCCTGGAGTAGATAACGCTCATCCAGCTCTTTCAGACAGTGGAACAGGAGACTGATCTCCACCGCATCGTCTGGAGAGGACTTCATGATCATTGTTTTGATGTGTTGAACTGTGTCATGACTGGATGAAGAGCTTCTTCTCTGTGTCAGGAGGTCTTTTAAAGCTCTCTGACCAGACTCCAGTCTGAAGCCCAGTAAGAAGCAGAAGAAGAGATCCATCTGTTTGTGTAAAGCGATGTTCATCACGTTCTGGAGTGAGTTATTGTCTGTGAAGCTCTTCTCTCCGAGCTCAAGCGTCAGACTGGAGAGATCTCCGAGCTGGAGTGGGTTTCCTCCATTAATGACATCAGTCGCATACAAAGCTGCCAGAAACTCCTGTGTTCGGTGATTCATGAAACACAAGGACTTTCTTTTTTCATCTGTCGCTTTAATGATTGATGAGCTTGCTTTAACACGTTCATCACTGAGTTTATAATCTTCCTCACAGAAGAGAGAGTTGGCCTTTACCAGCAGGTCAAAGGCTGTTTTCCCCAGAGCGATGATGGTCTCTCTTCTCTCTGGAATCGGTTCGGTCTGAGCTAACAGGAGTTTGCTGTACATCTGAGTGAGAGTCTTGGGGAAACCTGAACCTGTCTCGTCTGTACTGAACATTTCCTCTGGAATCGCTGCGATGATTCTGCAGTAATCTGGTGAATAACACATGCTGTTGATGTGTGGTGATTTCTGGATGTGACTGATGACCTTATTGGCCATACTCTGGTCACTGATGCTCTTTCTGAAATACTCCTCCTTCTGTTCATCAGTAAAGCCCTGGATCTCTGTCACACGATCAATAAACCGCGCAGGAATCTGATTGGCTGCTGCCGGTCTGCTGGTGATCCAGATCTGAGCGTTTGGAAGCAGATTTCCCATCAGGAGGTTTGTCAGTAGATCAGACACTGAGGCTGGTTTGATTGGATCTTTAATCTTCTTTGTGGTTTGGAAATCTAGAGGACCTTTAAACTCATTTAGTCCATCAAAGATCAGCATGATCCTAGACTCAGGATTCAGATGTTCAGTGTTTTCACAGCATCGCTGCAGAAGCTCCATGAAGCTGCACTCCTTCCCCGTCTCTCTGATGATGTTCAGCTTCTGGAAAGGGATTGGAAATATATATTCGATGTCATGTTTTAATTTATCTTCAGCCCAGTCCAGGATGAACTTCTGCACAGCCACAGTTTTGCCAATGCCAGCTTCACCCTTCATCAAAACTGTCCTGGTTTTGAAAATGTTGTTTCTTATGATTTCTTTATTACTATTGATGTGAGAATCTGGTTCCTCTGTGATGTGCCGCTCAATGAAGACATCATTCAGTAGTTGTCTTCGGCCAGGGGATATTTCTTCATTCAGATGCCGAAACTCCTCCATCAGTCTCAGTGTGAACGTCTCTGATACTACAGACACACAAACACAGATCAGCTACTTTCACTTCACATGCTTTTCATTTATCACATCAATATATCATATATACATCAAAAACTTTTTTCCCCAGAGACTAGAGAACATAAATCACTCAACACTGAACTAGAAGTCACTTCTTTGCAACTAGAGTTTGGATAAAAGGCTTGAACAGCATGGAACAGATCAGAGCAGCCAACATATTGTGAAACTTTCTTCTGTGAAACATGAAGATATTTTGAAAAATTACACACAAAAAATGCCATGCAATTAAAATGTCAAAGTGGTTTGATATTGTTTGGTTCCCTGCGCTCTTCAAAATATCGTCTTTTGTGTTCTACAGAAGAAAGTCATACAGGTTTTGCATGGGTGAGTAAATTAAGCCAAGCTCTTTAAGCTCTACTGACAGTATTTGTGGCATAATGGGAAGCCACAAGACTTAAACATCCTAGGCTGTGTAAACACAGTGCCATAGACCTGTGCAAAGGGATATCCAACCTATCAACTAATGTAATGCAATCTACCAAAGTACGAGTGAACTAACCCACTGGAATTATGTCTGTAACATAAGTTTATTCACCTAGAATGGTAGTCTCACCTCAAAAATTTAATCTTTATGAAAAAGAGGCACATACACTGAAAAGAAGGTTCTGGAGACCAACAACTCTCGGAGGTAGTAATAGGGATCGAGTGACCCTCGCCTTTAAAGTCAATGCCTGCAACACATACAACTGTTGTTGTTATTCACAGACCACCACAATTCAACAAAATGTAAAAATAAAAATAAAAGATGGGCAGGAAAAATGTACGACTCACCCGTAATCAAACTGCCCTTTCCCTAGAGGAAATATTTGATAATAATTAAAAACCAAAATAAGTAGTTACCGATTACTCATGATTACTCAAAGCTTCTCATGTATTCTTTCTTCAGCTGATAAATGATCATCATACCTCTGTGACAACTTCAGTGACGTCACTGTATACGGTGTAGTCGAGTTTCCCCAGCGCTGCACATCTGATCTCATATACAGATCCTTCTGTCAGATCAGTCAGAGTAACTGAGAGTTGATCCTTCAGCACAGGTGTAGATCTCCAGACTTTATCCTGCTTCTGTTTATACCGTATTCTGAGCTCCACTGTTTCAGGACATGATGGAGGAACCTTCAGAACCACACTATTCTCTCTGATCTCTTCAGTGATTGGACAGGCTGGTTTAGATGGAGGAATAAAGCAAACAGCTTCATCACATTCCCTTTCATACAGAAGAATGCAGGAACCTGGATTATTCTTCATTTCCTTTGAGGACACAATGAACGCGGCTGGTTTACACTCTTTTGAATCAATCAAGTTCTTAAAAATCTTCAAGTTGCTCCTAATGGTCTTTTGGATCTCAGGAGTGAGCCAAGACTTCTGCTCTGGATCAGGGATGTTCTCATTTTTTCCTTTTGTTAAAGGACTCAGATAGGCCTTTTGTTGAAGCAGCAGCATGTCTGACCAGTTCAGTGATGTGAATGTGTAACAGAACATATTTCCAAGTCCCAGATTCATCGGAATCAGATCTATGTTGTCTATTACCGGTGTAACATTTCTCAGCTGACTGAGCATTAGTTTAATGACATCAGACTCTCTTTCTCTCTCTTTTAGCCATTCTGAAAGGTCACCTTCACTGAATGGAGACCGATTATGTTCTTCCAGAAGATCATTCAGGTCAGTTTCCTTCATCACGTCTCCACGGATGTTTGGCAGCAGAGAGCCGAGTTTCTTCACGAGTCTCAGTTTGTACATGTAGCAGTTTTGCTTCATTTGCAGGATTTTATCATAAAATGCAGTAAAAGTCGAAGCAGACGAGTCTTCCAGAAGATCATTGCATTTCATCTCAGATGTATTCAAACTCTCAATCACTGATTCAATCGCCATGATGAGATCCATGCTGATGTCCTTCTGAAGTTTTGAAGCTTTTGTGTGAAGTTTGTCCAGAGGAAAAAGCCAAACTCTCAGAGGAACCGCCAGCTCTTTCTTTCCTCCCAGCAGGTTTGGAAGATCAGTGAAAACCTTCAACGCATCTACAAAAGAGGTCGGGTTAGACGGAAACTGGAAGTCGCCATAAAACTTACATGTGAATTTTTGGACTTCGTACTTCTCAATGTCATTCATCTTCAGATTAACCTTTGCATCTACTGAAATTAATTTGAGCTTCTCAAAGGCCACTTTTGCTTCTCCTTCTACTGTCTTTATTTTCTCATTTGATGAAACTTCTCTATCAAACACAAAGCAGGCGTCTGCTCCATACAGCACTGCTGTCACCACGTGTGTCGCTGCGTCTTTATCAAACACCTCCTGATGAACTATATTTTCAGGTGCCAAGTAGTTCATGCTCAGATCTTCAATCCTGCTGGTTGAATGATAATGTAGGGTCAGTCTCTGCTGTTTGAAAGACTTCTTGGTGTCGTTGAGATATTTGGCTGCTCCTGTGACATTGACAAGTCCACCTAAAACACTCAGTTTTAGAGAGCCGTCAATGTTCAATAAGGCTGATTTGTCCTGAATGGAATCTGAAGCTGTGACACTGAAATTTGTGTTAATTTGGGGACGGACTCGTAGACTCTGCTGTAGCTTTTCTTGATCCCACAGTGTGATTCCTGCAAAAGTATAAAGTGTTTAATACAGGCGAGTCAATATTTATGTCTTTAGACACAAAATTTATTAAAGGTGCCCTATAATGTGAAATTGAATTTATGTTGGCATAGTTAAATAACAAGAGTTCAGTACATGGACATGACATACAGTGAGTTTCAAACACCATTGTTTTCTCCTTCTTATTTAAATCTCGTTTTTAAAAAACACCCCTGAAAAACAGGCGAATCTCCACATAATACCGACTGTGACGCAACAGTCGGGGATCACGCCTCCAAAGATTTGCATATCCCAGCCCTCAATGACAAGCACTGCACAGCCGAGTCATCATCGGAACAAGCGAGGATCAGAGAGAAAATGGCAGATCATGGAATAAATGCTATGTTCCAGGCTGTGCAGGGGATGTGAGGTATTTTCATACCCTTCCCACAGAAAAGAAATGTCAACAGGCGTGGACGCGTGGTTGATGTTTATATTAATCGGATACCGCAACAGTTTAATTCGAAGTTGTTAGTTTGCTCTGCCCATTTCACCACGGACTTATTTTCGAACCTGGGACAATATCAAGCTTCTCTCAGCGTCTCAAACTGAAGAAGGGGGTAATTCCAACTATATTCCCGCAACCGGTAAGTAGTGATTTTATTAAAGATAATTTACACTGTGTTAGATCCAGCGCAAGATCCTAGTACAGTAATAGCAAACTCCAAGTAACGAGCATACATAACTAACGTTAAATAGGCTAATTCTCTGTGAAAAAAGTATACAGAAAGCGGTCAAAGAACAATCCACACAGCGCGAGTTTATCTCTCTTGCCAAACTCGTTATGAAATCAATGACGCTGTTACACTGCACAACGAAGCTCTCATAGAAGTAGGCTATGTCATCGTTTGCATTGGTGAAAGCATTAGAGAGAGAAACTGCGTTGTCTCGCGATCAACAGACTGTCATCTGCTTGCTCAATGCTCATCACAGCAACATTTTATGTGATGGAAATAGATTTAAATACTTTAAAAACATCTCACGATTCGTTAATCTCGATAGCTGTAATAGTTAAAACGTATATAACAGCTGTAATAAAAGTATTCGAGAGAGTTTCACATGTCATATTTCATATGCAAGCATGTCAGCCAATCACAGCAGTGGCCGGTTCTCACAGCAGACACGCCCCTTCAAACAGAGTGTTCAAATCAGAGACTAAAATCAGGCTAGGAAAAATGCCTTTTATTTCTAAATTATGACTATTTTTGATCTAAAAAACATACTAACATTATAAGGGCAACCCAGGAAACATTATAAAATAATAAAAAAAAACATTCTAGGGCACCTTTAAATAATTCCACTGTAAGGCACTGTATGTGCATCTGTTGTAAAAAAAAAAAAGCTTTCTGAAGTGTGCTTATAGGGTACATGCTTATTAGGATCACTTTCCCTACCAATACACTGAGAATGCATGATCAATCTCCTCTGAAATATGTGTCAACACAATTGGTCTTTGCCACTTACAGCAATGCAGTAATTGATGTGAAGAAGTCTAATTGACTGATAATCATTAATTTTGTTCACAATATGATGCATTTATTCACTGCTGCAAATTATATAATCTACAAAACTTTTGCCCTACCATACCCAGAGCACAAAGAAACTGACGGCCGTACGCAAGTCGACTTCTGCCAAAAGAGTAACACTTGACGAAGTGTGACGTAGATGTAGGAGTAGCGTGAACTTTGACCTCTCTCGCGGTTCTAACAAACAGGGCTGGGCAACCGTTGTGTCAAGGGTTACTCTTTCTCCATAAATCGTGGTGTACGGCCGTATGCTTGTTATTTTAGTTGATTAAGTTTTAAATATGTTTTTTTTTTTTTTAGGCATCGCTTTACTTCAGAAGGCCTTTATTAACCCCTTGAGACGTGTGGAGCACTTTAATCATGGATGGATGCGCTTTAATGGACTTCCAAAAACATACAGCCATTCACTGCCAGTGTTGGGAACGTTACTTTAAAAAAGTAATTAGTTATAGTTACTCACTACTTGTTCCAAAAAATTAGTAACTGAATTACTCTATAATAAAAGTAACTTGTTACAGGGAAAGTAACTATTTGCGTTACTTTTTTTAAAAAATGTCAAAGAATTTGGATTTTTTTTTAGCAGTTTTCACAAGTCAGTTGAGATGAGTAGAACAGACAGGTGTTTGTACATAACTCTCTATATTTATTGCACGTTGACAGACAGCAAGAGGTTTATCCTGCACTTCAAGTATTATCTTTGTAAGAAAAGTAAACAGTTACACCATATAAAGTGCATTTAACTCTATAGCAAATTAAATCAAACTCTCTCAACCTGAGACAACTGGTCAAGTTAACAACCTGTACTTCCAAGTGTTTTGTTCACAACAAAAGTAAAATAAATAAAAAAAATAAAAAAAGTGTGTTTAGCTCTAGTCTTATTCTTAATTAAATAAATCAAACTCCCAATGTCAGACAACTGGTCTGGTAGACATTCTGTACTTCAAGTATTTTCTTCAAAAGTAAACAGTTAAATAATATAAAGTGTGTTTGCAGTAACTGTTGCGAATTAAATAAATCAAACTCTAACAACCTGAGATAAATAGTCTGGAAGACATAGGCGGCTGTATTTCTTTATCTTCATTAAAAAAGTAAACCGTTTAACAAGATGGAGTGCTTTTAAAGATTGAACTTTAGCTCCTAGATAATATCTGTATCTATATATCTAGATCAAACAGGGACAAGTTTGTGTGCTCAATAATTTGTGATTTCACCGGAACGAATAGAGAGTCTCCGCAACGGCGATAGATTGAAGAGCGCGTCCGAGAGAACACAGTATCCATGACACGGATAGCAGCGGCACGAGCGCTCAGCTGGATCTCAAAAACAACAGATTTAAGCGCTAGATCTCTTATTTAATAGCGAACTAAATGAATGCTCTGCTAGTTAACCTGGATATGTTTTATTTATTTGTATTAGGTACATCCGTTCTATGACATTAGTATATTTTTTACTAACCGTATATTTACGTACGTAGCCTATATTGCGTCATTGTACCCAGCACATTTCACACCAAACTGAGGCCCATGAATGCATAGTAACGCACCGCATTTAACGTCCAGTAACGTTAACGTCCAAAACGTTCTTTTAAACGGCGTTATTCCAAACACTGTTCACTGCTATTATAAAGCTTGGAAGAGCCAGGATATTTTTAAATATAACTCAGATTGTATTCGTCTGATAGAAGAATGTCTTATACATCTAGGATGACTTCAGGGTGAGTAAATCATGGGCTAATTGTAATTTTTGGGTGAACTATCCCTTTAATGTTGGCAATATAGAGTGGCATGGCTCGAGCCTCCTCGTTAGCATGAGGGAATGACGTGTTCCTCAGGAGCCCTTTTATACTGACGTCACACTGGTTGAGGTTCATAGACTGTCGCCGGCCAATACAATTGTCGTTTCAGACATCTGTCACGCTGAAGCGTTCTCCATAGCGTCTTGTTATATATAGTGTCTCGTTCCCTTTCTCAAGGAACCTCTTTTACATCTGTAACCCAAGATGTTTTGTGTACCTGGTATCAGAGCATCTCTCCTGCAGTCATACAGCATCCCCAGCTGGAAGGGTCTCCCTAGAGCCGCTGTTTCAATCACGTTCACTCCCACTGTAGCCATACTAAACACACAAACACACACCAGTTATTGATCATGAACACTTACTGTTTATCACTGACTACCAGTATACACAATGCAGCTGCAACATTAGGGTTAGAATTACAAAATGATTTCTACATTTCTGTTGCTGAATTTGAATATAGGTGGAAAACAAGATGCAGAATTCCAATTCTAGTTTGAATTTAAGGACGCAGAATCACAATAAACTGAAATTAAAAGAATTTCATAAAACTAAAGTAAGTATGTAAAAAAATTGAAACATGTCAAGACGAAGTTTGAAGAAAGGGTTAATAAAGGCTTGTCTGAAAGTGAACAGAAGTATAAATACATCTTAAAGTTTACAAGCTTACAGACAGAACTGTTTGTTGGCTGCTTCTATACACTGTAAAAAATTATTGTTTGTGATTTTAATGGTAAAAGACTGTAAAAATGCTACAGTAAAAATATATATTATATATATACAGATGTAGGGTACAACGGCGCTAAAGACGCCTTTGACTTTATTCTTCTCTGATTCCCTACATGCACAAAATCTTGCCGCAGCACTTTCCTAAACATCCACTTTTCAAGATACACATGAACATTTGGCTGATCTGTGACACGATCGAGAGCAGCAGTGAAAAGCTGATTCTGTGCTAATTCCATCTAATATTTGATGTTTTTTAAAAGTTGTAGATTTAAATAGCAAATGAGAATCTATAAAATGTATGTTTATATTTTGAGAGAAAGGTCTTGATGGTTTTCAGTTTTATTCAAGGTAAAGCAACACTTTTTGAATAACAGAAGAATATGTAAAAGTATGGTATGTGGGGCAAAAGCACAATAATAAACATGATAATAAATATCTGACTGACTTTTCCAGTTGTTGACACGAGATGGTTAGATTCATATGGGAAATATGATATCATATATTAAGTTGGGTGTCCAGCTTAGAGATAATACCCATATTTATTGGGTATTTAATACTCATACATATCATTACGTATGTGCTAATTTTCATAAATACCACAACAGATCTAAACATTGTGAATAGCCGGGTGAAGATGTCTGTTGAATCTTGTTGACATATACAACAGTAAAAGACTATAGAGGCAAACAAATGTCCCCAAAAGGGGCAGAGATTCAGTCATTCATTCAAGGTCCACTCGACTGTCACTCAGGTCAGAAAGATTTCCTTTTGTTTCTCCTATGGATTCATTTGATTGTTTGATCGAGACACTTTTTATTTTACCTACCTTTTGTCTTCTGCATCCTGCAGATCTTACCTGTGTCTCCTGTTCTCAGACTCGTCCCCCAGAAACAGTCCCACGGCCCCAAACCCCATCTCTGCAATAATAATTAATAACGCCTAGTCTAAAGAACTTCTTCCTGCCTCTGTGTGTTAATGCTCATTCCATTCAGACCTTAACATTAAGTATTGTAACGTTACTGTAAGATGTCAAGATTCTTCAAGACTTCTTCACCTGGCTTTATCCAATGTTTAGACTTGTTGTGGTATTTATGCAAATTAGCACATACGTAATTAGACTATGCACCGTCCGTTAGCCCATGTTAACAAACCATTTAAAAAAAAAACTTGTAATACATTTTATGTTTGTCTTGATGCAAGTAATCAACTCAGTAATTTTCATGATGATATCTAACGGTTAAAAGTTTTACGCTATTCACGTGAGAAAAATGATGCGTATTCTATGCTTTCAATGGATCTTTTTCAAAACTTTCTCCTTTTGGGATTCTTCGGGGCTTCTTTCCCTTATTCAGGACATATTGAGGATACAAAATCAGTTGAGTTTGCTTCTGTTGCAGTTTGTTCAACCTTTTTTCATAAAATGACTGGACTGTTAAGGTGTGGCTTTATCCCCGTACAGTATTCCAGCGAGGAATCTTTGACCAGTGTGTGTTTCTCTGTGAAACTAAATCTTTCATAATGTGTGTTCCCGTCGAGCTCTTCGGATCTCCCGCATCAGCTGATGTAGAACTAACGTTAGATAGTTTACCTCGTGTTTGACGTCTATTTCTTTTTAAAGATAGTTTTATGATTTATTGGGGAAATAAGTTTACCTAAATCAAAAGATTAACAATTCGCATGTCCGTCTCTAAAGCCACATCTCCAAACACTTATTATTACGTACCTGAACTGTTTCCGTGATTGTTCCTCGGACTGTTTGTGAAGTCTGAGCCTTTCTGCTTCCCGTAGTGACGCTCGCGCGGCGATTGCTTTTTTATTTTATTTTATTTTTTATCGCAGTCGAACTGGATTAGATGTATAATATCTGTAACTGTAAAGTCTAGAATGATTAAAGTCGAGTGTTGTTAAAGAGCAGCGTGTCTGATAATTTATGTTTCACAAATCTGTTTTTAAAAAAAGCGTGAATAAATTTGACTAAATTTAATTTTGTTTTTATTTTGTTTGGCCTATTTCACTGACATTCTTCTATTGTGTTTTAGAATTACAAAAAATGTTTCATTATTTTCTCTTACAGTGTGGTAGGCTTATATCCATTTGATCATACAGTTTTTGAATTATGAACATTAAGGACATCTGTAAAGTCGGGTTTGTTAACTTTGGGTCTCACACACACACACACACACACTCACTCAACAGTATAGAGTAAATTACCGGGGAGAAGCAGCTTTGAGAGCCATTCAAACTGGTGTGATAAAAAAAACATCTGCCCTTTGACCTCAGGATTTAATAAAAATGTGTCATGCAAATACAGTATAATGCATATAATATAGGATGATATATTTCTTGATACTGTATAATGCATCTTTCTGTTGTGGTTGATAAATTAATAAAGTGTTCTTTTTACAAATAAATAATTTCAGTTTTGAATAAAAAATATATCACCATATCCATTTAAATATGAAATTCATTATTTTGTGAATTGTGTGAAGTGACTACATTAGGATTGTGTTAGCTTTGCGTGTTAATGTGTGTACGCTCAATGTAAGTGTGAACACAAGAGAAAGTTTGATGATCTGGTACTAGAACACTTTACTGAACACCACTATTACACACATCATTGTTCATTAGTGTTGTAGACCTAGAAGAGGACTAAACAGAGACACTATAATGTCATATATAATGTCATGCATGCACACGTTTAACAGTCTTTTAAAACTCCAGCATAACATTACAGGACAACAAACATATTGAAGTAGAAACTGATTCACTGGCCAGATTGAATGAGAGATTAACACTGAATGTGAATATCTGAACATCTGAGCTGAACCAGACGGAGAGATTCCACTGTCATGATGACGGTCTCAGGAATGACCAGGAGATGAAGCTGTTGCTCAGGAAAACACCGGCACACACACATCCTACACACACACACGCAGAGACTAATATAGAGTTATCTAGAACTATAGAAGCTGTGCAGCTGAACATGTGACGAATAACTTTCTGATGACCAGGACTCTCAGATATGATCAGTGTTGGGGAGTAACGGAATACATGTACCGGCGTTACGTATTCAGAATACAAATTATGAGTATATGTATTCCGTTACAGTTACAATTTAAATAGTTGGTATTTAGAATACAGTTACATTGTTGAAATCGACGGATTACATTACGATACTTCTGTTTCACAAGTTTATTCACTCTCTAAATAAAGGCAACTCAGCATTTCCCAGAAGCCCCAATGTGTTGTGTCTTCTGGATCTGAAAGATGTTTTCTAGGAACTTGATCAAACCCAATGATGTTTACACAAGCACAATATATCTGACTAAATGACAGCAGCAGTAATAACTGTTGAACATCTTCACAATTTACAACTGCATTATATTCAGAGTCCACAGACCCAACACTGCTGATTAACAGAAGTTACCATCAGGAATTATAATACTGGAACATTAAACACCAGTTATGCTATAAAACACAGGGTTCAGATTGCATCTGTAAATCTAAAATAAAACCTTAATTTCTGACCCAGACTCAGATTAAGAGGAAATATGGATGTTGTAAAAACAGTCCAGTTCTGAACAACTCCATTTGACCGAAGCATTACATAACAAAAACAGGAAGAGATCACATGACAAGACTATGACATGAGCGATGAATAAACATGATTGAGAAAGCTAAACTAAAAACATGAACAAATCTAGACTGGTACTTATGAAAATGGACAAAATGTAACAAAAGCTTCTTTCCAAACAAACACTTTGTCCTACAGACTGTAGAGTTTGAGATCATGTGATGACCGGCGGACACAAGAATCACAGCGGAGATGAGAAACGAGAGCCAAGATGTTTATTTAAAAGCAGGTGCAAATAAATAGTGTTGAAGAGCATACAGTTAAAACAGTCTAAAACTAATTGGAAGATACCATTTTTCTAAAACTCACTGCATCAATAAATACATAACGCTTAAACAAGAGGTAAAAATAAAAATAGATAAGACCAAATAATAATTTAAAACAGTTAAAATGAGCATTCACTTCTAAAACAAGAAATAAAACTGAACCCCATAATATAAAACCATTTCGAAACAGTAAAAACAGTGGTGGGAGGAGATGGAGGACAAGATGATCTGAAAGTGAATCAGGATCCATCTTCACCTGAGAGACACAGACATGGATGTTCATGACCGTGAGAACAATGAGATGGTCCACAAGGTAGGTGTGTGTGTGTGTGTGTGTGTGTGTGTGTGTGTGTGTGTGTGTGTGTGTGTGTGTGTGTGTGTGTGTGTGTGTGTGTGTGTGTGTGTGTGTGTGTGTGTGTGTGTGTGTGTGTGTGTGTGTGTGTGTGTGTGTGTGTGTGTGTGTGTGTGTGTGTGTGTGTGTGTGTGTGTGTGTGTGTGTGTAAATGATTTACCTTACACATCTGATGAAATGGGGGTCCAGGAGCTGCTGTGGGCGGTGAGATGCTGGTGGACATCATTTATCAAGTGTTCATGGGGAAAGGAATCGAGTGAGCTGACGTAAAAACATAGCCAGACCAAACCAAATTATTAAAACACAAAGAAAAATACCTCAAACATTGGACAGACGCAACAGCCAAACAGAGTAAATTGGAATGCTAGTTGGCCCTAAACAGAAAATATGAGTTGGCAGGATTCCCGAGTAAGGTAAGCGACCCTAAACTGAGGAAAGTCCTGAGCATAGAGACAGGCAGACACACACACTCCGTGAACACAGTCTGAGCATAGAGACAGGCAGACACACACACACAGAGAAAGGCAGGCAGACACACACACTCAGTGAACACAGTCTGAGCATAGAGACAGGCAGACACACACACACACACACACACACACACACACAGTGAACACAGTCTGAGCATAGAGACAGGCAGACACACACACACACACACTCAGTGAACACAGTCTGAGCATAGAGACAGGCAGACACACACACACACACACAGTGAACAGTCTGAGCATAGAGACAGGCAGACACACACACAGTGAACAGTCTGAGCATAGAGACAGGCAGACACACACACTCTCAACAGTCTGAGCATAGAGACAGGCAGACACACACACACACTCAGTGAACACAGTCTGAGCATAGAGACAGGCAGACACACACACACACTCAGTGAACACAGTCTGAGCATAGAGACAGGCAGACACACACACACACTCAGTGAACACAGTCTGAGCATAGAGACAGGCAGACACACACACACACTCAGTGAACACAGTCTGAGCATAGAGACAGGCAGACACACACACACACTCAGTGAACACAGTCTGAGCATAGAGACAGGCAGACACACACACACACTCAGTGAACACAGTCTGAGCATAGAGACAGGCAGACACACACACTCCGTGAACACAGTCTGAGCATAGAGACAGGCAGACACACACACACAGAGAAAGGCAGGCAGACACACACACTCAGTGAACACAGTCTGAGCATAGAGACAGGCAGACACACACACACACACACACACACACACACACACAGTGAACACAGTCTGAGCATAGAGACAGGCAGACACACACACACACACACTCAGTGAACACAGTCTGAGCATAGAGACAGGCAGACACACACACACACACACACACAGTGAACAGTCTGAGCATAGAGACAGGCAGACACACACACAGTGAACAGTCTGAGCATAGAGACAGGCAGACACACACACTCTCAACAGTCTGAGCATAGAGACAGGCAGACACACACACACACTCAGTGAACACAGTCTGAGCATAGAGACAGGCAGACACACACACACACTCAGTGAACACAGTCTGAGCATAGAGACAGGCAGACACACACACACACACTCAGTGAACACAGTCTGAGCATAGAGACAGGCAGACACACACACACACAGTGAACAGTCTGAGCATAGAGACAGGCAGACACACACACACACTCAGTGAACACAGTCTGAGCATAGAGACAGGCAGACACACACACACACTCAGTGAACACAGTCTGAGCATAGAGACAGGCAGACACACACACACACTCAGTGAACAGTCTGAGCATAGAGACAGGCAGACACACACACACAGAGAAAGGCAGGCAGACACACACACTCAGTGAACACAGTCTGAGCATAGAGACAGGCAGACACACACACACACAGTGAACAGTCTGAGCATAGAGACAGGCAGACACACAGTGAACAGTCTGAGCATAGAGACAGGCAGACACACACACACACTCAGTGAACACAGTCTGAGCATAGAGACAGGCAGACACACACACACACTCAGTGAACACAGTCTGAGCATAGAGACAGGCAGACACACACACACACACACACTCAGTGAACACAGTCTGAGCATAGAGACAGGCAGACACACACACACACTCAGTGAACACAGTCTGAGCAGAGACAGGCAGACACACACACACTCAGTGAACACAGTCTGAGCATAGAGACAGGCAGACACACACACAGTGAACAGTCTGAGCATAGAGACAGGCAGACACACACACAGTGAACAGTCTGAGCATAGAGACAGGCAGACACACACACAGTGAACAGTCTGAGCATAGAGACAGGCAGACACACACACAGTGAACAGTCTGAGCATAGAGACAGGCAGACACACACACACACTCAGTGAACACAGTCTGAGCATAGAGACAGGCAGACACACACACACACACTCAGTGAACACAGTCTGGGCATAGAGACAGACACACACACACACAGTGAACAGTCTGAGCATAGAGACAGGCAGACACACACACACACACTCAGTGAACACAGTCTGAGCATAGAGACAGGCAGACACACACACACACACACACTCAGTGAACACAGTCTGGGCATAGAGACAGACACACACACACACACAGACCTGGCTGCCGAAGGAAGAGCGCCCGTGTATAGACCAACGCTACTTTTGCGTCATCGAAGGGTAACGCCCCTTTTTGGGGGAAAACAAACGGATTCCCGAGAACAGAACTCGCTCTAGATCTGCAATTTAAGTTTCGTGATAGCAAAAATGGCACAAACATACACTCTCAAAAGTGATGGTGTTCTGAAAATTGATTGCATTGT
Organism: Semotilus atromaculatus; assembly: GCA_031834385.1. Classification (NCBI taxonomy): domain Eukaryota; kingdom Metazoa; phylum Chordata; class Actinopteri; order Cypriniformes; family Leuciscidae; genus Semotilus; species Semotilus atromaculatus. Next base: position 709,320 of record JAULUF010000081.1, read on the forward strand.
TTATTGAAATAAGTAGAGACTTCAATCATTTTGTTAGAATACTGCATTTTATTGGTTGTTTTCGACATTTAAAGGTAGGCCTATTTTAACAGGTAAAAAGGGCTGGATTGGTTGGTATACAGCAGGTAAAATAATGCAGTTAAAGGAGATCATGTATTTTTTTTTTATATATAGCAGTAAGTCATGTTATAAGCTACAGTCCGTTTTCCAAATACAAACACGTCACGTATTCCATCGGCAACAACTGGCTTCTATTATTTCCTATAATCATGGAAATGTCATGCCTGCTAAGCTATCAACTGCAAACACTTATTTGGCCACAAATTGTTATTATGTTAAAAGAAACGTTAAAGTATCACACAGACATACCTTTGCTATTACCACGGACTTAAACTGATGGTTATTTGCACGTTATGTCTGTTTGATCCAGCTGTAGATGTAAAGAGACTGGGCGCAATCAGTTTTCGGCAGACCATCACTTTTCTGCACGACACCGGCCGAGGACCGTGAGCTGTATTTAAAGGCATACTATGCAGGAATTTTACCTTAATATAACAGCTTCAAAGTAATTTCGGTGGTAAACAAACTCATAATAGGGCGAATCATCCTGGTAGTAAAGCTTGGGGGGGTCGCCGCTGGAAATACCAGCAATGCAAGTCTGAGAGGGGCGCCCCTGACAAATCTCGCGAGAATCGCGACTTGCTTTACGGCAACGACGTCACACACAACAACAACATATGAAGCACGAATTGCGCTCATTTCAGATGATGGAAAAAGCAAAGAAAACGCGGTAGGAAGAAAGTAGGAAAAGGAAAGCTTTCACTTGTTGGCGCAAGTTAAAAAGTAGCACTGGATGCAACAGAGATGCTGACCTGGCGATCTTGTTGATGGACTAGTAAGTAAATATCTTACTTGTAAACTTGTTTGCGTCATATGTTGTATGTTGTTGCGCAACTTGCGCTTGCTTGTAGTATGCCATTGTTTCTATGATGCTGTTCATTCATTCATTGGTGATAATTAGACTAGTCCAATAATTTCCACATATGTTTAGCTAGATTTCGATGATCATATTTTGCGTTATATATGTTTTATTGCCTAGCTTGCCGCACAACGCTGTTGACGTTGATTCCAGCGATTATCATGAGAACAGTTGTAAATATCTCACATAATTATCTAGTGTAAACGAGCACAATTTGCAAACTATTATGATAAATTGCAATAATCATGTCTAATGACATCATAACGGCCAATGTTATGAAATAATGCGACGTACATTTAACTTTATTGATGTCATCAGGCATTTTGGAATGTTTACATTACAATCAAAAAACATAAAATGAAATTATACATTAGGCCTAGACTATAGGCTATTTACTTGTGATTTAGCTGCAATCATGTAAAAACGTTATAAGCTGCCAAACGCGATAGGGGACTTTATTATTATAAAGTAGTCTAACACTTATATTATATTATAAGACATATTATCCGATTTTGAACATCATCATTATTTCAGTAGACTATGCAGTAATAGCCCAATCTTTTTATGAAATCGTGAAACATTACCTGGTCAATATCTTCGGTGTCTTGTGCCTGTTCCATGACCAACGCTACTATCCTACCGAACAGGGATGGAGATTAGCACCGGCCACCAGCCAAATGCAGGTGATTTTGTGTTGTTGCGGGTAAACTCGCCTCACCTACCGGCCACCGTGGCGGGTAAATAAAAATAACATCATGCAACATTCGTCTGTTAGGACAAATTAGTTTGAATAAACGAGCAGACACTGATTAGCAAGACAACTAGCAGTGAATGTGCTTTCCATTAAATGAATCACACACACAGTAAACAAATCCTTAACAAAAAAAAAACAGGGCTATTCTGGTGGGTGCGGTGATGCTGTGGTGACGCGTTCATGTAAGGGTGGCGCTGCCAAGAAAGCTCCTAAAATCTGTCACAAATAGGCTAACAGGCAAAAGTAATGAATATGAATATGTAAACTATAGCAAGGAGATAATTTAATTATTTATTAATAAACAAGTATTTTCTTTGTCCGTGTCAGTTGCAAAGATGAAGTTAACGATGCTGATCGTGATCATCGCAGTAGTGAACGCGCAAGAGAGAAATGCACATTTCATACGAATTGCATAAGCAGAGAGCAGTCTGTGTCTGTTTTCTTTCGTTTTTAATAGTTCTGTTTAAAAGTAGACATGTCTGTCTGTGAGGCAAGGCTACCTTATACGCTGAGTTTCACTCCAGTTGCTGCTCCAGTTCACGCGCCGTCGCCTCCGTTTCGTGATTATCTACTGTCTGCTATATTTAATTATTATGTATTAAATCCAGGCAATTGGTTGATGAAACATTGATTACAATTAAGATACAATTAATACAAAACGAAATTCACTTTAAAGAAAGGTTTTGTGCTTTCTGTCTCTGTGAAAGTTTTAAGCATCTTTTAGTGCCGCTTTCACAGTGGTCACGTCTGTAACATTGTTTTTTCCTCATATGGGAACTGAAATGAATATCAGTTCATGGTTTGTGTGTGTAGGCTATAAGAGAGAAAGAGAAAATGCCAGTATTTCATTGAGACTTGAGATTAAATAAACTGCTTAAGTATTGTAGATCTTGTAGTATTAATTTTCACATGCAGTTACACATTGTCGGTTAAAAACAAGAAAGTGGCTGGTAAAAACATTGAGTGGCTGGTAGATTTTGAAATCCACAATCCACAGTGGCCCGTGGACAAAAACGTTAATTTCCATCCCTGCTACCGAACAGGTACCGGTGTACAGGGTGGGGGTGTATTTACGACAATGCAAGTATTGCACAGCGACTCTGGGGGTCGCTGTTTGACAAAAACACAATTTCTGCATAGTATACCTTTAAAGAAGCTAACGTTACTGGACACGGGGTTACAGAGGTGTCCCTTTGAAATGGTCGAAAACTGGATTAATGACAGTGGCCAAATATGGACTACTTACTTGGTATTCCACCACGAGATAGTGGTAGTCTGAATAGCCTATTTTTTTTTGTCATTAACACACTCTCAATATGACAAACTAGACGATGAGGCCATGTCACTTTAATCATATTTAACTTGATTTAAATTGACAGTTTTGTTGTCGATTAGCTATACTATTTAGAAAGACGAAGCTGCTAGCAGCTAACGTTACGTGATTAGCTCTCACTAGGCACGCTACCTTGGCTGTTAACTGATTTTACTGTTGAAATAGTGGCAGGCTAGATCTAAAGTGGACTTGGCTGGTTTCTGCTTGTGTCTAGAAAGTGCTAGGACTTTGAAAGTTGTAAAAGTGCCTACAGTGAGAGCTGATCACGTAGCTGCTAGCAGCTTCATCTTTCTAACTAGTAAGTTATAGTCGACAACAAAACTGTCAATAGCTTAAATCAAGTTAAATATGATAGTGACATGGCCTCATCGTCTAGTTTGTCATACTGTGAGTGTTAATAACAAAAATAAAATAGGCTACTAGATAGTGGTAGATGTCTGAATAGTCCATATTTGGCCACTGCGTGGGGTCATTAATCCAGTTTTCGACCATTTCAAAGGGACACCTCTGTAACCCTGTGTCCAGAAGCTTCTTCTCACGGTCTTCGGCCGGCAAAAAGAGTGTGTTTGTGCCATTTTTGCTATCACGAAACTTAAATTGCAGATCTAGAGCGAGTTCTGTTCTCGGGGGAATCCGTTTGTTTTCCCCCAAAAAGGGGCGTTACCCTTCGATGACGCAAAAGTAGCGTTGGTCTATCTGAGGTCCTGTCACGAAGAAAGAGCTTCTGGAGACACTGATATAAATATTACAATATCAAAGATTTTAATGGCTATATTTATTTTCATGTAAAATTATTATTATTTTATTTGTTATTTGTATTGTATAGTGTTATGAATGCTATGGCAATGTAGAGATTTTTTTACCATGCCAATAAAGCTATTTGATTCGTGAGAGTGAGTGTGTACCTGAGGCGTTCCTCCTCTCCTCCCTCTCAGCCTCAGGACGGTCACGGCCGCCTCTTCTCTGGCCTGTTGTTTACAGGAGCCACTCATGGGGAGGAAGGAGCGTCCCCCAATATCACCTGGTAGGTGAACCTGAGAGACAGAGAGAAGAGTGGATGACAGGTGTGAGAAACAGGATCATGACAGAGGACACAATGAGATGAGGTCCACGTGTGTGAGAGTCAAGTCACCTTTATTTATATCGCACATTTTACAATACAGAGTGTTTCAAAGCTGCTTTACAGAGATAACAGGAAAATAATGCAACAAAGTTTGTTTCTAGAAGAAAATAGCATCACAGTCCAGCTTAAGTCAGTCAGTGATGTTTCCCCGTGAGTCAGTCCTAGAGCTCCTCCAGTCCGATTTTAGGGAAAAATCAGGTCTATTGGAGACGATCAACAGATTTCTTAGGCGGGCCGAAATAACACCGCAGACACACAGATCACCGTGGGGAAATCTCAGTCAAACAAGCAGTGGTGCAAAATATTGATACACCGGTGTTTTGCCAGATGAGAAGTTATCTTTTTACTCTTTTAATCGTTCTTCCTCGTGCTTTTATTTTGGGATTATGGCAATTCAAAAGACCTTTACAGGAAGGAATTAAAATAGTGTATGAAATGTGCTATACAAATAAACTTGCACAGAGAGACAGGATTAGCGTGTGTGTACCTCTGGGTATTGGGGACCCTCTCTGCTGCTCCACCTCCACCTGAAGCTCCTCATTAGCGGCTGCATATCTCCGCAGGACAGAGAGAGAATGTTTGAGGCAGTTCTCCAGCCGCACCGTCCCATGGGTCTCTGCTAGGACCGAGAGACTCGAGATTAGATCATGTGACACACAGAAGATGAAGCAGAAGGGAATAAAAGCGTGTGGTTCGTGAACGTCTGACTCTCGTTCTGTGTTAAACTGCTGAAGCGTCTCCTACACGGGCCGCTACAGGTTTACTGCGCTGCGTCTCGTCTGTTTGTCCTGTAATAACAGTGGAAAACAGTCCCAGACACGGATGGCTACTAGTCGGAGCAGTTTTAGCACTATTAGTGCATCTCTGTTCCTGAACGAGTCTCTGCTGTGAACTAAACCCTCATGCTTCTCACTAGCGGCCAGTGTCAATCATCTCAGAGACTAGATTACAGTAACTGATGACAGTTAGTAACTAATAAAATATCCTCTGAAGGGGACCGTTGACAATTATCAGCCGATCAGTACTGAAATATTATATTATCAGAGTGGAACATGAAGACTCTGGAGTTCAGCTTTATGCTTTTGTTTCAGCAGTGTGAGCAAGTGGAAGCGTTTCATCCCTAATATTAAAGGAGACTTCAGTGAAGAGTCTGGATGTGACCTTAGGCTTGACCTTTGACCTCAGCGCAGGAACCGCTCACGGGTTCATATCAGTCTCTTTCAGCTCGAGCCGCGCCTGAACGCCACAGGAGGGCAGAAACACATCTGGTGTTTCACGGACGGATCTTGGACTTCTACGGACTAGTTCTCATCTCTACTGCGGTTTCATCTTTCTAGAGCTTCCATTTCTCTTGTTCCTGTTTCTCTCTCGGTCACTCTTTCTGTGGTGTCAGTGGTTCTCACCTTCTCCGGCAGTGGCTCTCTCCTCAGCTCCTCCAGAGCGATCCGGGCCGCTGCCTCCCTCGCCGCTGCCTTACTCCACCCGGACCCCTCCGGGAACTCCTCGTCCCCGACCCGGACCCCTCCGGGAACTCCTCGTCCCCCACCCGGACCCCTCCGGGAACCTGACAGAGAAAGATGAGGGAGAAATACGTCAGTCTCAGCAGATACTCCAGATTTCATGAAGCAAGTTTAGACAATGAAGTTAAACGCTTGATATTCATAATAACAATCACTCAGATGGTGCTGGAGGACAGCATGTCGGACTCCAGAGTTCTTTACATCCCTTTTGGCCATAGAGAAAAATCTGAGATAGTGTGTGAAAGGGAGCGCGAGAGGGCACGTGTAAGTGTGTGTGGGGGCAGAGTGCAAGCATGTGTGAGAGAAAGAGCATATGTGTGTGTGTGTGTGGGGGGGTGCGCGTGTGAGGGAGCGAGAGATGAAAGTGACGAATGAATGAGATCTAGAGGTTTCGGTGTAGAAGATATGAAGATACTGGTCAAGGTTCACTTTGATGATCATTCGGTTACAGCGGTAAACTCACAGAGACCGGCAGCCGCTGAGAAACTTCAGTCCGGACAACAGATGTTATATGATGTTCACAGGAAGGAGATGGAGGAAAGGTGGAGAAAGGTGGAGGAAAGGTGGAGGAGAGTAGAGGGAAAGGATGAGTGGAGAAAGGAAAGATGGAGGTGAGATGAGGGAAGGCTTGAGGAGAGTAGAGGGAAAGAACTAGTGGAGAAAGGTGGAGGAAAGGAAAGGTGGAGGATGGGTAGGTAAAGATGGAGGGAAGGCTTTAGGAGAGTAGAGGGGAAGAAGGTGAGGAAAGAAGGTGGAGGATGGGTAGGTAAAGATGGAGGGAAGGTTTGAGGAGAGTAGAGGGGAAGGTGGAGGAGGATGGGTATGGAAAGATGGAGGAGAGATGGAGGGAAGGCAAAGATGGAGGAGAGATGGAGGGAAGGCTTGAGGAGAGTAGAGGGAAAGGGGAGGACGAGTGGTGAAAGAGGAAGGCTTCTGGGGAGGGTGGAGGCCTGTGAAAACAAAAACGAGAAAACTAATGACCCTATGCTATGATGATAGACTACACATCGACTCTGAATAACACACACAACACACATCTAGTCAATACTAAAAGATTAAAGATGCCATGCGAACACTAGCACTGCAGTGGAGAGCCTCAACACTAGTGTTCCAGATTCACTGATGATCCACAGGTTACAGTAGTAAACTCACAGAAACTGCAGCGGTTGAGAGAGTTCAGCACTAGATGTGTGACCTGGGACAATGTGGAGGTCCAGTGTGGCCTTCTCCGATGAGGGCGACCTCGAGGCCCGTCCTCTGGGGGCTTCATTTCTGATGTTCGTCCAAGTTTCTTCTTTTGTGGTTTACTGGCAGCTAGCAAACAAAAGGTTCTAGGTAAATTAGCACCAGCTACTGTGCTGGAGTGTTTTTGGCTACAGTATTAACCTCACAGAAACAGCAGATGTTCAGAAAGTCTGTCACTAGATGTGTTACCTGGGCGCGTGAGGTGGTACAGTTCGGCCTTCATTAATGAAGAACACCTCTAGGCACTTCTGCTGGCCACGAGTATAGACGCCTGATACTGCGCAGTCCATTCCCCCCCTTCCATTTTGATATTCGTCCTCAAGTACGTACGAAGGCTTGAGGACAAAGATGGAGAAAGGATGATGTCAGAGGCAGTGGCGGATTTAGCACATTGGGGGCCCAAGGCAAAGGTATGTATGGGGGCTCCCCATCCGATCTTTAAAAGAGAACGAAAAAAAAAATTACCGACTGAATGGTGGATAGGCAGGTAAAGCTAATCTATGGTAAAGTAAAGGTTGGAGAGGAAAATTTACAATTTCAATTTTATTCTTGTGGTTTTATTCCGATCTTGATTCAATTTGGATAAATATTAGTAGCCTGGTAATACCAGAGTCTGCTACTTCACTTTGCTTCGTAGACAGGAGCGAAATGAAATTAGCGGAAGTAGGAAGTCTGACGTAGTCAGGCTAACATGTTAGGTAGGCTACAGTAGATTTTCTCAAGAAAGAAAATCTCACCTAAAGCTGTAAACATAGACTACAGAGCTGTCAGCTGGTATTTATTAAAGGTTAAAAATAACACCTCAAATTAAATATAGGCCTAGTACGGTTTTCATTACAACAACTTTATAATATTTTAATGATACAAGTAAAATAATAAATATGTAATATAGTGCACATATTTATAGTGCAAAATACACATTTATACTAATACTAAATATATTATAAAATAAAATAAAATTCTAGCCAACTTACTAGGCAAGTAAGTTACTGAGTTTCAGCAGAAACTGAGGTAATAACTTTGTGACATTGTAGTCTAACGTTACTCCAGCTATTTTATTGTCCTCTTTCCGCAGTTGAAAAATACTGATTGGTCGATATTACAGTATAATTTCGCATTGACCGTGAGACTCACGCATTGACCATTTTCACACGCTCTCACGCCACACATCCATTTTCTCACAAAGAGAAAAATCGCGAAGCAAACAGGACACTGACACCGACAGACTAGACAGCAAAGGTTACTTTTGATATGGAACAAATTCTCAGCTCTCAGATTCTGTCAATTTATTACAAAATTCAAACAATAAATACCATTTTGGTTCTTTTTTGTGACAGATCGCTGTAGCGCCTCAGTTCAAATGGCACGTGAACCGATCATCTCTCTTTACCCTAGTTAATAGTAGGCTAAATAAACACGAATGATCAATAGGTGTGTAACGTGTGTTGAAAGATACAGTAGCCTACAACTTACCGAAATGTATACAGTCCTGTGACCTGTCACTGTGTTTATCTTTCGCGCTGCGCACCGTTATGGACTAATCCATTTCATTGTGAAAGTAGGAGGTGTGTAGGGACAGATAACCATGAACTGGACATTTTAACTAGCCTATTACTTCGTTTCAACGTATTTCTTAAGAATATTAATAACATTTACCATGCTTTTGAAGCGTTCATGATGATAAGGGGGCTTTTTCCTTTTTTAAAAAAATCTTTTTTAGGTTGGTTGGGGGCCCCCCTATTACGACCGCTGGTAGGGGGCCCCAAGCAGCCGCCTACCTATGCCTCTATGTTAAGACCGCCACTGGACTCAGAGGAGGCTGGAGTACAGGAATCTTGGATGGTGAGGGTGGATGGCTGTGAAAACAAAAACGAGAAATTATTCTATGCTGTGATACAGACGCACATAGACTCTGGATTACAATACAACACACATCTAATCAATACTAAATGACTAAAGATGCCATGCTAACACTAGCAATGCAGTGGTGAACCTCAACACCTACAGGTTACAGATTCACAGTTTGTCACTAGATGTGTGTGTTACCTGTGCGCGCTTCCTTCGCTAATGAAGACCTCCTGCCCCGTCTTCTGGCGTACTGGTTAATTGATGAAATTACATTCCTTTTTTGTTCTCCGCATTTCTTCAATTCGTTTACTGGCGGTGGCAAATACATAAGGTTCTAGTGCAGGAGTTTTTTTCTTTATTGCTAAAAGCAAGAAAAAAAATTCAATGAGGAAATACACAAACAAATAAGAGCACAAGTACACACAAATAATATTTAAATTAGCATTAAAGAAACCGAAATGACAGCTAAAATATCAGGGTCTCCTGACAAATTTCTTGACTTAAACTACACAATTCCCACTACAATCATGGTTTTATACAATTCACTTCAAAATGCTTATGTATGTATATTGAGTGTGGAATTTCAGTTTAATTTTTTATATTTGTTGAAAGAAGTCTAACCTAACCCAGTGCATAATTTATTTTGCTGCCTAAAGTCAATAGATATTGCATGTATTCTAAAATTGAATGATAATATAATGTGGATTAAACCCACAGGAAGAAAGAAGTCAGAGAATGAAGTAAGAACAGGAGTTGCTCCAAGTTTCTGCAGATCACTGCTGTGCATTTACTGAAAACACCTTTATGTGCTTCCCGTCACTCCTTCAGCACACAGACCAAATCATTCAGAAACCTGGAATAAATCAGACACAAATATTAGCGTTCCCATTATAAGTGACCACAGCTAAAGCTAGGAGGTATATGACTAAAGTCTTACATCAGAGTAATCTATCAATAGGAGTGTGCAATACATTGTAGCTATCTGTGTTATAAAGAGAATCAGACAGACATTTTATGACGAGCACTGACTCTAACAGAGAGAAAGATGAGGAAGGGTTTCACCAGGACACAGACTCACCTGAGCGACGCCATTCTGAACCTCCAGATCTTCTTATATAAGCGTCAGCTGTGTCTCATTAACTGTGTCTCATTAACTGTGTCTCATTAACCGGGTCTCATTAACTGTGTCTCATTAACCGGGTCTCATTATGTCTCATCAGCTGTGGGACATTAACCATGTCTTATTAACCAATCACATTACAGCGTCGACTCGCTTTATTAGGATTATAAGAGTGTAAAAGTGGAGGAATGCTGGACTCAAATGTATGGGATTGGGGGAAAGTTGTACAATTGGATTATGGTAGTGATGGTGAAATGAAGCTTTGTGAAGCACTGAGGCTTTCCCCTCAAGTGTATCGTAAATTGGTTCATTACTCGAAGCTTTTCAACACGGTGCACACTAACGACATCTTGTGGTCAAAAGGTGGAAAAGCTACCTTTCCCATTTTTTTTTTGTATTGTTTTATGTAATAAATCACCTGTGCTATGAAAACCACAAAGCAATAAAAATCATCAGTGTTAGTGTTGATTTTTACACAATGAATGAACAAAATGAGTCTATGAATTAATTTATGAAATAATTAATACATAGGACAAATTAACTCTGCTTTGCTCAACAAATGCAGCCTTAAAACTTTAGCCGTAGTCCTAAACCTATGAATTCATAGGCAAGGCTCATATAGGCATAGGGCCTATATAATCAAAATAAAATTTAAACTATTGTGGAATAGTGAAGTGCTGGGTAGTGAAAGTGCTTGTGAACTGGGGAGTTGGGTAATTGAAGAAATTAAAGATTTTTATTAAGGTACAGGACTTGTTCAACGGTGTGGGGGCTAAGTCTATTTCTTTTTTTATGTACTACTTCCCCTGCCTTTGAGAATATTCTCTCACATGGGACTTGATACGACCTGAAGACTTCCGAACAGCCTCTTTTCACTACCGAAGCGCATGACACTCGAAACCTGCGCAAGGGCGTTGCGCTATTTTTGAATCAGAATATGAAACAATCACGTGGTTCAGGTTGTAAATCGAAACGAAGCTTCGGACGTCACTGATCACATGGTTTTGGCAAAACGAATCAAGCTCCGATACAGTGGTTCATGTGAGATGTTTCGTTTTTTTGATACAAGCTTCGAAGCCTCGGTGCCGAACGTCACATCACTAGATTATGGACTTCCTCCTTGAAAGAACAATTCAAGTTAGGGTCGGAGTAGAGTATTCAAAGACATACAAGATAGATAATGGAAGTCCACAAGGAAGTGAAGTGTATGCAGCCCAATATTTTTTAATATATATTTTTTGTAATTTAAAAGGTGATGTAGGAAGAGCATTATTTGCAGATGATGGGGCAATATGGAAAAGAGGACGTAATATTTCAAATGTATCACAAAGTATACAAAAAGCAGTAGGCCTAGATGAAGTAGAGGTATGGGCAAATAATTGGAGCTTTAGATCAGCGGTCCCCAACCTTTTTTGCGCCACGGACCGGTTTAATATCAGACAATATTTTCACAGACCGGCCTTTAAGGTGCGCCTAAAAACGCGTAGAAAACGCTAGGCGCGAGGTTGCACTCCGGCGTCTGTCGTTGCTAAGCAACCATCAGCTGCGCTCTCCGTTACAGCAAGGACATTTCAGCAATGGATTTCCACCACCGAAAAACCCTTGCTGTAACTCTGTTACAATATTTATTTACCAAGAAAAGTAAAAAAACGCTGCAGTGTTTGGGTGCAACCCAGTGGTGTAGTCTACGTGATACGCAGGTATACGCCGTATACCCACTAGGAAAGGTCAAGGATCTTCGTATACCCACTTAAAAAAGCGTGAGGATTCGTAACAACATAGTTTTGTGACAGAACTTTCATTCATAAATTCTCCCCGCCGTCTGTGTTTGCTCAGCGACACGGGTCGAATCGCGGAATCCAGTCACAAATGTAACTTAGCCTACTGTACAAGCGGAACGTCACGCAATTTGGCCATTTTTGAATGAATTAATCAAAAGTAAGGATGTACAATGAATCAAATCTCGATATGTACTAGTGTCTATGAATATTAAAGGTCAAAAAGACTGCTATAGAAATAAACTCTGCATGTTCTGCGTGTTTCTGTGAAAGAGCGCTCAATGTGGTCTCTACTACACACTGACGCGCGTGACACTCATGGTGTTTTCAGCGTCTATGAGGAGGACATGCACACATTTGAACTTCATCGCAGAGCTTTTATGAGTCACTTCACAATAATTTTACCATTTCATTTGATAAAACTGTCGTCATTGATTCGTATCATATACATACTCACAAACTTTAAAGTCTTCATGACAACCTGTCAAAATAAAAGTTTTGTATAACAAAGAAAATATGACAGATTCGAGTGGGGGGGGTTGTTGGTATATCACAGTATACTCACTATAAAAAACTAGACTACACCACTGGTGCAACCGATACTACAAAAACGCAAGAATGTTCTGGAGAGTGATTTTGTGCCCCGCTGTGACGGTACCACGAGCCGCCGCTCATTGACCGATCGTAGGCTTCTGGTAGGGAAGTAGACTTGAAGTAGTGAGTGGAAGTAGAACCAGTGAGCTGTGTGAACCAGTGGTCAATCTGTAAGCAAGCGTCAACACCTTGAACTTGATACGAGCAGCGAGTGGTAGCCAGTGCAGAGAGATGAACAGAGGAGTGACGTGGGCCCTTTTGGGCTCGTTGAAGACAAGACGGGCTGCAGCATTCTGGATCATTTGTAGAGGTTTAGTTGCACATGATGGAAGTCCAGCCAGAAGAGCATTGCAGTAATCAAGCCTAGAAATGACCAGGGCCTGGACGAGAAGTTGTGTTGCATGCTCAGTTAGGAAAGGCCTGATCTTCCTGATGTTGTGAATAGCAAACCTGCATGATCGAGCTGTCTTTGTAATGTGGTCTGTGAAGGTCAGCTGGTCATCAAGGAGGACGAGAAGCTCAGTCTTTGCCAGGTTGAGCTGCAGGTGATGTTCCTTCATCCATGCCGAGATGTCCGCCAGACAGCTTGAGATCCGTGCAGCTACTGTGGGATCATCTGGTTGAAATGAGAGGTAGAGCTGGGTGTCATCAGCATAGCAATGATAAGAGAAACCATGTGCCTGTATGATGGGCCCCAGTGATGTGGTGTAAATGGAGAAGAGGAGCGGTCCAAGAACTGAACCCTGAGGAACTCCTGTGGTCAGTTGATGTGCTTTGGATACCTCGCCTCTCCATGTGACCCTGAAGGACCTACCTGTGAGATAGGACTCGAACCAGTTGAGGGAGGTTCCAGTGATGCCCAGTGATGAGAGGGCGGACAAGAGGATCTGATGATTCACAGTGTCGAAGGCCGCAGACAGGTCCAGGAGAATGAGAACTGATGATTTGGAAGCAGCTTTTGCGATCCGCAGGGCTTCCGTGACCGACAGCAATGCAGTCTCGGTTGAATGCCCTTTCTTGAAGCCGGATTGGTTGTTCATCCAGCTGGTTGTTTAGATGTTAACCTGCATCTGCCCATTTGTCTCAGTGTCTCCTCACACTCTTGTTTTTTGATTAATTTTGATTTTGTGACATATTTTGTGACAAAATTGTGACATATTAATCACAATTTTTATTAATATGCGCGAGGGAGAGAGAGCAAGACAGCGCTCGTGTTGTTTGAAGACGTGAGAGTGCGCGCGCGCGGACGGGGCGCGCTCTCTCGTTTGCGCCCTGTCAAGCGCAGCAGTCATTCTATTCTACATCACTCAAGGTTCAAAAATAGATTTTGGCGGCCGCCAAAAAGCGGACATTCCGACGGGTTTTAGAGGATTAAATACAACCCAAAACTAAAAAACAGACCCGGCCTCTATTTGAGACCGGCCTTTATTTACCCAAACCTGTCGCCACACCAGGCGTGTAAAAGAGACAGGCGTCTATTTGGGACTCGGCTATTATTTGAAGTTTTACGGTAAACAAACACAGCTTTTGTGTCTATTGGCTTTTCCTGGCCCTGATAATCATCACACTTACCGCTCCATTCCTGTAAATCCGCTTTAGTGAATGAACAGATTGAGTCTCTGTAACTGTTGCTCTGGTCTTCATCAACACACACAGAACCGCTGCTGACCCCTGACCCCAGCTGACCCCTGACCCTAGCTGACCCCTGACCACAGCTGACCCCTGACCCCGGCTGCTCCCGACGAGCTGGATGGCGCCTTGTATGGCGGACACCGCCGTCGGTGTGTGAATGTGAGGCAATCTAAAGCGCTTTGGTGGCCATTGGGTCTGTGAAAGCGCAATATAAATGCAGTCCATTAACAGGTTTCATGGTTTTAGTGACAGCATTTATGAAATATGTTGGCGTTCACAGTTATGATAAAATACAAAGTTTCAAACAACTATTGGATGTCCAGTTTCAGGGTTACAAACGTTCAGGTTCACAAAAAACAAGAGTGTGAGGAGACACTGAGACAAAGGGGCAGATGCAGGTTAACATCTAAATCAACTCAGGACTATAAATACAAATAAACAATCGTAATATAAATGGCTTACTCTTTTATTATTATTATTAATAATAAAATAATTGATTAAAATGGCAGATCTGCTGATCTATTCATATTCATATACAAATGTAAATGAGAATATTGTTACTCAGACTTTATGCTTTTAATTATGTGTTCTGATTGACAGAGATCAGCAATGAACACAAAGCAGAATAAAATCTCAGGTAAAACAAAACAAATATACACACCAGTCAAAAGATTTGGATCGGTACGATTTTTTTTATTTTTAAAAGAAGTCTCTTCTGCTAACCAAGGCTGATTTTATTTGATTAAAAATACAACAACAACAAAAATCTGCTGTTTTCTATGTGAATATATAGTAAAGTTTAATTTATTCCTGTGATCAAAGCTGAATGTTCATCATCATTACTCCAGTCTTCAGTGTCACATGATCCTTCAGAAATCAGGATAATATGATGATCTGATGATCAAGAAACATTTATGATTATTATTATCTATGTTGAAAACAGTTGTTTTTATTTCAGGATTCTTCCAGGATAGTTTCATTATAGCATGCATAAATGCTGTTCTTTTTGATACTTTCTATTCATCAAAGAATCCTGAAATAAGAATGGAAATAACTGTTTTAAACACTGATAATAATAAAATAAAATCAGATCCTCATGTTATCCTGATTTCTGAAGAATTCTGAAAACAAATGCAACACAATCTACAAACTAATAAAGACCTTCGTGCGCAGACAAGTCACTTTGCATTCATTCAAATTCTGGTCGTCATGTACAAGTCACTGATTTTTTATTTGTGAATCATAAAGAGTTTGTTTGTGGATTTTTTTATCTATTTGTAGATCTTGTTTTGTGTTTACAATTTATTGTAATATGCATTTTTGACTCATAGTCTCTTCATTTTCAATGATTATGGCATTATTTTGTCACATCAGCGAAACAATAGTCAGAATTCTGAAAACAAATGTGACACAATCTACAAACAGAACATGATCTTCACCTGCAAACAAGTCACTTTACATTCATTCAAATTCTGGTTTTCAAGTACAAGTCACTGATTTCTATTTGTGAATCAGGATGTGTTTATTTGTGGATTTTTAATATTTTTGTAGATCATGCTTTATATTTGTGGATCATGAGGACTTTGTTTGCAGATTTTTAATCTATTTGTAGATTGTGTTTTGTGTTTACAAATTGTAATATCTATTTGTGACTTTTAGTCTGTCCATTTTCAATGATTTAGGCATCAATTTACCCCCATAATGTCAGTCGACCAAGACGTCATCGACCGATTAGTCGACTAAAGTTGACAGTGA
>JAULUF010000081.1:730000-752500 GCA_031834385.1 Semotilus atromaculatus
GCAGGAATCAGAGATGAATTTACTACCTTTTACTACCAACACGACATCAAGCAGCAGCAGCCCTGTTTTTGGGGGTGGGAGGGGTACGCAAAGCACCACTTACTACTTACTATAAGGGTTAAGTGTGACACTGTCACACCCATCATACACATTAGTAATGTTTAATTGTCAGGGCCTGACTTTTGTTTTTTAAACTGGTGTGTGTGTGTGTGTGTGTGTGTGTGTGTGTGTGTGTGTACCTAAGTGCGTTTGGGGGCCCAGTGAGGTCCAGATGTGTGTGTGTGTGTGTGTGTGTGTGTGTACCTAAGTGCGTTTGGGGGCCCAGTGAGGTCCAGATGTGTGTGTGTGTGTGTGTGTGTGTGTGTGTGTGTACCTAAGTGTGTTTGGGGGCCCAGTGAGGTCCACCATCTCCACCAGCTCCAGCTCCATCCCATGAGCGGCTGCGTATCGCCTCAGGCCAGAGAGACACTGGCGGTCCAGACAGTCCTGCAGCCGTGGCCGTCCCATGGGTCTCTGCTAGGACAGACAGACTCTAGATTACATCATGTGACACACAGATGGGAATAAAAGCGTGTGGTTCGTCAACGTCTGACTCTAGTTCCGTGTTAAACTGCTGAAGCGTCTCCTATAGAAACCATACGGGTCGTGCAATAGTGCATCTCTGTTCCTGAACGAGTCTCTGCTGTGAACTAAACCCTCATGCTTCTCACTAGCGGCCAGTGTCAATCATCTCAGAGACTAGATTACAGTAACTGGTGACGGTTCACTAATTAATAAAATATCATCTGAAGGGGAGCGTTGCCGTTGACATAATTATCAGACGATCAGTATTGAAATATGAAACAAAAGCATAAAGCTGAACTCCAGTGTGAGCAAATGAAAGAGTTTCATCCCTAATATTAAACACTACTTTCTCCTCTTGTTCCTGTTTCTCTCACACACACTGTTTCTGTCTCTCACCCTCTCCTGCTGAGCTCCTCCAGAGCGATCTGGGCCGCTGCATGCCTGGCCACGCCCTTGGTCCACCCGGACCCCTCCGGGAACTCCTCGTCCCCGACCCGGACCCGCACCGTGAACCTGACAGAGAGAAAGATGAGGAAGGAGAATATAATAAATGTATTCTTTGTGCACAACATGGACATGAACAGCATCTACACAAACACAGCTCAGTGTGTGATCAGTCCTGACACACTTGTGTGTAAATGCTTCTTCTGTCCCTGAAATAAGATCAGGTGCGCATGGAAGAGGTTCATTCCTATAGAACAGTCGGCTGTCGACCACTGATCTGCTCTCCACACGGTACTTTCAGAACTAAAGTAGACTGGAGCATTTTGTTTAAAGTGGAAAATAAACTGAATATTCAGCCATATTACTAATCTGACGGCACTGACGCTATTGGATGAGAACTGAACAGGAAGATGACATTTCATCTATACAGCTGTTCTTCAAAGAACAGAACTAATTTAATAATTGCTGATAATTCCCAGGTCTGCACCGGGCTTCTCCTGTGTCCCCGTGTGCCCGGCTGCGCAGTGTTCCTCAGGGCTTTGTGTGTGTGTGTGTGTGTGTGTGTGTGTGTGTGTGTGTGTGTGTGTGTGTTGACCCTCGAGTGCTCGGCACCCTTCGGGTTTATTGCCCAGGCTGTGTTCTCTTGACGTCTTTATTGGCATCTCTGGTAATAATACTCTGGACTGACTCTCATCTCCACTCACCTGAGCCGCTTCTGATGTCATTTAGTGTGGTAATGATCCGGGTTTATGGCTGAAAGCCCCTTTAAACTAGTAACGGTGAATCAGGTCTCAGTGTCATCAGACCAGCGTTCTCTTCAGTGAATCCTCTGGAGATGAAGAGCTCCAGTTTTCATGTCAGGTTGAACTCTTCCACTGGAGTCGGTGCATGACGGCCTATACTCGTTGACAACATTAATGTGGACCAAAGAACAAAAGAAAATCACTCACTGAACTTTTGTAACTTTAATTAGCTAAATATTTTATTTGCCTGTTCGGCGCCTGTTGTTCTGGTAAATTCCCTCAAACGTGGGTATGGTGGTGTATATTCACCCAAAGGAAAAATGGCTATGGTGAAGGAAACTGTTGAACGGATTGTTTTGAAGCCCCTGAAGGATTTAAAGAGCTGCTCTTTCAAACACACTCCAACAATACGTTGAAAACATCAGATTTCATGTGTTTGTCACGGTCCAGACTTTCAAAAATGCATCTGGATAAAATATGAAGATATTGTTGTGGCAAAAATTCTCATTAAACAGACATCACTGCATAAGAGTCACTCAGAGTCAAATTAGAAAAAAGAAAAGTATTTATTCTTGCAAGAACAAATAGGCTCAGTCCAAATACACAGTTGCCCATGTGAAAGGAGTGACACACAGAACACAGACCTGGGCTGGGTTTCCCAAAAGCATCTTAAGCTTAAGTTGATCGTAGAACAATTGCCACCAATGGTCTCTACGATCAACAAGCTAAAATCTATAATGACGGAAAGGGATAATGCCAAAGCCGAAACTTTAAAATCTAAAAGTGATATGGATGAAAGGTATTATTGTACGTTGAGAAATAGTGACAAAGTTAAATAGATTAAAAAAGAAAATATATTTTAGTCAAAAGATTAGTAACTCATCAAAAATAGCAAGCAATTGTGGAAAGTTATAAATGAAATAATGTGTAAAAAACCAAAGCGTTCTAATATGTATTTGGAAACAGTAGAAGAAATAATCACTAAACCTTTGGATATAGCAAGTCATTTGAATGACTTTTTTATAAAGAAAACTGCAAATTTAAGATCTAGTATGTTATCATACCCTAAGGATTCACCTTGTAGTAATGTGAAGAACATTATGAGGAATAAATCTTGTTCATTGACATTTGGTACAGTTAGAGAGGAAATTGTTGAAAGGATGTTGCTCTCTCTCCCGGAGGAAAAAACTGCAGGTATAGATCACTTGGATGGCAAAATTGTTAAAACTGTTGCTAATATCTTATGCAAGCCTATCATCAGTCACATTTTTAATAGATCTGTGATAAGTGGGGTGTTTCCGGAAATTTGGAAGCAGTCTAAAATTATACCGTTAGTGAAAGATGATAGATTAGGTCTCACTGAATCAAATTGTAGACCAATTAACATTCTACCTATATTGAGCAAAATATTTGAAAAGTTAATTTTTAATCAAATGATGCAGTATTTTGTATCAAATGATTTGCTCTCTAATTCACAGCATGCTTATAAGCCAGGACACTCCACTAACACTGCATTGGTACAAATGGTAGACCAGTGGTTGACTTTTATGGATGACAAAAAGCTTGTGGGTGCTGTGCTGCTGGATTTCACAGCAGCTTTTGATGTTATTGACCATGACATTTTATTGGACAGGCCCATCCTCTGGGCGTAGGAGAAAAGTGTGCTCACTGAGTCCATGTTTTTTTTTGTCGTTTTTTTTTTTTTGGTACGTAAGGTAACCCAGACAGGCGTATTAACAAAGGTATAGGGGCCCTCTCTGCTCCTCCACCTTCAGCTCCAAGTGTGTGTGCCTCTGTGTATTGGGGGCCCTCTCTGCTCCTCCACCTTCAGCTCCAAGTGTGTGTGCCTCTGTGTATTGGGGGCCCTCTCTGCTCCTCCACCTTCAGCTCCAAGTGTGTGTGCCTCTGGGTATTGGGGGGCCCTCTCTGCTCCTCCACCTTCAGCTCCAAGTGTGTGTGCCTCTGGGTATTGGGGGGCCCTCTCTGCTCCTCCACCTTCAGCTCCAAGTGTGTGTGCCTCTGTATTGGGGGCCCTCTCTGCTCCTCCACCTTCAGCTCCAAGTGTGTGTGCCTCTGGGTATTGGGGGGCCCTCTCTGCTCCTCCACCTTCAGCTCCAAGTGTGTGTGCCTCTGGGTATTGGGGGGCCCTCTCTGCTCCTCCACCTTCAGCTCCAAGTGTGTGCCTCTGTATTGGGGGCCCTCTCTGCTCCTCCACCTTCAGCTCCAAGTGTGTGTGCCTCTGGGTATTGGGGGGCCCTCTCTGCTCCTCCACCTTCAGCTCCAAGTGTGTGTGCCTCTGTATTGGGGGCCCTCTCTGCTCCTCCACCTTCAGCTCCAAGTGTGTGTGCCTCTGGGTATTGGGGGGCCCTCTCTGCTCCTCCACCTTCAGCTCCAAGTGTGTGTGCCTCTGTATTGGGGGCCCTCTCTGCTCCTCCACCTTCAGCTCCAAGTGTGTGTGCCTCTGTATTGGGGGCCCTCTCTGCTCCTCCACCTTCAGCTCCAAGTGTGTGTGCCTCTGTGTACTGGGGGGCCCTCTCTGCTCCTCCACCTTCAGCTCCAAGTGTGTGTGCCTCTGTATTGGGGGCCCTCTCTGCTCCTCCACCTTCAGCTCCAAGTGTGTGTGCCTCTGTATTGGGGGCCCTCTCTGCTCCTCCACCTTCAGCTCCAAGTGTGTGTGCCTCTGTATTGGGGGCCCTCTCTGCTCCTCCACCTTCAGCTCCAAGTGTGTGTGCCTCTGTATTGGGGGCCCTCTCTGCTCCTCCACCTTCAGCTCCAAGTGTGTGTGCCTCTGTATTGGGGGCCCTCTCTGCTCCTCCACCTTCAGCTCCAAGTGTGTGTGCCTCTGGGTATTGGGGGGCCCTCTCTGCTCCTCCACCTTCAGCTCCAAGTGTGTGTGCCTCTGGGTATTGGGGGGCCCTCTCTGCTCCTCCACCTTCAGCTCCAAGTGTGTGTGCCTCTGTATTGGGGGCCCTCTCTGCTCCTCCACCTTCAGCTCCAAGTGTGTGTGCCTCTGGGTATTGGGGGGCCCTCTCTGCTCCTCCACCTTCAGCTCCAAGTGTGTGTGCCTCTGTATTGGGGGCCCTCTCTGCTCCTCCACCTTCAGCTCCAAGTGTGTGTGCCTCTGTATTGGGGGCCCTCTCTGCTCCTCCACCTTCAGCTCCAAGTGTGTGTGCCTCTGTGTACTGGGGGGCCCTCTCTGCTCCTCCACCTTCAGCTCCAAGTGTGTGTGCCTCTGTATTGGGGGCCCTCTCTGCTCCTCCACCTTCAGCTCCAAGTTTGTGTGCCTCTGTATTGGGGGCCCTCTCTGCTCCTCCACCTTCAGCTCCAAGTGTGTGTGCCTCTGTATTGGGGGCCCTCTCTGCTCCTCCACCTTCAGCTCCAAGTGTGTGTGCCTCTGTATTGGGGGCCCTCTCTGCTCCTCCACCTTCAGCTCCAAGTGTGTGTGCCTCTGTGTATTGGGGGCCCTCTCTGCTCCTCCACCTTCAGCTCCAAGTGTGTGTGCCTCTGTATTGGGGGCCCTCTCTGCTCCTCCACCTTCAGCTCCAAGTGTGTGTGCCTCTGTATTGGGGGCCCTCTCTGCTCCTCCACCTTCAGCTCCAAGTGTGTGTGCCTCTGTATTGGGGGGCCCTCTCTGCTCCTCCACCTTCAGCTCCAAGTGTGTGTGCCTCTGGGTATTGGGGGCCCTCTCTGCTCCTCCACCTTCAGCTCCAAGTGTGTGTGCCTCTGTGTATTGGGGGCCCTCTCTGCTCCTCCCCATGAGCTGTGGCGTATCTGTGTGAATCATCTGAGTGTCAATCATCTCTCACAGACACTAGATTACAATAACTGATGACAGTTCACTAATGAATACAATATCATCTGAAGGGGACCGTTGACGATTATCATCTCACTCTCTCTGTGGTGTCAGTGGTTCCCTCCTCCCCAGCCCGACCCGGACCCGCACCGTGAACCTGACAGACAAAGGGTGTGAACACTAATAGAAGCAGCAGTTGATGCTCAGAAGGTTAAGAAATCTCTGAGAAATCTGTTTTTATCAAATATTCCCCATGTGATGTTTGATATTTTATAGAACAAGTCTTAAATTTTAACTAAAAGGATTACTGAACTCAAAGGACTGGATGGTTTTTGAAAGAGCTGATATTTGACGGATCTTCACCCGCCTTGGCCTTCTTCCTATTGAGTGATTTTGCCTGAGTGGATCACCGCCTCTGGCCTCTTTACAATCCACAATAATCCACAAAAACAGGTAATCATGTCACGAAGTAGCAGTAAGAAAGCACTTCACAATGACGAGGATTATGTTGCTATGGACATTTTGATAGATATGTTGGAAGAACAAAGGAAGTTTTACACTGATATGCTCGATAGACAAAAATCAAGCTTCCTGTCTTTCACAAAAACAATGCTGGATTCTGTAAACACTAGAATTGATGGGATCATTAAAGATGTGCAGGAGCTGAAGACCAGCCTTCAGTTCTCCCAAGCTCAAATTGACGATCTTAGGGCAATGGAGAAGGTGGATTCATCTGAATCCACACTGTGCACTACCTCTGAAGCGAATGATCTTGCCTCAAAAATGTATTCCCTTGATAATCAGAGTCGCAGAAATAATCTGATAATTGATGGCTTAATCCAGGATAACGCATTTGAACCTTGGCCAGACTCTGAGAAGAACTTGAGAGAATTTAACGACAAGCTTAAAATTGATCCGAAATCTATTGAAATTGAAAGAGCTCATCGTTTTGGAAACTTGAAAATAACAACAAAACCAAGACCAATTGTTGTACAATTTCTACGCTACAAGGACAAAGAACTTATTCTCACAAAGGCGAAAGCTCATCTCAAAAACACTGGTGTCTGTTAATGAAGATTTTTCAGACCGTATTAGGAAGAAGAGGGCCGAATTGCTTCCAGCTATGAAGGAGGCCAGACAGAGGGGAAACTTTGCTGTTATTAGCTATGATCGACTCATAGTTAAACCCGTCAATAACATCAGATGGCAACTACCAGTGACGTTTAAATAATTCCTCTCATTGTACATGCATGACGATTTCTGATCCAGTCCACATGCATGATGACTTCCCCTGATCTAGACCAAAACAACATTCTCCAACTACAACAGAATTATTTTGGCTCCTCTGAATATTATTGTGAAAGTACTTTTAAAACTTTGATCAATTCTCTTAGTACTGAAAATATCTTTCTTTTCTTCATATTAATGTTCGTAGTTTGTCCAAAAACTTTGAGGGTTTATCCACTTGCCTTGAAAATCTAAATTATACCTTTAATGTGATTAGGGCTTACTGAAACATGGCTGACTGACAATACAGCTGGGATTTTCACTTAGAAAATTACAAACATATTTTCAGATGTAGAGAGGGAAGGGTGGGTTGGAGGGGTTTCTGTTTATCAATTCCAGTCTACATTATAAAGAAAGATGTGACTTTGAAAAGCTTTTTGCTTCTTCAGAAGTAGTAGCAGTAGAAACTAATTTAGGAATAATTTTATGCATCTATAGACCACCTAATTGTGACCTCTCTGCATTTATTACTGACATCTCAAATGCTCTGGATATCATTTCTAATGAAAGGAAAAACTGTTACATAATGGGTGACTTTAACATTAATATTGAAAATAGTCCGGGAAATATGTTAATCAAGGAATTTACTGACACTATGTATTCCTATAGCTTTAATCCTATGATTTCAGTCCCCACTAGAGTGACTAATACCTCAGCAACTCTTATAGATAACATTTTTACTAATGTGTATAACACGACTATGAAATCCGGTGTCCTGTGCACTGATGTGGCTGATCACTGTCCCATATTTTTGATCACTGTTAACGAGAGTGAAAATTGGGGGGATGCGCGGCGGACGGTGATGGCTGCTTAATATCGAGGCTCTACCTCAGTTGTCTGTTTTTCGGATTTATCTATCCCTACTAAGTTTTTGGCTGAATTGTAAATTCCTTGTTTTAGTGGCAGTCTAGATGGCATCCAAACGAGATTTAATCCAGTCCCCGGCGAAGAAAAAGCATAAAGATGACCAACGCATTCTCATCCCAAGGCGTCATATTCTGACACTTTGACAAAGCGTCTAAATCCAACGCCCATGGAACCCTTTAGCGTCAATATAACACGCAGAGAGATGGGTAGGTTTAGGTATGGTGTAGGGTTAGGGTTAGACCGCTAGGAGGCGCCTTCTGACCAATATATTTCGGCGTCTCATATTGACGCTAAAGGGTGCCATGCGCGTTCGATATAGACGCTTTGGCAAAAGCGTCATTATATTACGCCTTGGGATGAGAACGGGCTGAGATGACGACCATCTTCACGACGCCATTGCCGAAATGCTTGATAAGCAACTGAACGCCATAAAGCTAAGCATGTCGACGACTGTTCGCGAGGAAATATCGATGATTACAGCACGATTGGACTCGCTGGAAAAGGATGTCAAATCGTTCGGCAATAGATGTGACAACATCCAGGCTACGGTGCGGGATGTTAAAAAAGACTTGATTGCTAACAAGTCTTGCCTAGAGGAGCTTCAGGAGAAACTATTTCTTTATGAAGATAAATCCAGACAAAATAACCTAAGGTTGGTGGGCCTGCGAGAAGGAGCTGAAGGAGGGAATGCAATACAGTTCTTGCAGACCCATATTCCCAGGTGGATTCCAGCTCTACGTGGGAAGACGATTGCGATCGAACGGGCGCACCGTCTCTACGCGAATGACGATCCCTTCAGGAATAGAGCGTGCACTTTGATTTTCAAACTCCGATCTGGCATAACCATAATTTGCAATCTGACAAACGACCTTTTGTTTTTAAGCCGTGGTCGGATCAAGGTGTGCATACTCTTGGTGATATATTTAATAATCAGGGCTTAAGGTCCTTTCAAGATCTGAAAGAGTGTTATAATCTTCCTGGGCATTTCTATTTTCTGTATCTAAGGTTGAGAAGCGCTATGCGCGCTTATGGAGTACCGTGGAACTGCAACTTGGACTCTCACCCTCTGATGGACTGTGTGAACTTTTCACGAGGAACAGTGTCATTCATTTACAACAAACTGCTCAAGCACAGCTGTGGAAAGCTCCCCATCACCACAATATGGGAAAAGGAATTGGCTCCTTGTAAACTAAATTGGGACTGGATATGGGACACTATTCCAACAATGTCAAAAAATCTTGCCCATCAGTTAATACACTACAAACTGCTTCATAGGGCTTACGCGACTCCAAATATCTTGCACAAAATGAAGCGCTTGCCCACCCCATTCTGTTCACTCTGTAACTCAAATACTGTGGGTACTTATATGCACATGTTTTATGAGTGCCAACGTATTGGTAACTTTTGGGATGAGGTATTTCAAGTTGTGACAGAACTATGTGACAAGGTAATCCTTAAGCACCCCAGTCTTTGTTTGTTGAATGATGATGCTGATCTTGATCTGACTGTTAGCCAGCGTGGGATTCTTCACACTGCTCTAACTGCGGCCAAAAAGATAATCTTCAAAATTTGGCATGAGCCTACAATTCCAGCAGTCAAATTGTGGCTCTTAGAAATTAAATGCATTGCACTATTAGAACTTACTACAGCGAGAATTAACAAAGCCAAACCAAAAACACTTAGGGCCTGGACTGAATTTGTTGCAAAGCTATCTCATATAATAACTCAATAGGCCACCCGTACTGATTGCTTGCGACAATATCATCATTGAAGAGCAGTGGAAATCCTGGAGCTGTGCTGGTGTTGTTAATTCACCCCTAGTTTATTCTTTTATCTATTAAACATTTTTATTTTATTTTTTATTATTTTTTTATTTTTACAAGCAAACCCTGGTCTTGTACATAGTTATTTGTGGTCGCACATGTGAACCATGTTCCACCTTGAAAAATAAATAAATAATCATAAAAAAAATGAGAGTGAAAATTGTCTATATTTAATGTTTTGTAAAGGGGGGCAAACTTTCAGACACGCTTGTAAGGCAATTTTCATGGAGTGAAATCTATCCAACAGTAGATACTCAGAAGGTCTTTTCATTGGTTATAAAAAATGTTTTCCTCTCCAATCAGTGCCTTTGAAACACAAATTGTCCAAACCGTGGATAACTCCAGTTATCATAAAGTCCCTGAAAAACAAAAATATATTATATAAAAAATACCTTCTTTGTCCCACCCCATTTAATCTGTTGCCATTTAAAAAATACAGAAACAGACTAAATCATGTCATAAGAGGAGCAAAAAAACTTTTACAATAAGAAATTAAAGCTGCAAGCAGCCTCACGGGGCCACGCTCTTATACATGATTTTTAAAAAAAAATTTTTTTAACTAGGAATCTTTTGAACATTACACAATTCACATGCTTTCATGATTGTTACTCATTGGACTTGATTAAACAATCTTCAAAGGTATAGTGTTTTGCTTTACTCAGCATTTGCTTTACACTCAAACACTGGTTTGCTTACAGAGACTTAGGTTGTTGAAGGTAGAACTGCAGCTATTGGCTGTAAGTGACAAAGCATTAAACACAATTTTATGAGGTTGCACCAAACACATAACCTTTAGGTCAACTGCATGTCACTTATCACATGTGGTTGGCCAACACATTGCAGTTTCTGAGGTCTTGATTGGGAACAATTTAAGAAAAAAATAATCTTGTTTACCATTTTTGTGTAGCTCATTTATAATTTGAGTCCAATTATACACTAGATGTTTAAACCAACAGTAATACCAAGTTAACAGACATTTTATAGGGGACTAAAATTAAAGTCCAGTTCATACAAAAAGTTGGATTAGTTGGAGTTTAAAAAACTAAAATTTAAAACCATATAAATGGAAGTACAGGTAAAAAATATATAAAAGGACAAAGTTAGTGTCACATTGCATTTATTTAGAAGGAAATCCATCTGGGATAAAAACAAAACATTGATAAAGCATCCTGTATAGTTGCAAAACATTTCACCAAGTACGAAAAAGCAACACTTAAATCATTTACATTTTACACAATGTATATTTTCATTTCAAATTATTTTAGCAACTAGGAAAAAAGAAAATAAATTAACCATTGAAAAGTAAACCCCTATGGATACTGCATCTACACATGAACATTTGAACACGACACTGAACATTTAATGAGGTAGACATTAAAGGAGACAAAATACAAGTTATACAGACTGTATAGGCTTATCACAAGTTTTTTTTTTTTTTTTTACATTATTTTTTTTTGTTACAGGTCTTTTTTGCGGGATGAAAACTGCAGCAGGTTCTTGTGAGGATTCAGTTTCTTCAATTTGAAGAAGTTCGTCATCAGAATCGTGGTTGGGTGTGTTTGCATTTGTAGAACCTGCATGTTGTGTTTAAATGTTACGGTTAAACTGTTCATGTCCAGGAACATCTGTGTGGTTCAGGTCAAGTAGTGGTGCTAAAAATCTCTTCAAAATGGAATTTGACACGGTTAAAGAGAGCTCTGTTTTGTTTTCTTAACTCCAAAATGCCACCAAGTTTTGTGACTTAAGCGGTGCCACTCCTTAACATTTTGCACTTTGTGCAGCGGTGGGAAGCACATTTCGGAGACAATTCTTCCTGAAGAGTTGCACACTTTGGGCACTGTTTACTAATGTTTATTTGGACACCTTGCAAAGCAGAGGTGATGCTTTTGTGAGTAGTAAGTTCGTCTTCATGGTGAAGTGGTCCAGTAGAAATTTGAATGGTTGGTGTAGGTGTAATTGTCGTGTGTCTGGTTGAATGTAAAAAAAAAAAAAATTTGGTACCTTTTTGTCGTCAAATTCGTAAAGTCACACGAGTTCCCTTGATAGACGTCATTAATAAAGTTGTCCCACAAGGCAATTTGAATTCCTGGTCTGGACACTACAGTTTATCTTGTTGTGCCACTGGAATTGTAATTTCACACATGTGTCTCACTTACATATTTCAAGTAGGAATCAACTGAAAATTACGAATTTTTACATCAATTTGCTGCATGTTGTATTTATTGAGTTACTTCACACATGTCTGGAACAGAAGCAACATTTCCACCACTTAAGGCCACAGTAGCTCTTGCAGTCTGGCCATGTGCCAAACGGGATTCGAACCCACGACCTGAATTAATTCAAGTAAAATAACTGCATGTTGTATGTGACCGCTTCAGATGAGATCATTCTTAGGCACAATGCCTGGAACAGATGTAACTTCCGCATCTTTTCCTGCCACGTGTCACACTGAGTGGCGAACCCACGACGCTGAGCATCGGGATCCGTGGTGTGACACGTTGAGCTAATCACTCATGCGTGTTCACCAGCCTGCCAATGTAATGAGCACACAAAAGCAGGTTAACCAGATTAGCATGCTAAGCTAACTTAATGCTAATTTAGCTTATGACTTGGTACATCCAATCCTGGCAAAATAGATATCCTCGGATTCGACATACACCAATTTTATGATTTTTTTGACAAACTGTTCACAAGTTACCAATTTTGGGTGGACCTCGTTAAGTTTGAGACATAACTTTTTTTTTTTTTTTTTCAGTATAGCAAAAAAATCGGGAGCAGTACTTCTGTGCGGCTCGGTCCAAAGATCATTTGAGCAAATTTTGACCAGAATTGAGCAAGATTTGGAGGAGCAGCGAAAAAACTGTTTTTCATTTGCTTCAATATGGCGGAGTGTCACATTCTTCGAAAATGACAAATGAGATCGTCGCAATTGCACTGTAAAACCTGATGAGTTAGTTCAACTCAAACCGTTTGAGGAAACCGATTGCCTTAAGTCATTTAAGTTTATTAACTCAAACAATTTAAGCATAAAAAAATATTTGATTTGTGTCCAAGTAACTCACTAACTTATTGTTAAGATAACTTGGGTAAATAAAGTTAATAGTACAAATTCCATTCAGTTAATATAACTTAAATCTATGAAGTACACTGTAAACCCAAATAAGTTGGCAGAACTTAAAACACTTTTATTAGTATAAACTTAGTTAGCTTTAAAAAGCTAATCTGCTAACGTAGCAAATGCTAACATATTAGCAATAGTATGTTATACAGAAACACTTGCTGTATGAGCGCAGCAATATAAAGGGATTATTTGCTCTCAAATCAAGCTGCATGCACCACTTGTCACCATGATGGTAACTATCCTAAAACCAACATTAACAGAAATTCTTCTAAATTAGCATAACAAAACATTAATCGCTACTAAATCTCACACATAACATTAATCTTACACAAAAAAAAAACATATATTACACTTAATTTTAGCATTTACTCTCCCTTTCGAGTGCCATCGGCAAAGCATGCTGGGAAATAGACATCCCAGCTGTTTCAGTTACACTTAAGTTCATCTAAATTAAAATAAATAATTTCATAAAACTCAAAACAATGAAACAGTTCAGTTTACTTAAAATATATCAGTTCTGTGAACTTGAAAGAAAAAGAAAGTGCTAAATACTCATAAAAGTTAATTTGACTGAACTACTTTGTTTAATTTAAGTTTGTCCTACTCAAACCAATTAATTATTTTGAGCGTTAGGGTTTACAGTGTGGCATAATCCAAGGAATGGATCACATTTGCTTAAGTAGGGATATAATTGGCACTATTGCTTCTATGATGTTGCTTAGCTAACTATTTTGAACAGGTTTAAAACCTGTTGTATTTCAGTTTTCAAACTACAGTAAGAAGCACAACTGTTTTTTGCAGTCATAGTAAGAAACATTTCTTGAGCAGCAAATCAGCATATTAAAATGAATTCTAGACCACATGACATCAAAGACTAGAGTAATGATGCTGAAAACTCAACTTTGCATTACAAGAATGAACAAAATATATTGTAGTATAAACAAGGGACAGTTTTGCTCGGTTTCAATCAATTCAAAGTACTTTTATTTTTCAACAATAAATGAAAATCAGGTTTTTCCATGCAATGTATTCAATTTTCAATATTTACACATGTAAAAAACATTAGATTTACATTAGATAAATAAAAAATACCAACAATGGTAATCAAAATAAATACACAAATACTTCACAAGACTATTAAGCCAAACTAAATGAAATACAAATTACATTTTCATGCAGCGGAAAGAAGAAAAAAAAGTTTCATTTATTTAGTTTTTTGTTGTAGGCGTACTGTTGGTACCTTTTTGTTCTTTGACATGTACTGAGATGGAGGGTGGCTCTGTCAGATCGTGTTTCCATGTGTCCGTCGGTGTAGGATGTGTACTGTGTGGTGGTGCATGTATTTGAAGTAAAGTTTGATCAAATTGTGTATCTTCAAAGAATGGTTTAGACGGTCCAGCTCTTTCAGTAGTCTTGGTCTCTATAGGCTCAATTCTGATTATAAAGTCATTGTGTGTTGTGACTTGCATTTTTGGTAGTTTTAGCAGACAATCAACAATATCATCATCAGATCTGCTGCGTTTTACATCAATGAGTGCGCATAGGATGCTATGGCCAATTTTTGCTCTAAAAATGTTGCCAGAGGTAGATTTCATTGTGAGGTTTCCATATGTTTTAACTTCTATTGCATTTTTGGACACAATATTTTTGAACTGGATAATGACATGTTAGTAATGGGATGTTTTAATGGACAGATGCAAGTTCTTGTTATTTGTGCACCAATAATTTCCCAATTATGAGGTTGTGGTGGGAACAAAGTTTGCTGTGCCTTGAGAAGGAATGCTTCTGAACTCAGTGTCTTTTGTCGTAGTTAGATATAGTTTGTTGTTATACTGTCTCACTGAGATGTTTGCCATACTGTACCAATGTTCAATGTTCGCCCCAGACTGTCAGTTCAGCAGAAGATGTTTGGTCACATACGGTGTACATGGTTTTTGAAAGAAGTTCCATCTCTCATCACATTGTGTCCCTCACTCTCTTGTTGGGCAATTTCACATTGAGTAGTACCTATGGAAAGAGAAATGTACACAGATTAGTAAAACAGAGCATGTTAAAGCGGCTCTTTTTAATTTCAGTGACAAGGTTTGTTTTAATGACATGTATGGGCATTTAAATACAATGTTCTTTTTTTTCATATATAGATATTAGACATGGGAAATTTGTTTAAAAGCAGATTGTGGAAACATTTTAAAATCCTTAATTCCACACACATGTTTGAAAGACAGTGGTGTGTGTAATGCAGCTTCTGCTCTGTTGAAGTGTGAAATGCTGAACAGCTTGTAATCTTAGGACCCAACTTGAATATGTATGTCAGCATGGGTATACACAGATTATCTAGAAATTATATTGAGAGTTGTGGCAAAGTTCCTATAAGTTGATCTACATTATTTAGTGGTTGATGATTAGGTAATGTGTGAAGAATTACATCCATTTAAAATAGATGCATCAATTCACATTCAAATTTTGGTATAAAATGTACTTACTCGTTCATATAGGGAGCTGGTTTTAAGAATTTGCTCCAATGGAACAATTTTTTGATCCTCTTTTTGGGTGTTAAAAGTGAACCTGACATCTGCTACACATAATATTTTTGAATGGTATGTAAAAATGTCTGTTCCTCCAGAATACAGCTGTGAAGGTCTTATTTCCACGTTAATGGGTCTCCTAGGAGTTGCATGGATAAAGGACATATAGTTACTTGTCTGGTATACAGTTCAAAGAGTAAAGTCACACAGTCTAAAAATAAGATAACATTTCTGTTTATAATTGTATATACTAACAAACCTTCATATACTAAAATGGAGCTTTGGGTTACCAAAAAAAAAAAAATCTTTACCTATCAAAGATGCATAATTAAAACAAAGCATACTCAACAAATTCTAAAAAGTTGAATTATATCTTGAAATCTTTTGATGTTATGTTTCAAATTCTTTATATAATCTTTATGAATGAACAATCCCAGTCACAAGATCATTAACACCACCAAATTAATCTTGAGGCTAGAATTTAATATAACATCTGGCAGATTGAAAGGTGAAACAACCCCCAATATTAATAAATATAAAGGAAAAAATATAAAATAATATTAATAATAAAATGTATGATATACAGATATTAATATTAATGAGAATAAACTAAAATAATACAAGCATTTTTTATAACACTTGGTTTCTAGTGCTTTAATTACAAATATTGTTTTATTTAGAGTCAAAGAACTTTAATTTGGTATTGTTTAGAACCATTTTTAAGAATGCATAACTATTTCATAACTAAAAGGTCATTGTGAATCGACTTTTCAAAAGAATAACATTTGTGACCGACTCACTGATTATTTTCTGATGCTTTAAATGGCCTGTGCAGTTCAGGCCTGAAGATTCTCACGGTTGAGATGAAGTCTTTTTGTTGTAACCCTGTTTTATGTCGGCCACTTGATGTATGTATCCAGTTACACTTGGAGTAGATGCTTTTTCCATATCTGTAAGAAATATTTTATGCACATTAAAAAACAAAACAATTTAAGATTAAATATTATCACTTACAGGAGTCATGTGTAAATTAATCAATACAAACATTTTCTGTACATATTCATTAACATGATGTGGTTATAAATATCAGACATATGTTTTGTGATATAGTTAGGCTATTTTGTGAAATAAACAAAATATTAAAGTCATACTCTGAATTAAAAAATCATAAAAGATGGATCTAGACCGACCTGTGTGTCAGGATGTGTGTAATAGAACAAGATGAAGAAGTCTGAAATATAACGTTTTTAGTTACAATATAAATCAAGATGAACAAAATGGCAGGATACACACACATTAAATAGACGCAAGAATGCATAAAGATTGATTGAACAGAAGGGAACTACAAAAGGTGATGAGGAGACAAATACAGACAGCTGTGAGGAATATTAGTGTCTATGGTGATGAATGACATGTATTAGATTAGTGATTAGTAAACATTTAAACATTTTGTTATGCTTCCAAAATATGTATTCTCTGTGCTGAGAAGAGTGGGATAAGTAAAATAAATAATTGAATAAACATAAGGTGCATTTAAAAACATTAGTGGTTGAAAAACTATTTGTAGAACAATGAACATTTAAAACAATTACAAAAGTGTATTTAAAAAATATTATGGTTTGAAAAACTATTTACAATTTATGAAAAAAAATATCAGGGGAACATTAAAAAAAATTACAAAAGGTGATTTAAAAAAAATGGGGGTTGAAAAACAATAGGCATTACTCCACGTGAAAATTGCTTAGCAAGAGTGAGGGAACTTTTCTTGCAAAAAACATTTACACAGTATGTGACAAAACATTTGCAGAACTTGCACTTGTCTAAGTTCAGGAACATTTAAATAGTTATGCATAGTACTGAAAAAGATAAACATTATTATAATTTTATACATTGGGAGCATTGCATATTTTGCATAGGTCCCTCATTGGATTTGACCAATTCAGGACTTTCAAGCTGTACTGAATTAATTGGCAGTGTCTGATGAGGAACACGTTGAACTTGGTTTACAGTATATGAAAGGCATATGCGTGTTTACATCTACTTATTTCAGAGAGCTTAAAGTTATTGATGCATGTTCAGAATAAGTTCCTTTTTCATTTTCTGTAATAACTCCAATAATCGTAACTTCCTCCCATATGCTAATCAAAATATTATCTGCTGCATGAACTTCTGTAAAGTGTATAACTGATTAAAAAAGGTAATGTACAATGAATATGTACAAAGCTGTTATGGAAAATGTATCATTTTGTGATTCTGATTATTGGTTTTACTGTTCTAGGAATAGTGACAACAATATTCTTCTCAACTATTAATTCAGAAAATATTTTGAAACAACTTTACACATATGCAGACAATCAATATAGTCAATTAAGTCATCTTACAAGTGAATACATAATCTCCATAGTAACAATATTGAATGAATGGCTTCTATTACACTTGGCCCACAGTATGTATAGTTACTTTAATATGTGCCAGCCAAAAGATGCTTAAACTTAATGCTAATGTAACTTATGGTTAGCCTGATATCTAAAGAGCCACAATGTATTGTTCCACTATAATGTTCTGCTGTAACGTCACTGTGATTTTCTGACAAACTGCTCAAAACTAATATAGTTATTTAAAGATCTCATGACCTGTAGGTGGTGCTATTCCTTCATTTTGAATGGTCCCTCATATCATGTTGCAGTGAAGGGCAGGGGTTAGTCTCTGAAGCAGTTTAGGGTTGACCTTGTTAAACTTGTGACATCATAATTATTGAAAGAAGATAAACAGAAATATATGTTTCTGTGTGGCTCAGATGGAAGATCATCTGCTCTATTTTTGTAAGAATTTAACTAAAGTTGAATGAGAAGTAGCAAAGAACTGAATACTGTACTTTTTCAAAATGGGCAGTAATGTAAAGGGCTAAGTCTTAATGTTTTTGATTGTTTGTGATCACCTTAATGAGAGGGATACTTCTTACAGTGTGGTCATGTGCCGCATGGGAATTGAACCCACGATCAGAATGGATCAGGGTTTAGCATGTGGATCTACAGCTCACGCCACTCAGAGAATGATGAAGCAGAGGAGAGGCTTCAGTGTAACAATAATAATTAATAATTGGTTCTTTGATTAATTAAGTGGAGTAATTAGTGAGGTTTTATAAGGCAGGCAAACAAGGAGACTCCTTTCTGTGTTTCTTGACAAGGTGAGGTTAAGCAGATCATAGATTGTTTAATCTCATTTGAAATTATATCAGTGTACTATTCCAATTCTTATGTATGAAACTAAGGCTGCGTTTACACTTGGCGTTTACATTTCTGCGTCAAATATTGTGCGTAGTTAACAGTGAGTGGTGGTTTCAGACATTATTTTATTAAAGTCAGTGCATTTGTCAGTGCCGCACTCGTACTGACTCTTATTCTGCCTGACAGAAAGATAAGCTCGTACTGAAGGCGGAGCGGTTTGACCAATCAGATGAAAGGGGCGTTTCAGCGCCGCCCATGTGTGCGAATGAAATATCGAACCCATAAACCGATTTGTAAACCACAAACGAAAAATGAAAAATCGAGCCAAAATCATATTTTTCGTTTTTTAAACTAAACAAAAAAACGAATAAACGAGCCTGTTTTCATTTCTCGTTATTCCATTCCAACCAGGAAATGAAATGATCAAAAAGTACACGGACCAAACTCATCCCTGAAGACCAGCGTGAGTCCAGCACATCTTCTGTGGGAAGGATAGTGGGATGTTCACACAGAAAATCTGTATTTTAACACGGACCGAGTTTCCTCTTTAACTCCTGAACTGTGGTGTTCCTGAACTCCTCTTCGGAATCCGCCACAGATACTATTCTTCCCTCCACTCCTTGTTTCATAACGTTATCTGAAAAGTAGATCTGGAAACGCATGTTGAATGTGCTCGAACTAAATTCCCTCAGGATCTACTGATGCACACAGTGATGGATAGATTCACTTCCTCTGATTAAAGGGGTAATAGACTGAGAATTCAAATGTTCCTTAATCCTTTGACAGAGTTCGTTATAGCCTACTATAAAAATAGTCAGCAGGTTTCAAAACTCAAACCTTCCTTGTTATTCCAAAAACTGCTGTTATTGAAACCAAGGCTAGAAGACAGTGGAGTTTAACGCAGTCATGTGATGGTGCGTGTACACGTTTATATCCGGCCCTTACGGTGAAGAGAGAACTTTGGCCCAGTCCCAATCGCACACTTCATGTGCACTTTCGGTCTTGTGGACTTACAATGGCTGCCGCGTGCGCGTGTCCGTTAAGTCCGTGAGACCGCAGTGTGTCCCATTTGTCATTTTTAGATCTCAGAAGGGTGCTCGCGAGCGCCCCCTCTGTGGTCGATTTGCGCCCTTGATGCGCACTTTTGCCGAGCCCACGCTGATGCGGACTCCACAGCAGACTTCTTCCCGACATTCAAAGCGGCGTTACGTCGCGAAAGTGCGGACTCAGAGGAAGGCCGCGAGTGCTTAGGGTTCCATTTGGGAGAGGGCCATAGCCTACATTGAAGACTCACAGCCAATCACAGCAGTGGGCATTTACACTGAAGACTCACAGCCAATCACAGCAGTGGGCATTTACACTGAAGACTCACAGCCAATCACAGCAGTGGGCGTTTACACTGAAGACTCACAGCCAATCACAGCAGTGGGCATTTACACTGAAGACTCACAGCCAATCACAGCAGTGGGCATTTACACTGAAGACTCACAGCCAATCACAGCAGTGGGCATTTACACTGAAGACTCACAGCCAATCACAGCAGTGGGCGTTTACACTGAAGACTCACAGCCAATCACAGCAGTGGGCGTTTACACTGAAGACTCACAGCCAATCACAGCAGTGGGCATTTACACTGAAGACTCACAGCCAATCACAGCAGTGGGCGTTTACACTGAAGACTCACAGCCAATCACAGCAGTGGGCGTTTACACTGAAGACTCACAGCCAATCACAGCAGTGGGCGTTTACACTGAAGTCTTACAGCAGCCAATCACAGCAGTGGGCGTTTACACTGAAGTCTCATAGCAGCCAATCACAGCAGTGGGCGTTTACACTGAAGTCTCATAGCAGCCAATCACAGCAGTGGGCGTTTACACTGAAGTCTCATAGCAGCCAATCACAGCAGTGGGCGTTTACACTGAAGTCTCATAGCAGCCAATCACAGCAGTGGGCGTTTACACTGAAGTCTCATAGCAGCCAATCACAGCAGTGGGCGTTTACACTGAAGTCTCATAGCAGCCAATCACAGCAGTGGGCGTTTACACTGAAGTCTCATAGCAGCCAATCACAGCAGTGGGCGTTTACACTGAAGACTCACACAGACATGCCCCGCCTTCAAATCAGAGGCTAAAATCAGGCTTGGAAAAAAGCTTTTTATTTCTAGATTATGACAATTTTTTATGTTAAAATCATACTAACATTATAAGGGCCCCCCAGGAAACATTATACTGGTTAGTTTTTGTTATAAATAGCTTTTATTTGCCTGTTACATATTTGAATGTTTAGAAGTGGAAGGTTAATAATCTTATTATTTCATATGTCTTGTTTTTTTGTGACTATGTTTTTTTATTTTTGGTTGTTGCTCTATTCTTCTTGTAAGTTCATGTAAGTTGTATAAATACAGGAAAGAAAAACAGAGAGACTGACAGATATTTTAAAATCTTCGATACAATTAACAATTTTCAACTAAAAAGTTAGGCTAAATAATATATTAAATACGGTTAATGTCCCCCAGTGGTGAAAATCCAGCTTTTAATGTTGTTTATATGTTTATGAGGTGTTTTTAATATGCTTTAAGACAAACCATGTGCACATTCATAATTCAACAGCATTGTTGAGTATTTTCTCCTTACTGCTGTTTTTTCCTGCTCTTTGTTAACTCTTCTTTTCTCATTTGTATTCTGATGACATTGAACATGTTGTTAATACAATTTGTATTCTGTATACAAAGTTGTATATCATAAAAACATAAATAAACATTTTGCAAACATAAATAAATAAACTACACAAACACTGAAAAAAATAACCCCCCAAAATGAACGAAAAGCCTCAACCCAGAATTTGGGTTAAAAAAAAATTACATAAAAAATACGTTTTTTTTTTTTTAGAATGTACACATTAAATTAGCAAAATTTCACCAACAAGCCATCTTAGTTAACTACTACTTTACGGAACATAATTTTTCACCTCATTGCTGTTTTACAATAATCAAAATATTATTTACAAAAATAAATTAATCTTTTTTTTTTTCAGAGTTGGCATTTAAATAATGTAAAATATAGTCCTCCTGTTGTCCGCTGTACAGTGTAGTGTCCTGCAGGGGGCGACAGCGATCCGCACATTCTCATTCATCACTCTCTGCTGAAGAAGAACATCGTCATAATAATAATCATAATCATCAGGTGCCAAGATGAACTGATCAATATTAAAACGAGTACAGTTACACTTCTGATTTTACAACTGACATCAAACTTTGACGAGGTATATTTATATTATATTTGTAAACTGTGAAGTAATAATAGTCACAAAGCAGCCGCTAGAAGCGGGATTTAATTCTGTATGCACGTGTCAATCATCGTCTAATTATATTAATAACATAATTAGCACTTTACATTAGCTAACATGAACGAGTGAAAAACACTTCTAAACCATTTATTGATTTAATGTTAGTTTCTACATTTAACGTTACTGATCTGATTTATAAGATTGAAAGTTGTATCTGTTATTATTGTGAACTAACGTGAACATTTTATTAACGAATATGCAATGCTGTAAACATGTATTCTTCAACTAATGTTAACAAATGAAATATTGTTGTAAAGTGTTAGCACATTAATGTACGGTAAATATATGTTATTCAAAAGTGGCAAAATCAGCTTTTAATGTGTTAAATTCACCGTAGAAACTATAGTTTACAGAATCCCGCAGATAACAATATAATCTGTATTATCATCGCTCGTCATCAGATCAAATAAACTAAAGAAGAATAATGAAGCTTCCTACGCAATCTGAAGATCTATTAATGTATTATTGTATGGCAGTGAAAGGATGTAACGTTAGTAATAAACTGCTGTTACGAAAGTCAACTTTCATGCTGATAGTTGATCTTCAAGATATAATTGTCAGAATTAAAATGTAATAAACCAATATTTTTGTTCAGTTTACAGTGAGGAGAATCAGACCCGCATCAGTGAGTATCTGAACTCTTCACGTCCACGTCAGATGATCTATGAGTGACAGATCAATGTGTTTCTGTGGCGTACAGGAAGTGATGTGATTGTGAATGTGGCGTACAGGAAGTGATGTGATTGTGAATGTGGCGTACA
>JAULUF010000081.1:757500-790000 GCA_031834385.1 Semotilus atromaculatus
AGTCAGCATCGTCAACTTCATCTTTGCAACTGACACGGACAAAGAAAAGACTTGTTTATTAATAAATAATTAAAATATCTCCTTGCTATATTTTACATATTCATAATCATTACTTTTGCCGGTTCTTTGTGACAGATTTTAGGAGATTTATTGGCAGCGCCGCGCCGCCACCCTTACATGAGCGCGTCACTGCACCCACCAGAATAGCCCTGTGTTTTGTTTAGTTTTTTTGTTAAGGATTTGTTTACTGTGTGTGTGATTCATTTAATGGAAAGCACATTCACTGAGTTGTCTTGCTAATCAGTGTCTGCTCGTTTATTCAAACAAATTTGTCCTATTACAGACGAAAGTGGCATTATGCTATTTTTATTTACCCGCCGCGGTGGCCGGTAGGTGAAGCGAGTTTACCCGCCACAACACAAAATCACCTGCATTTGGCTGGTGGCCGGTGCTAATTTCCATCCCTGGAGACACACGTGAAAGGGGTAGTTTATTTTTAACACCTTTAATAACTGGTTGGACCACATTTGAAACGAAATTAATTTATAGAAATAAAACGAGGTGGTAAGGACAGAGCAGTTAAAGTAGGTCACTGACTTTTGCGTTCGCGGCCTGTGAACAGGGCCCTAGAATTTAATGCAGTCATATTAGGCCTATAGCACTTTTTTTTTTAGAAACTTTGTGCAAAGAAACAGTCAAATAAATGGCGGTCTCTGGTGGTGCAAAAATCGATTATAACTAAATTCAATGCACGCCATTGACGCCAATTAACTGAGCAAACTGTTCCACTCGGTTACGCAATTTTTAACAGTTAATCGGTTAACCATGGACACCCCTAGTTGTGTTGTGTTGTGTTGTGTTGTGTTGTGTTGTGTTGTGTTGTGTTGTGTTGGTTGTGTTGTGTTGGTTGTGATGTGTTGTGTTGTGTTGACCCTGAGGGTGTTATCGCTGCTCTCACACACACTAGGCTGCCCAGAACAGAACCACACCGCCAATACAAACTCTATGATAATTGTCAATCGTATTTGATGATAGTGGTCCTGACAGAACTGTTGTTGTGTGATCAGGGATGATGTCAGATCCAGATTCAGATCCAGATCCAGATCCAGATCCAGATCCAGACCGGCCCGAGTCCCCAGACCCCAGAACCCCAGCGCCACTCGCCCCGAGACCCAGCCAGGTCAGCTGAAACTCACTCATTACAATCCTTCACAGATTTAAATGACTCTGATTCACTCATTTCTTCAGCTTGCCTTTCTGTCAGAACTCTTGGTGCCACCAGACCCTTTTAGGAAGTTTATAAATCCCTCAAAGATCAAGGTTATTATCATTCACGAAAACTAAAACCCATTAAAGGGATAGTTCACTTGAAATTAATTTTTGGTATGTTTTAGCTTACCTCAAGGGCATCCAAGATGTAGGTGTCTTTGTTTCCACAGTAGTTTCAATTTTGATATTTGTAGGTCAAACCATTGTTGTCTGTCAGTCATATAATGCAGGTCTATTGTCTAAAAATGTTCATATACATTCGCATCCCTGCTGAAACAGAAGAGCTTAAAGAGTGTGTTTAACGAGGTCCAGTCTCAAGGGGCTTTTTTTAGCCTGTGAACTTTAAAGTCATTATTCATTTGGTGTTAAGAGGGTCGGCTCACAACAGGCCTGTGTTTAGGCCATCATCATCACTCGTACAGGAGGAATGTGTCGCCTCACTTTTACAGACACAATAAAACCTGAGCTAACAAGCCGTTTCTCCTGCCGACCCGCTCATTAACACACACACACACACACACACACATACAGCAGGACATGTCCACAGACACCGATGACCCGCTCATTAACACATACACACACACACACACACACACACCAGGACATGTCCACGGACACCGATGACCCGCTCATTAACACACACACACACACACACACACACACATACAGCAGGACATGCCCACAGACACCGATGACCTGCTCATTAACACACACACACACACACACACACACACACATACAGCAGGACATGTCCACAGACACATGTAAAGTTTGAACTGTTCCCTGATGTTCTTCACTGTCTCCCTGTGACTGCAGAGAACCTCCGGCCGCCCTGTGATGTCTCTGGAGGATCCACAGAAGGGTCTCCACACACTCCTGCGTCAGCCAGCAAGGTACCGCTTCTGTTCACACACCCTGAGCCAGAACACTTCTGTCCACTTCCACCATGTCCTAGCCAACAATCACAGCCAATCAGAAGAGAGTGTGGGCGGAGTCTCTCTGCAGTCGCAACCAAATCAATCCAAAAAATCACAGCCAATCAAGAGAGAGTGTGGGCGGAGTCTCTCTGCACTCGCAACCAAATCAATACAAAAAATCACAGCCAATCAAGAGAGAGTGTGGGCGGAGTCTCTCTGCAGTCGCAACCAAATCAATACAAAAAATCACAGCCAATCAAGAGAGAGTGTGGGCGGAGTCTCTCTGCACTCGCAACCAAATCAATACAAAAAATCACAGCCAATCAGAAGAGAGTGTGGGCGGAGTCTCTCTGCACTCGCAACCAAATCAATACAAAAAATCACAGCCAATCAAGAGAGAGTGTGGGCGGAGTCTCTCTGCAGTCGCAACCAAATCAATACAAAAAATCACAGCCAATCAAGAGAGAGTGTGGGCGGAGTCTCTCTGCACTCGCAACCAAATCAATACAAAAAATCACAGCCAATCAGAAGAGAGTGTGCGCGGAGTCTCTCTGCACTCGCAACCAAATCAATACAAAAAATCACAGCCAATCAGAAGAGAGTGTGCGCGGAGTCTCTCTGCAGTCGCAACCAAATCAATACAAAAAATCACAGCCAATCAGAAGAGAGTGTGGGCGGAGTCTCTCTGCACTCGCAACCAAATCAATACAAAAAATCACAGCCAATCAGAAGAGAGTGTGCGCGGAGTCTCTCTGCAGTCGCAACCAAATCAATACAAAAAATCACAGCCAATCAGAAGAGAGTGTGGGCGGAGTCTCTCTGCAGTCGCAACCAAATCAATACAAAAAATCACAGCCAATCAGAAGAGAGTGTGCGCGGAGTCTCTCTGCAGTCGCAACCAAATCAATACAAAAAATCACAGCCAATCAGAAGAGAGTGTGCGCGGAGTCTCTCTGCAGTCGCAACCAAATCAATACAAAAAATCACAGCCAATCAGAAGAGAGTGTGGGCGGAGTCTCTCTGCAGTCGCAACCAAATCAATACAAAAAATCACAGCCAATCAGAAGAGAGTGTGGGCGGAGTCTCTCTGCAGTCGCAACCAAATCAATACAAAAAATCACAGCCAATCAGAAGAGAGTGTGGGCGGAGTCTCTCTGCAGTCGCAACCAAATCAATACAAAAAATCACAGCCAATCAGAAGAGAGTGTGGGCGGAGTCTCTCTGCAGTCGCAACCAAATCAATACAAAAAATCACAGCCAATCAGAAGAGAGTGTGCGCGGAGTCTCTCTGCAGTCGCAACCAAATCAATACAAAAAATCACAGCCAATCAGAAGAGAGTGTGGGCGGAGTCTCTCTGCAGTCGCAACCAAATCAATACAAAAAATCACAGCCAATCAGAAGAGAGTGTGCGCGGAGTCTCTCTGCAGTCGCAACCAAATCAATACAAAAAATCACAGCCAATCAGAAGAGAGTGTGGGCGGAGTCTCTCTGCACTCATTTCAAAAAGAAATAGGGAGGGGGGGATTGTTCTCGCACGCAAGGTCTCTCGCTCTCTCTCTCCCTCTGCCGTGCGCGCGCTACACGTTTGGCGCACATACATAGGCTATGTTCTGTCTCGCATGCGCAGCTCTAGATTCAGTATGCGGAATTTTTATAGGTTATTTTTTTTAAAAAC
The DNA here is from genome assembly GCA_031834385.1 of Semotilus atromaculatus. NCBI lineage: Eukaryota > Metazoa > Chordata > Actinopteri > Cypriniformes > Leuciscidae > Semotilus > Semotilus atromaculatus. The sequence continues at coordinate 761,363 of JAULUF010000081.1, forward strand.
AATTCACCGCAACTCCAAAAAAGAGGACAAATGAGTGTCCGGCTTGATGCTGCGCCGGACGCCGGACAGGGGGCTTAAAATCCAGACGTATGGCCATCCTATATTTGTACTGGAAAACAAGACAAAAATCATAATTTCTTCATTAAACATCCCAGAAGCCACAAAACAGCTGTTCATCAGAGTGTATCATGTTCAGTGGAATACCTCTCTCCTGTTGCAGATCTTCTTCTCGGAGCTGGATGTGATCCCGGGTCTGGGTGGAGACGTGGAGGACCCGGCGCTGGGAGACCAGTGTGTTCAGGCCATCACCAACAGAGCTCGGGACATCGAGACGGTGCGTACACCCTCACTCCCCTCTGAGTTTAACACAGAACACTAAACATGAGCTACAGTCAAACCTAAATATAACCAGACATTTCTCACATCATCACAGTTTATTTGCTATAGTTCAGAAAGTAGTAATAATATATGACAATAACTGGTTTTGTCCGTCCTTCTGTTAGACTCACACATGAATTATGTTGAATATCTGTCAGCTGTTAAATTTAACTACACAATTAGATAATACCAGTTTAGCTCAACCAGTGACCAAGCAATGCTTCATGTTGTTCAGTCTGTGTGTAAAAAGAGCATTAGCAGTTACAGAAAAAACATGATCAGCTCAAAGTGTCTGGATAATATTTAGTCACAAATGTGTATAAATGTCACTGGTAGTCACTGTATGAAGAATTGTTGTGTATAATATGATAAATCCAATAAAATATTACTTTTTTTTGCTCTCCTCACTTACATAAATGAACTATAGTGTCCTGCACACACTAGTGAAACAATATCAAACATGAAATCTGGTGTCTGGGTAATCTTTGGTTTGACTGTAACACACAGTAACACACTGTAACACACAGTAACACACTGTAACACACGTCACATTAGTTGAGCTGGGAGTGATGTTGCTCAGTCTTCATCCATCACTCCAGTCGTCCTCATGAAACTATGAAGCCCTATTAGACCCTCAGTGAACAAACGCCTCCTAATGTCCCCTAATGTGTTCCAGCCCCAGATAACGGCCCGTCTGGAGTGTGTGTTTGAGACTCCGCTCATCTGGAGTGTGTGTTTGAGACTCCGCTCGTCTGGAGTGTGTGTTTGAGACTCCGCTCGTCTGGAGTGTGTGTTTGAGACTCCGCTCGTCTGGAGTGTGTGTTTGAGACTCCGCTCATCTGGAGTGTGTGTTTGAGACTCCGCTGTGTATTTTATTTGTAATGTGTTATGGACCATTGCTCTGCCAGTGTGTTGTACAGTCTTCTGTTTGTGTGGTCCTGTTATCAGGCCTTCACATCACGTCTTTTTGATCGCTAACTCTTCCACACACACCGGGGTCAAACCTTTAACTAACCTTCCCAGCATTCACTGGGAAATGTCAGCACTATAAATACAGATCCTCTGGGGTGGAGAACTTCCTCTGGCCGTCGCGAACACAAGCTTTTGTTTTCTTTTTTATGTCATTGTTTTATTATAATTACTTGTGGCTTTACTTTGTGGTTTACGAGATCCTGTAATGCTGCAAGAAATGATTGTAATTTGAGTTGAGTGTTTATTATCACTGGATTCGGCTGTTTTGGAGAGACGAGAGTGACGTCATTAGGGTGAAAATACAATCAGTGTCACACACTCGAGGAGAGAGAGGAGACATGATGAACAGTAGTACTGACACACTGACACACACACACACACACACTGACACACACACACTGACACACTGACATACAGCACTACCAGTCAAGAGTTTTTGGATTGATATGATTTTTAATGTTTTTAAAAGAAGTCTATTCTGAAAAAAAAACTGTAAAAAAAACAATTTCAGATTACTATTTTAATATATTTTAAAGTGTAATTTATTCCTGTGATCAAAGCTGTATTTTCATCATCATTACTCCAGTCTTCAGTGTCACATGATCCTTCAGAAATCAGGATAATATGATGATCTGATGATCAAGAAACATTTATGATTATTATCATTGTTGAAAACAGTGGTGAACAGCATTTATTTGAAATAGAAGCTTTTGTAACATTATAAATGTCTTTACTGTCACTTTTGATCAATTTAATTAATCCTTGATGAATAAAAGTATTGATTTCAACTATATATTCACATAGAAAACAAACAAAAAAAATTTGTTTACAATCAAATAAACACAGCCTTGGTGAGCAGAAGAGACTTCTTTTAAAAACATTAAAAATCTTACCAATCCACAACTTTGACTGATAGTGTGTGTGTGCCAATCTCTGACATCAGACGAGCTCTCACACACACACACACACAGACACACACGATGATAATGTTATAATGTTATAAAGATAATGTTGCCACACATGATAAGGGTGTGTGTGTGTGTGTGTGTGAGCGAGACTTCCCCCCCGGAGCCGTCTCGGTGTTCTGAGTCGTGTGCCAGAACACCGAAGCCCGCTGGGTTAGCGTTGGGATCTGGGAGTGTAATAACTCTTCAGACATCGCCACAGGCTCCCAGAACACACGTCCTGTAATCTGAAGCCGTCATGGCAGACGGGTGTGAACCTGCTCATTACACGCGTGTGGGAACTCCAGCGCTTCAGCGGACACGAGGAACTATACACTCCCTTGGGTTAGTGGGACATGTTTGCTTAACTAAACAACTAAATGGTTAAGAGGACCTGTTCTTCTTCTGTCATGTTCATCTGTGTTCAGTGTGTGATGTTAATGTCTGATCATGAACAGCTCCTGTTCTTCTCTATATCAGGGTCTGTTTCTGAACTCATTGTAGTCTCAAGATCTTCCGGGAACGAACACTCACAATATTCCTCATTATAATAATTCATACGCAGAATAAAGGGGCGGGGCCGGGGTGAGTTAGTTAGTAGTGTGTTAAACTGGCGGTTATGGAAAGGGGCGGGGCATCTCCCAAACACACTCAATCACAACACACTGATCCAGCCGACCAATCAGAGCACAGTGTGCTTTTCAGGAGGAGGGGCTTCATAGAGACTGTGTGTGTGTGTTCAATACTAAGGACATGTCCACTAACTCTCATCAGAGTATTAGTAGGCTGTTAGTGCGGTTGGGAATCGAATTTCAATTCTAATTCTGGAATCCGATACTTGTTATAAAACTTAAATTTTGATTATTCTTATCGATTTCTTTGTGAGGATTTCAATATGACTTTAAACCCTTCAAGCGCGAGACGACTCGCTGTTTTATGTGCACACACATCCACAACATACGCACAAAAAAGTGATTTTAATGTGACTTTAAACCCTTTAACGCAGAGACGATGATGTAACGACACTGGGCAGCTCTTAAAGGGACAGCACTAATATTCCTGCCGTCTCTATAACACTCATCAAACTGTTCTTCACCGAATAACTTCTGTAACTATATTTGTAATGTATATTTTATTTATAAAGTGCAGTGTTATTTTACACTACCTGAACACCTGAAAGCCTTAAAACACAGTTTACTTCAATCGTTTCTTCGTTCAGTTGTGTCTATTTGAGCGATTGCTAATTTGTTGAGTGTTTACTTGTCTTTAATAATGCTTGAAGTCTATATTAGTTGGTTTTCTATGGTATTTTTAAAACACAGGCAAACGTTCCTGAAAGTGTTCCTTAGCATGTTGATTTTAGTTCATGATATTCAGCTACAATTAAATATTTTGCAATAAGACTAAATGTGAATTATATATAAGTTTTTTTTTGTACCTTATTGGAATCGAAATCAGAATCGTTAAAACTCAAACGATACCCAACCCTACTACTAATACTGTAATGACAGCTAGTTGACATGTAGTTGCAAAGTTACTAATAGAATGTATGTTGAGGAGCATCAAAATAAAGTGCTACAAACCAGTGTTTATGATAGTAAATTAAAATAATATGATACCAATACCAATATCAAGCAGCATCAAGCCTTGAAGAATCAAGCATCAAGCCACTGTTCAAGCCTTGAACATTCAAGTTTAAAATGACCACATGCACTTTACGTTAAAAATAAGGTGTATAGTTTAAGATAACTGGTCTCAAAGCCTGAGTATCTTTGGTTTCCCTGTCATGTGTTCTCTCTCTCGGCCGCTTTATTCTCTGAGTGAGTCCAGGACTCCTCCAATCTCCAACGAGGACTAAACGCTGTGGATAAGAGGAACCAGACCCGTGCGCTGATGAACACAGTAATCTGAGCTTCTGAGACTCTGTCTTCAACACAAACGCTCAATAATCGGCCATTTCCGGCCCTGATTAGACTTAACCTTTGACCCTAAACCTCTATCGTACAGGGGTTTGTGTACCAGAGCAGGTTTATGTTTATCCTCCTCACTTCCTTTTCTCTTCTTCATTAATTTACATCCATAGTTTTGCGTTCAAATAGACAAAATAGCACACAAAAAAGTAGCAAAAATACCCAGTCCAGCCCTTCCTCTAATGCTCCCGAATAAATGAACATTTCCCCGGTTTATGATCTTTCTCTGAGCGAATATGTGTGTCTCAGACGTCAGAAGAGCGCCAGGGGGACTGTGGATATTCATCTCTAGACCCCAAAGATGATTATAAAGCACTTTCTGAGATGTGCCTCAAATCTGCGGATGCTTTATGATGTTGGTCAAAGAAAGAAATGGAGGATTAAACCATCAGACCATGTAATTTTATGCTTTTCTCATAAAAGCAGTTTTTTTTTACTGTTAAAAGATTCACATTCAACATAAGTTCAGCTCCGTCAACAGCAGTTGTGTCAGAACAGAATTAGCTCTCAGCCCTTCGTTTTCTCTCTTTTATTTGATATTTTTTGCTGTTAAGTGTCTTAAAGTAACACTATGTAGTTTTTCAACCTTCATAATATATTTCCAAGACCCTTGTGATGGTACATCGACGTACAATAGGTTAAATGACACGTCTACCACAGCCTGACGGCGTCTGTGTCGCTTTTACTGGATCTATGTAACTTCGGGTTTCGGAGAGGAACCCGAGCACAAAAAGAACTACAAAATTCGACTGCTTTACGTCAAGCGTTACAATAGTCATTATTTAGTTTTTCTTCGTTTCTGATGTCGCAATACATCATCCTTTCATGAAATCATGCAACATACTCTACCGTGTCTGTGGACATCGTTCATTCCAAAGCCGGCGCTGATAAACACGAGTGTGTGTGTGACAGTAGGTGGCGGTAGGATACATTATTTACGACAGCGGTAATGGACAATTCCACTTCCAACCAGTAGGGGGACCGCAGAGGAAAAGTTACTTGGTGTTGCTTTAATTGCCCTTTTAGCGGTTGGACTACACTGCAAAAAAAAAAAAAAAAAAAAAAGTCTTGTATCTTGATTTAGGAATGTTTAGATATTTTTGCTGGAAAACATTTACTGGAGAAGCAGCAAAATGACTGAAGACATGAAGGAAAAATCACCAAAAAGTAGCACATTTAAACTTAAAATATGACCAGACCTAAATCAATGATCAAATGAATTGAACTTAATTTAAAGGGAAAACAAGTTTATTGGCAGATATCTGTTCTTGTTTTACACACAAACTCAGAAACAAGACTTCAAATCTTGTCATGTTGCTTCTCCAGTAAATGTATCTTGATGAATGTTTAGATATTTGTTCTGGGAAAAAAAAGACAAAAATAGTAAAAAAAAAAATAATAAAAAAAATCTAGTGTACTTTTCTTCTGGTGTTGTAATTCTAACCCAATCTCCTGAGAAAATGTAACTATTTTGCAAGGTAGTGATTTCATATGAAATTAAATTATGCGAATATGCAAAAATGTATGATTTTTTTGTGGGGGGGGGCATAAAGCTCCGCCCCTAAACCGCTAGCTAATGTAGCTAAACTGCTAATGGGGCGTGAGCAGATCATAACATTTGTACAAAAATGAGATCATACAAAATCATCTAAAGTGGCCACCAGTTCGCCAAAGCATAAAAAAAGATATGGCAATTCCCGTGAATGGAGTTTACTCCTATAACAGCGTTTAATAGATGGATGTGTGTAAGTTTACCAGCTCAGTTGAAGATGAAGTATAGTATCTAACTTTACACAGACAAGCACGTGATTTGAAGAATATTCACATACTTAAATCAAGAGATGAGTCGAAGTTATGCTGTTGATAGAGCTAAACCGAAACGCTCCTAAAGCCTGAAGAGATGTGTTAACGTGCATTAATGTGCATGAGCTCCAGACCGGTCCTACAGCAGATCCAATAAGAGCCGTCGCACCTCATCCGCTGGACGGCACATTTGCAGGCCATAATAAACCCTTTAAGCACCATTTTTGCACGTCTTTAAACTCAGGGAGAATTTGTTGGCCTTTAAAGTCTGGTGTGAAATAACTGTGCAGTTCTAACTAGCTCCAACACTTCTCCTGCCGTCAGGTCTCCATGCAAACACACGTCACACACCTGTTGCTGGACGCTTTCCCATCGTCTCTGGCCTCCAAACGCACGGCTGTTAACTTTACAGCCGAGTGACTTTCTCGCTGGAGGTCAAAGTGTCGTTTAGTACAGAGAGTCTGCTTTGTCAAGCTCTTTAAAAGCAATGCTCATGTTAGAGAAACCAGAGACACGTCATCACCCGCCAACAAACCGTCCTGTTGATCATTCAGATTTGCATTAGTCTTATAGACTTGGACAGAACAAGCAACCAATGAATTTCCCGGAAAGCTCCCTAAATTGCCCACATTTTAATTAATCTACAACAAATGTTACCATATTTAAATCTATTCCAAAGAATCCAATTGTTTTTCAACCAGAATCAGCTTCGAGAACATGCCGATTCTGTGCAGGTCTATCGTAGAAATGCCTCCAGACAAGCAATAATCTGGTTTATCTTTTTTAAAGTACCTCACTTTTAAAAAAAACTTTTGCTGATAATTTCCTCCCCCCATGTGATCCAAGATGTCCATGTCTTTCTTTCTTCAGTCGAAAAGAAATGAAGGTTTTTGATGAAAACATTCCAGGATTTTTCTCCATATAATGGACTTCAACAGGACCCAAACGGTTCAAGGTCCAAATGACAGTTTCAGTGCAGCTTCAAAGGGCTTTAAACGACACCAGCCGATGAATAAGGGTCTTATCTAGACAAACCATCGGCATTTCACAAATAAATAAAACAGTTTCAGTTTTATAAGCACAAATGCTGGCCTTGCTCTGTTCTGTGATGCGCGTTCGTGACTCACGTAATACGCAATTACGTTGAAAAGTTCACGCTTCTGTCCTGACGAAAATGTTCTTTTAGCCTTTTTAATATTAAAACCCCCAGGATACGCACACGAAATGGGCATTTAAACGATAAACTGACACAAAGACATTTGAATATGTGTATATGGTCCTCCTTCCTCACATTCGTAAACACTGACTCGGTACTTCCGCCTACGTTGAGCACTGAAACGGTCATTTGGACCTTGAACCGTTTGGGTCCTGTTGAAGTCCATTATATGGAGAAAAATCCTGGAATGTTTTCATCAAAAACCTTCATTTCTTTTCGACTGAAGAAAGAAAGACATGGACATCTTGGATGACATGAGGGTGAGGAAATTATCAGCAAAAGTTTTTTAAAAAGTGAACTAATCCTTTGAGAGCTCGGATGAGTCCAACAGCTGTTCGTCTTTTTCCAGTTGTACAAGCAGGACTGCGAGACTGTGGGAATGGTGGTGAAGATGCTCATATCCAAAGACCCGACTCTGGAACAGAAGCTCCTGACGGCGCTGAAGCAGAACCTGGTGGACATCAAGGACAAGTGCTTGGAAAGCCTCAGCCAGTTCATCTCTGAGGTGAATGCACTGCTCAACCCAAAATAACCAGGCTAACCGAACCACATCCTGATAAAGAACTGCTTTATCACGCTCCCTCAACTAACAGATCAACACACTACATACTAGCAGTGTTCGTCTGGTTTTACTAACCTAGTTGAAATGTTATTTAGCACAGCTACATGTCTTAAGCTTTTAATTAACAGTTCACCTTTTAATGTGTAACTATAGTTCATGGGTTTTTATTGTATTGAACTATCGACATGCTGATTTCCAAACACTACTCGTACTTTTTTGGCACTTCAGTTCTACATCTCATGTTTTCATCTCCAATAAAAGAGTTTTGTTGTTTTGCTGTTACTTGGTACAGTTTTGAAAAGAATGTTTAAGAAAGCAACATGTTTGCCATTAAAGTGTTGTTATTTCCTCAGTGTTTTGGTTTTAACGGTGTTATTTAGCTTACCTTTGTCATAGTATATATAGGTTTAGAGTGTATATAGCTAACATATCTGTTAGATTTTTAAAAGCTTTAAAAAGAAGCACTCACGATGTGATGCAATGGTCAAAAATGTCAATCTCCATGTGTTGATAGATCCACGATAAGACAATAATGCAGACGGAATAAAGAACGTGTCCTGTGTTTCAAGATTGGACAGACTCCACTACAGAAAGGATTAATGTGGACTTTAAAGTCATAGTAAACACAAAAGTGCATGTATATATATATTTATATATATCTCATTTTTTTATTATTAGCCTTGCGTTCCAGTTTGCATTTATACAGATTACAGTGATCTGTCTGTATGACCCATTAATAAAATGACACTTGGGATAATACGTAATGTACAATGTTTTAGTACAAATTGAGCAGAATTGCTGACCGTGGCATTACATATTTATTTTTAAAACCCTGATTTACAAAAGTGGAGTCGCTGCAAACCTTTGTTCTTTAATATTTTTTAAGTAACATACCTTTAAAAAAAAAAAATCTTTTTGAAACTCAGGGATATAAAAATATTAGCTTTAACTCAACATTTTACAATATACACATTCATTTTTGCAAAGTTAAATTATTCTCTCCATTAGTCTCTAAAAAAAGCGGCTTTATAAATATTATATTCCTCTGGTTCTTTCAAAGACTATAATCACGTATCACCTAATATGCATTATTGCAGCAAGTAAGCATGGTTTTAATACTGCGTTGACCAACAACATCACCATATGGCAAGACCACTGCAATACGTCCTGCTGGACAGAGAAACCTGAACATGATGTTTTCCAATCCAAATAACGGCTAAAAGCAAGTTCCATAACGGCATTTGATAAAAGACGTATTAAGATGCACAACTGTTTCAAACTTCCTTGCCAATTTTATGAAATGATACAGTTTTTGTCCTTCCGTCCTCTCTTCTGTTTGGACTTTGTCCTTGTGCCAATGGGAAGTTGATCCGCGTAATATTGGTACTGAGGTTGTCTTGGTTGTGGAATAGGCTGGCCCAGGAAAAAGCCTTCCTCCTCTGATTCAGATGACGAAGAGGAGCAGGTAGAGCACCAGTCATCTTCGTCCCCACAAAGACGTAAGAATCTCTCTGCCCCCTGGTTGTGCAAACCGTATCCAGAGTCAGCGTGGGCATAGGGCGGCTGTCTGTGGGGAGCGTTCGGACCCGGCTCGTGCTGCCGACGGTCCTCCTTAAAGCACACACGGGCCTTTTCTTTGGGCAACAAGTGAAGTGCGTTGTCCGACCGAGACTTGCGGCTCCTCCTTCGCCTGTGGTGGTGCCGGTGGCGCTGCTGATCTTGCTCGTCGAAGTGGTACGCTCGTCTGCGAGTGCGCTCACTCATGGGCGGCTGCCGCACCTCCAGGCCGTCATATCGTCCGTTATCTATAACATCATCTGAGAACTTTACCTGCTGAGGTTTGGACTGGGACTTGGACCTTCTTAAGACGGATAAGTGAGGTGGTTTGGGCCTGTCCTCTGGGAGCGGGACCGCCTGCTCCTGGTCCTCCTCTTCAACGGCCTCCACACGCTCGAGCTCGGACGTCAGGCTCTTCAGGGAGGTTGTGCTTCTGTGCAGCACTGATGAATTCAGCGTCCCCATGTTGCTGGTGTTCTCACAGTGTTCAAGCTCAGAGAACTGTTGTAACGAGTAGAGCAACTGTTTCTCTTTTATATCCCCATCGACTGAAACGCCTGAAAGGATCACAGAAGTTCAAATTATACAACAGAGCAAAAAATGACATTCAATACTCTAGAAGTAGAATTATAAATTGCAGGGTTTGCCTGATGTTAAATTTTTTCACGTTAGCTTTTGATCATACATGACTGTCGAAGTACTGTTGTCACAGGTGTCGGTTTGTAAAAGTGTATTTAAGACTCCTAAGAGTCTGTGGGTCTAACAATCTGAGAGTAGATATTTAGCCTGTTCTTTATTTATAGTTATTTTTGTTTAATATTTTATTGTTTGTGTGTCACTATGGTCAACATTGTTGTATTATTATGTGCTTAATAAATAAATTGGAATTAGAATTAGAATGTCAACATACCAAACTACAAAAAATTCTAAAATTCTACTAAAGGCTAAGCAGATTCCAGTTTGCCACAAAATGTACACACTTCAGTGTTTGCCTACATTAAACACGTTTTACTATATATATATATATATATATATATACACATCCATTCCTCAGATTTAGCCCAAATGCCTTGCACTTAGCAAAAATATCACTTGCACATCAATCCTTTGGTCTCACCTGTGATGTTGGAGAGCGCCAAGGAGTCCATTGAGTCTCTGATGTTCTGCTCTGCTTGTTTAAGTTCATCTGTGATGCATTCCAATGAGTCGTTATACCACTGTTTGTCTTCAAGCTTAAAGCTGGCTCCATGCTCCAAATCGAGCTCCTGGAGCTTTCTGCTGCTTGCAGGTCCAGGGTGACTACCATACGCAGAGTCACCTAGTCCATCCTGGGACTGTGCCCAGTACATGTCCGCCTTGTACTTTTTACTGGCCAGACTGCTATTCCCACCACTGCCTGGCATCCTGGGCTCAGACTTGTTTTTGGCATCAGAGTCAGTCATCCAGAGGTGGTTTGGCCTCGTGTCCTCTGGCTGCTGGAACATCCCATGTTCACCAAACTTGAGAAGGAGCTGGGTCATGTAGTCCTCATGCTCGGCCCATTCCTCGTGGTCCTCGGGGTCTTCCTGCTCCTCCCTGTTCCTCCAGAAGTGGTTGTCTGCAAAGCTTAGCTGTGACAGCTTGTTGGACAAGGTGTCGTCAGCGTTCCCTGAGAGTCCGGGGAACTTGTAATTGCCTGCAGGTGAGAAGAGAAGAGACTGTCGACATTGGTCTGCGGAGCGGCTGCTTTGTCCCATCTTCACACTGCGCCGTGATTCCCGAGATCTTGCGGACTGGAAGGCAGAATCGGAAGAATCCGAGGCGTGGACGTCCTCCCCTAGACTGCAGGTCTTGGAACAGTAGATCCTGCCTTGTCTGGGCAAAAAGGGACATCCAAGCAAGGAGCTCTTGCACTGAGCACAGCTAAAACAAGCATCTGTGGCGTGCCAGTGAAGGCCATCATACGTCATTTGGGCATGGTCCACCCCTAGAGGAAAATAAACAGGAGTTAAAGGTCAGCTTCTTGCAGGCGAAACGTGGTTTGTGGTAAATTGAGACATCAGAGAGACATTTAGGCTTACCGATGTGTTGGCCGCAGGCCTCACAGTATTCCGCGTGCAGAGACTCAAAGCAACCGCAGCAGAAGGGCCGACCATCCTTCATGATGTACCGTTGACCACCCAGGATGGTCTCGCATTCAAAGCAGGAGAAGTGCTTCATGTGCCAGTGACGACCCTCTGCCTCTGTGCACTCGTCCGCAAAAATAATCTGAGGACACCAATAAATAAATAAGAGCATGCATGATATAACATGCCTTGTTTCATGCACAATCAAGCGTGCCGCACAAGCCCTGAAAAGTGAAGCCACAACGTCTCGATCGCCCCCCAGTGACTGGTCCTTGTATAGGTCATAAACCCCGCCTCCCCGTGTTATTCAATGGGACGTGAGACCAACTAAACAATTAAATTACACATCAAATATCTTTTTTCTAAAGGTGGTTTCTGTCGTTTTTTATCATGCTGATGCAAGTTCAAGTGTCTGTTTTTAAAATAAGTTTTTAGTTAGTTACGTGATACTATAAAAACGGTGGTGTGTAACGTCATGATTGACAGCTGTGATTGACAGGTTCTCTGAGCGAAGTAGTCACTGAAGCACCAACGACTTTTTTTCGGGATCTTCGGAGGACTGTGGAGATTGTATTTACTTTATTTTAACAAGCCTCTTGTCGTACTGCAATCAACAGACATCAAAACTGAAGCAGAACGGAGAAACGAAGCAGATATCGGCCACTTAAAAAAAATTGCTGAGAGAGTGAGGGTGGATCGCTACTGCGCTGGTCTGGACCCGAGATCGCTACTGCGCGGGTCTGGTCCCGAGATCGCTACTGCGCGGGTCTGGACCCGAGATCGCTACTGCGCGGGTCTGGTCCCGAGATCGCTACTGCGCGGGTCTGGACCCGAGATCGCTACTGCGCGGCGTAATGCGTAATGTCAGCGCCGTATCGGGACATTGGCGGCTTCACTTCTCACCAATGGAAGAGAGCGAGGGGGCGTCGTCCATCTTTTTTACAGTCTATGTGCACAATACAATGAGTGTTTTTTGAAAAACTAAACTCACCTCATCACAGGAAGAACAGCGTGGCTTTAGCAATTCAGCATGATGCCGTCCACAGTGGACCTTCCCATCCTGGTAGAAGTAAATGAGATCAACCAGGAGCTCATTGCATGTGGAACATGTGAAGCACGATGGGTGCCAACACTGACTAGGTCCCGCTCGTGAAGCGAACACCACCATCTCCCCTCCACTGACGTTCTCTCCACACTGAAGAGGCAAGATGTTAAAATAAAACAATCAGCTTCCAACAGACACTTATTGCATCACAATTCGCTTTGTTTAAACACCTACGTGTTCACACATGGCATGAAGTATCGTCCTTGGCAGCAGTCTTAGAGTTCCTCGCCCGAGGGCCTCTTTCTTTCTCTGCACGCTAAACATGTGAAGCTCCTTCTTCTCTTCTTCACTGAGAGACTGGCAGTATCGCACCTGAGGGGGACATTTAAAACGTGTTTGCTGTCAAACTATTAAGAAAGAAGCCCTTGTGGACCACATGCAGGGTCTTTTGAGCAAAGGAAGTGTTCCTTTTAATGTGCTTACACGCTAGAGAAAGCATTGAAGGAGAGTTTGACAAATACAAATGCATACAATGTGTTTTGAGTGGAAAGAAAAAAGTCTACATCAGAGTGCACTGCTGCAAAAGATAAAATTTTCTCAACTTTGCATGATGGTGCGTCAGTTTGGCAAACCTATGCTCATCCCCATTAAAATCCAAGCCTTATCTGATACAGTGCAAACTCTTGTGTGTAGGCTCCCTTATAGATGGCTAGGACATTTTACTGAGTACTTTAGTTTACCTTAACACAGAAAAATGGAGCATCTCTTGATTTAAAGAGCAAAATTAGAGAGTCACACACTAAAAAACACAAACTATGCATGTTTTTTTAACTAGTTGTGATGCTTAAAATAGTTTGTTATGTGACCCAGAGCAATGTCTCAGATCGAGTCTCCCCAAGCAGCATCATTTAATCTTCAGCTCAAAAGTCTCATTGTACAAGCACCCACATAGATATGAAGTGACAAAGCTTCTTTCTGTGATGGCAGGGAATGTGGTGAAGCTCTAAACCCATGAAGCTAAAAACACCCACACCACGTTGCAGTTAAAAAGCTATTTGAAGGGGTTTTGAAATGTGATGCGTGGGCATTTTGGACTGCAGCGATGCTGGGGGAACAATAGGGGCTTTCATGGCTGCTGATGCAGGTCCTCTTTCCTTTGTTTCTGTAAACTCACCTCATTGTCATGAGGAGGTAGCTGGTACAGGAGCTGCTTGATGCGGTATTTCTCCCCGGGGCTGTTCACATAAGGGACTTTGTCCTCAGGTAGGCACGAGAAGTAGAGCTGGACCTGGATATGAGATGGAGACAGATCAGGTCAGTCACTCCATGTAGAGTATCCACAAAGTCAAAAAAGCAGTTACACTAGAATAGCCCAACGTCTGTCTTAAAGGGTTAGTTCATCCAAAAATGAAAATTCTGTCAGTAATTACTCTCCCTCATGTTGTTCTAACCCCATAAGACTTCCGTTCATCTTCGGAACACGAATTAAGATATTTTTGATATCCTATGGCCTATGGAGGAGTGATCCAGCTCTCAGATTTAATCACAAATATCTTAATTCGTGTTCCGAAGATGAACGGAAGTCTTACGGGGTTGGAACAACATGAGGGTGAGTAATTACAGAATTTTCATTTTTAAGTGATCCGATCAGAAATGTGTTTTTTTGTTGTTGGTGGTGGTCACGAGATTAGAGACCCTGCCCTCAATGAAATCAATCTTTCTCAGCTGAACACATGTGATCAGATTTCCAGAGACACGTTAATACCATGTGTACCAGGTTGAGTCATCCCTGTGTATCTATCAACATTGCCATTTCCATTAAATGACCTTTTCTGAAACTCCAGCCACCAGTTTTGGGCTGAGGAAAGGTTTTTACTGTACTCTATTGTGCTCCTATGACACTGTGACCTACGCCTTGTGAGTGGGAACTCTTTATGAGTGCTGGTCGTAACAGCCCCCAGATAAATAGCTGGACTGTGCTTGTCTTTTCCTGCATGAAGAGAGTCCTGCTGCTGTTGAGTCAGTCTACTGGAATGGCATTTAGACCTGATGATCAGCGGCACCATAAATCACCCCTCATTTCAAGCTGATATTACCTCTGGGTCTGAGCCTTAGGCACTTGAACAACACTATTCCTGAGTGTTTGTGTTCTTCCCCACAATGATCACCTATAATCTGCAGGGCAATTCACAGAATGGCTGCTATAAAGGCATTACAGTTGGCTCTTGCATTTAACACAAAAGCTGCACTGGGATTTTAGGGGTCTCCAAATTGCTTTAGACCTTTTTCCTCACCAGATTTTATTCAAGGGTGCTCTTAAGGACAGCCGGGGGAAGTGTGGGACACCGACTGGAATCAGCGCCACATCAGCGCGCCTCCAGGCACGACAGCACCGCCTTTGTGGACAATGCCAGGAAAAAAAAGTTGTGGCTGCAAGCTTGGCTGTTAGCAAACTGCTTTTCCTCATCATTTCAAGCCCTTTTGTCTGGCAGCTTGAGATAATGACTTGCAGATTTTCCATGAAGTAGTTTGTAAATAAAAAGCAGCATTTCCTGTTCCCCAAATGCCTGTGGGGTGCTTCCTTCACAGTCTTTAGCTGTGCCTGCAAAAATGCAGTAAGGTCCTCTAAATCTTAGTGACTATGACTAGCTCTGTTGACAGAATGATTGACCAACAGTTTGGAATTTTAATAAAGATCACATCTGGTGTATTTATTGTATAACAACTTGCACATTGTTAAGATATCACATCTTGAACTGCATGATACCATTTAGCCATTACAGAGCAGATTCTTTCCCTGACACTGAAGACATGCGACTGCTTTGCATTTTGTAACATGGTTGTTATTGCGGTTTTCCCCTTCCAAAACAATGTTGCCATTTTGGCTTCATGCTGCATTCTTACCATTTCCTACCTTACACAGGGGCGTAGGAGCCATTATACTTGTCCCCCCACATTTCAAAATCTAAGTTTTGTCCCCCCCATTATTTCCCAAGGTAAGATTTTGTTTGCATTGCCTGCCTATCTCTGCCGAGTCTCCAAATGGATCCATTCTGCAACTTTTAAATACATAATTCAATTTTTAAAAACGTCCGTATTCTTCAGCTGCTAATCTCGTTGTCAGTCGACCATGATCGCGCACCGCTAGCGCATGCGCATCGAGGTGACACGGGTACATGTACGCAGCAATATACGAATGTATGCGGGATGTGGAAGCGCGCAAAAGTTCCAGAAATGTACAAAAAGTGCCCTGGCCTTAAATGACCAGATAAGGAAAATAAGACTAAATCAAAATTAAATAACCAAGACTAGGTTGACCATGGTATTTTCTCATGGTAACATCTCAGGAGATGTTTTGAGCATTTTACTTCAGACACCGGATTATCAGCAAACTGACTACTCAAAATAAACTAGCAATCTATTCAGTCATCATATTTGTGTTTGATCTGTGTGAATTACAGAAATATAAGACTTGGTAGACCTACTTTTAGCTACCAAGCAACATTTCCACAAGGATAGATTGATTTTATTTTTCAAGCTCAGTGGTTAATGGAAATTAAATCAACCATTTATTTGAGTTAATCAGTAGTCAGTAACGTTACATGACTGATTAACAGTAATGTAAATGCTAAATGTCCTAATACATGTTGATACTACAACAATGCAAAGTATATGCTCTTAACCTTGCAGTTTTTCACATATCATGTAAGACTCAATTTCTCCATTTCTTTACACAAAACTCTCCAGAAAGTGGCATTTAATGGTTTATTTTTCAAAACAAAATCCCCCCCGGACCCCCCTAGCATTTACTGTCCCCCCCAGGTTCAAAATTGCTCCTACGCCCCTGACCTTACATGTCTACTGTTCTGACATAAGCATTAATGTAAGTTCTCTGTTAAATGCTTTACGTTGTGGAGGCAATATCCCAATAAGTTCTAGACTTGCATACGCCCATCGAGATCGGTTTACCTGCTCTGGTCGAAGTCCTGGTGGCACCCATGCATATTCCTCCAAGGCACAGCCCGAGTCGTCATCCGAGGTGGAGCTCCGCTGGAAGCCGAACGTGAGCTTGTTGACCTTCGGCTCCATGTCCAGCTGCCTCACGGCACCGTGGAAACTTCCCGATTTCTCGAGGTTCATCAGAAAGACCTCCTGGAGCGGTTAAGAGGGAACAGTGTGTCATGGATCACGAAACCACATGATAAAACACCTCGTAAGATGCATTGTATTGGGATGAGAACAATAATGCAAAAGGAATAATGCAGCGTCCTAAAACATTTCATGGCAGTTACGGTGACTGTGAAGGCCTGTTAAATAGATTCTGCTCATAAAACGATGGCAGTTTTATTGTTACTGCTATTGTGCCGAGTTTTGCCGTGATGTGGTCGGACATTCCCTCCAAACTTCAACCATCCTAACTCTTTTACAGTCAATTTATTTTAATGCATTTTCCTGACTCATCATCACCGTGGAAGCTTTCTGGTATTTTCCATTTCCTTCTATTGGGACGCTCTTCTGGTTAAGTTGAGCACTAATGCATGCCATATATGATTTTTCCCAACAACATAGTTTACTTCAGAACTCTTTCAGCTCTAACAGACAGAGGACTGAAACTTCTCAAGACTAGATCTTTTGCGTTCTTCCCTGTCACTCCTTTGAAGTCCATTCAGGACACCAAGCATAACAAAGCCATATGGTAAAGCTTGAAACCCATGTCTTTCTTCAAGCCCCTGTGCTGTTTGTTGAGGACAGTGTTTTAGAACCTGCCATACCGCATCACGTCCTGCTGAGTGACGCATCATCTGATGCTTTGATCTCTGGAGCTGCTGTTTTTGGAATGAAAACAGGTGAGATGGATGGAATGGACCCAGTGACAGGTGTTGGTTTCACATGTACAGCAATTTAGACTGGAATGGGAATATGCATCCAGAATATGTGCATCAATGATGAAAGAGTGAAGCTCACAAAAGGTGGCAATAAATGTCAGATCATCTTTCATGAGAAAGACTGGACTTTTTTTGCATTGTAGTGGCATACAGAGAAAATGTGCTTAGTAATGCCGCAAATGACCCATGTCATTGGTACTGTAAAATACACTGTAAAAAGCCGTGTTGGCTTTTTGTTCAGGCCTGAAATTCTCTTCAGTTGAACTCAGTGGAAATTCCAGACAAACCCAATCCAACAGAGGCCCAAAATGTTTAAAACTGACTTTTTCACCAAAGTACTTAATTTTAGGTGTTCAAATACCCCAAACTCTATTAAAGAACCATTAAAGTTCCTGTTTTGATTACTCAAAAATTAACTTTGGTTATGTAATTATATCAGAAGAGATGCATTCCCTGCCATGTTACACATGTGTTCTGGTGCTGCAAAATCCACTAGGATATAATATTTTCTTCAAAGGAAGTTGCGGACACAGGAAAGGACACACCCTTTCTGCCAAACAGTCTCCTTAAGTATGCTAATTTCTGTCTTAGATGCCATCAGCATCACTTCCTGAGACTCCAGATCTAATCTACAACTGAAGTGAAGAGAAACTGCAGTAATGTTTCATCGAAAATAAACAGCTATTTTACGATTGAGTGGTTCTGAGTGAATCGCAGGGGACCTCGGGGAACCGAAAGCAGTTCCTGTCTGAAAAAGCTCGCCCTGAAAAAGCCCTCGAGCCCCGAGTGTTTAACAGCCTGCTCTCTTGTAGAGCTGCTTGTTAACATGACTTTGGAGGTCTGAGATGCATATCTGTTAGATCCACCCACGGGAGGCATGAATGGCCCTCAATAGGGGGCAGATTTGGGTGGAGGGGAGTAGCCTGGGGAGGGGACGGACCCCGGGTGATCACACAAGGGTAACTACCAGGGACGCATATGGTAATGGACTCTCGGCATAGCAAAGGACCAATTTCATAAAGACTTAAAAGTGAATAAATGCATTTTAACCACCTTTATTTCTACATTAAATGATGCATAACTTCACGTGGCTAATCAAAATGATTCTATAATGCAAATTAATTCTCTGATAAATTAATTTGCATAAGTGCCCTGAGGACACCAGGTCAAGACCCAACAAATTACATCTTACTCAATAGCCCATTTCCACAACTTTGGTGTGTAAATGTGAGAGGTAACTATTCTCACAGAAATAGCGTGGGTTAAATGGGTTAAACCAGATTCAGTTCGATGACTGAGCATTAGTGGACGTTAGGTCAACAGGTTCCACCTTTGACAGACAGTAAATGTGACTGTTTTGACCATAACATGGCTTTACTGCATAACTACCACATTTCTTCTCAGCTAAATTACTCAGAATGACACTCGTTACGGGTGCATTAAAAAGAATGTGGTTAATGTGAATAGTGTGTGTGTGTGAAAACAAGCCTTCATTAAGCCCAGTAACTGTGGAAATGTTCAGCAGATCCACTGGCACGAGGGCGCTCCATCAGCCCGGCCCGTCAGGACCTGTTTGACTTGGCCCGGTCCAGACCTGAATCAGTGCTGGAATTCTGTCTATGGATTTAATGTTAAGAACAGCAGAACTGGCAGACGATGTGAGCGATTCCTGCGCTCCACAAATGAGGAGTTTCCCTCCACGGCTGTTGAGCCAGTAATAAAACTTCAATCCAACAAATACAATCGTTTGTTATGACATGTCACTTCCAAAAACACTTAAACACAAAAGCATCTTTGAATCTTCGAAAACAAACAAGTCCAAAACTCCAAGCTAGAACTTAACTTTAACTAAAACCCTCAAAAGTTCATATGAGCAATTCATTAGATCTGTGTTTTTACTATTGGTCAACGGATCACAAGAGTAGAGCCAAAAAACACTGATATATTATACATGATGCACTAATGATGGCAAATTACCTGTACACAACATATTTCTATTGTTTCAGGCTACTCAAAATTCTATATTCACCCAACATTTCCTAACAAAATATTGTAAAACATTCAATATTTAGTCTGCATTGACAAGATTGTCATTAGAATCAACCACTTTTGTTAATCAACCAATTGCACATGTTATAGTCTGTCTTCCAAAAGACATACAACTGTTATCTAAAAATATATGTTTGAAGCCCGAATGCCAAGATCATGACAAGTCTAGAGTTATCAGACAAATAAAATGTTTTACTTAAAGTTTTATCAGAGAATGCTAGACATTATAAACAGGACGGAGGCGGTGTCGACTCATTCTGGAGCGTTTGGGGGATCCTCCCAAACTTCTGGCCAAACTTTGAAGAACTCGAGTGTTATTCCAGGACCAAATGGTTTCAAGGCTTGTCCCAACAGACTGAAGACATTAGAGAAAGACCACCTGCGCTCTGACCGGCTGGAGCCAGATGACTGGAGGCTTCGGATATTTACCCACAACACACCTCTCTGACACCTTTATCCTTTTCAACAGACCATTACACACACACACGCAGTCTTCAAATCTGTGCTGCACCACCTACAATTAACTGAGAAGTTTATAAAAGCTAAATATAACTAGAAGAACTAGGACGTGACACAGCAAAATATAGGTCAAATGTGCACTCAGAGCCCCGGCAGAAAGACTTTTCAACTTTTTTAAAGTTTCTGACCGTACCTGCTCGCTCAGCAACGTCTTCAAGTCGAATCAAACCGTGTTCTCCAAAGGTCCCGTGATTCCTTGCCTACATGTCCTCAGTGTGAGCCTCATCCCATCTAAATCCAAAGCAGACGTTGTCACGCGCGTGAGCCGATGGCACAGGACGAGTACAGTAGTGTGTGTGTGTGTGTGTGTGGAGAACAACTCTAGCAGATGCTCTTCCATTTACTGCAGTCCTGTGGAGCCACTCCCCCGATAACCCGAGCTCAGCGTGGCTCCTAAACCAAACCCCCTTCACACACACACACACACACTTCACATCCCAGCAACGGTCAGTTTCACCCAGCCCTTCCTCGGGTTTCTCCAGCTCACTCACGCTCTTTTACATACAAACCTCACACACACTTTACAATACGGTCCACTAGTTAACTAACATGACCTAACAATGAGCAAAACATTTGTTGCAGTATTTATTAATCTTTGTTAATGTTAGTTAATAAAAATCCAGCTGTTCGTTGTTTGTTCATGTTAGTTCACGGTGCATTGACTAATGTTAATAAACGCAACCTTTGATTTTAATAACGTATTAGTTTATTAATGATATCAAAAGATTATTAATGAATGCTGTAGAAGTATTGTTCTATCTTAGTTAATGTAGTTAACAAATGAACCTTATTATAAAGTGTTACCGATAATACAATCTGGTCTTATAGACTTAAAGAAATTGGTGTAGGATTTACTTGGAAAGTAAAGGATCTACTTTTAAATGCTCACTCGGACATTACTAGCAAATACTTACAAAAATACACCAAATAACAGTGAATTAAATGTACAATTTTTAAGTATTTTCTACAATAGTCGTTTTATTTACAACATCAACACATCTTTCTTTACAGGGTAGAATTTAGTTTTAAAACCTAAAAATGGGATAAAATGTAAAATAGTGTTAAATTTCATATTCAACGTTGACTTCTTCAGTGTTTCTGTCTTGTTTTCCAGCACAAATATCTAAACATTCTTAAACCAAGATACATTTTTACCAAAGAAGCAAAATTACACTAGACATTAAGTCTTGTCTTCTAAGAAATAATGAAAATTAAGTGAATTTATGATTAAAATAAGATAAAATATCAGTGCAGTCAGAAAAATAATCTAAGTTTCCCTTTTAATTAAGTTTTTAAAAAAAATTACCCCAGTGATAGGACAAACTCGCCTAATTTTTCCACATCATTTTATGTCATTTTGTACCTCAAATAAAGGATTTGATTTAAGAATATTTAGATATTTCAACTGATAAACAAGACAAAAATACTGAATGAGAGTCCTTTTTTGCATTGAAAATGATTCATCAATTTAAGTATGTGTTCTGAGATGGTGCTTTTCAATCAGAAATGCCATGAATCCACCCAAACAGCCAATATAGACTGCAAAAAAAGATCATTTTCACAAAAAAAAAAATCTATTTCAAGTGGCTCCTTAAGCAACAGTGATCAAACTGAAGTGAGTTGCACCCTTCATGCATCAAATGGAGTTTCAGTCAAATGTCACTCTTTCACGTCTTCAGGTCAACAATGATGTCAGCAGATCCAGACCACAATGCCTGAAAGACTCCACATGGAACAGAGCGTACACAAAGGCCGTCCCTCTCAGAGCCAATCCACTTCCGAATGAGTGTTTTGCTTTTAGCATGCGTGCCGTTTGGGGAAATACACACTTTTTGTCTTTCATTGAAATACTAGGAAGCCTGATTCTGAACTCAGAATGCAAGAACCGTTCAACCAAGCCACCAGGAGACCCAAAGGAACAAGGTTTTTTGACAGAAAAACAAATGTCTACAGTTGGAAAATGAGTGCAACCAAATTCCCCCTTTATGAACGCCTCAGTAGTGACCCCAAAACCCTCAGTGTCCTGCCTAGAAAGACAGTGTACCTCATCTCGCCTTCATTTCCTGAGGAATGTGCCAAAGGTGAAGACCTTCCTGTTGTTTAAACAAACAAAAGCTCAGAGTTTGTTCTCCGTCCAGGAGGACGAGGCTCCCGGTTTCCTGAATGAAGGATGATGGAGGAAGTTATGAAACTCAATTCGTCTACCCGGGGTGGTCTTTGTTCGTACCGCAATCATTTCACCACAAACCAACAACTTTGTGCTGCTGAAATTGAAGCTTCCCTTGGGGGTGTGCAAAAGAAGTGTCAGATTCAACAGCTCGCTTAACTGGCCGATGATCTCGTCGTACCAAACAGTCGACTCACCTTTATTTATACAGAGCTTTTACAATACAGAGTGTTTTAAAGCAGCTTTACAGAGACAACAGGAAAATAATGCAACAACGTTTGTTTCTAGAAGAATATAGCGTCACATTCACAGCTTAAGTAAGTTCAGTGATGCTTCATTTTTGTTGTAAAAAGTTATTAATTTAATTCATTTATATATATATACAGTACTGTGCAAAAGTTTTAGATCGGTAAGATTTTTTAAGTTTTTAAATGAAGTCTCTTCTGCTCACCAAGGCTGCAATTATTTGATAAAAAATACAAAAAAAACAGTAATATTGTGAAATATTATTACAATTTAAAACAGCGGTTTTCTATGTGAATATATAGTAAAGTGTAATTTATTCCTGTGATCAAAGCTGAATTTACATCATCATTACTCCAGTCTTCAGTGTCACATGATCCTTCAGAAATCAGGATAATATGATGATTTGATGCTCACAAAACATTCATTATTATTTTCAATGTTGAAAACAGTTGTGTACAATTTTTTTTTCTAAATTGTTTGATGAAGAGAAAGTTCAAAAGAACAGCGTTTATTTAAGATAGAATATTTTCTAACATTATAAATGTCTTTACTGTAACTTTTGATCAGTTTAACTCATCCTTGATGAATAAAAGTATTGATTTATTATATTTCTTTCCCCCAAAAATAAAATTTAAATTCTTACTGACCCCAAACTTTTGAAGGGTAGAGTTTAATGTTACAAAAGCTTTAGATTTCAGATAAATGCTGTTCTTTTTTAGTTTCTATTCATCATAGCATCATGAAATAAAAATGTAAAAAACTGTTTTCAACACTGATAATAATCATAAATGTTTCTTGAGCATCAAATCATCATATTATCCTGATTTCTGAAGGATCATGTGACACTGAAGACTGGAGTAATGATGATGATAAATTCAGCTTTGATCACAGGAATAAATTACACTTTACTATATATTCACATAGAAAACCGCTGTTTTAAATTGTAATAATATTTCACAATATTACTGTTTTTTTTGTATTTTTTATCAAATAATTGCAGCCTTGGTGAGCAGAAGAGACTTCTTTTAAAAACTTAAAAAATCTTACCTGCCTAAAACTTTTGCACAGTACTGTATATAGCCGCTCTGGACAAAAACGTGATGTCATTGTTCAGCTCAGTTCAGTTCTCATATAATGCAGGAGATCAATAATATTATAAATTCAATTAAATGTCCCTAACTAGGCAAAAAAAAAAAAAGGGCAAAAAAGGCAACAGTGTCAGAATGGAGAAACAAAAAAAGGACAACAACTGCAGCTTAAACTTATTTCCAAAAATCATAAAATCTACCCTACAAATACAGGAAGCCTATAATAGATGCCGACTGTTCAGTGAGCTGTTTTACGACTGCTGCCTTGAATAAAGGGGCTGGTAATGGGATGGAGGTTTTTTGGAGGACAACACCATTGTTGCGTTCAAGGCCACAGAGGTGCAAACACAGCAGGACCGGGACCACAGCGCTGCCTTTGTGTCACAGAAACAAAGAGGAAGAGGGGATGCGTGCCCCGGGCGTCAGCGGCTCGCCGAAAGATAAACAAACCCCCGACCCGCTCTTCACGCATCCCAAACGTTGAGTAACTACTGAAACACTACAGTGGGGATGTAAAAGAGATTGCTTTGGAGTCAAAAAGGATCATTGTTTTCAGAAATGCTGTTTTTGGTCCTCTATTTGAATTCACAGCTTCAGAAACTGCAAAGTGTCACTTCAACCACGTTGTCTTTCACTCACAGGCCTCGAACAACCACTGGAACATAGTTTTGGTCTCATTTAGTTAGTAAACCGAGCAATATATTCATCTTGACAGGTGCTGCTCTTCCTCGGGATTTGTGTGAGGTTATGTTTAAAATGAGAAATAAGTTCTATAGTGGTTTTCAGTTTGAATTGGTTTTTCTGACATCACTGGTATGTATTTTTTATCTTTGTCATTTTGCATCTCTATTAAAGGAATAGTTAATTTACTCGCCGTCAAGTTGTTTCAAACCTGAGTTTCTTCTGCTAAACACAGATATTGTGAAGAATGTCGGTAATCAAACGGTTGATGGACCCCATTGACTTCCATAGTATTTCTGGTAACACTTTATTTTACAGTGTCCTTGTTACATATGTTACTTAATAATACATGCATAATTACATGCAACTACAACAAGTCCAACCCTAACCCTATAGTAAGTACATGTATTCGTTAAATATTACTCAGTACTTAAATATATAATTACACTGGAACATTGACTCATTAAAATAAAGTGTAACTATTTTTTTCCTACTATGGAAGTCAATGGAAGCCACAACATTATTCACATTATCTGTGTTCAGCAGAAGAAAGAAAAACAGGTTTGAAGCAACTAAATAATGATTTCATTTTGAAGTATTCTATTCAATTAAAAGCATCTAGATTTAAGACCTTAGATATCTGTACTGAAAAACGAAAGTAACTAATGTAAATGAGCTGTAGTGTGTCGAGCCTCAGGTCAGCGACCGACACCCCCCGCAAACACTGACGGATGTGAACGAAGTCATTTGTACAAACTCCTGAGCCAAAAATACCAGTGGTTTCCCAAAACCCCTTGAGAAGAGCTTCACATGAGCACTCTATCAGCCCTCGTTTTCAGGACGCCCCTGGAAATAGACCAATCCATCACGCTGAGGCTCTGTTGTGGCTCTCGTTTCACAGTTCAGGGTTGAACAAGGATTCCAGCGCAATATAAAACAGGACAAGTCACACATCCCTGACCCGGGAGCCTTTCTAAGCTCACGAGGGTCGTAAAGCCGACCTCATGGTCACCGCGGCTCAACAGCTCCTCACACCTGGCTCCAAACGCACGGCTGTAAAACCCAAAGGATAATTTGACCCGGCATGTCCTGACGCACTCGGGCCCGTTCAGAGCCTCCGCCATTAACGGATTAGTTAGTTAAAATGTCCTGATAATTTACTCTCCTCACTCTCCTCTTCATGTCTTCAGTAGAAAGAAATGAAGTTTTTTTTAGGAAAACATTCCAGGGTTTCCTCCATATAGTGACTCCAATGGGGTCCAACGGGTCGAAGGTCCAGATGTGAGTTTCAGTGCAGCATCAAAGTCTCGACACGATCCAGACGAGGAATAAGAGTCTCATCTACACAAACCAGCGACATTTATAACACAATAAACTTTTTAACCACTAATGCTGGTCTTGCACTCGCTGTGATGCGACACACATTACATCATCAGGGTGAAAGGTCACGCGTGTTCTTGTAAAAAAGGTAGAGTAGGCCCTTAAACTTAAAAATCATCCATCATCGTTGTTTTACCTTTTATTTATTTGGTTTCACTTTATTTTGATGGTCCCTTTAACACATTCTGTTGACTATAAGTATTGTTGCTCCTACATGTCTACTAACTCTCATTCGAGTGTTAGTAGAGTATTAATAGACTGGAAGGGTTAGGGTTAGATTAAGTTGACATGTAGTTGAAAAGTTACTTATAGTCAGTAGAGTGTCTGTTGGAGGACCATCACAATAAAGTATATGCAGATATTAAGCAGACACTCTACTAATACTCTAACTTATCTAATACTCTACTAATATTCTAACTAATACTCTACTGATACTCTACTGATACTCTAATGATACTCCAATGAGAGTTAGTTGACATATAGTTCAGTTACTTATAGTCAATAGCACATTCAAAAGGGACCATCAAAATAAAGTGTTACCATTTATTTATTTATTTATTTATTTTTGTAAAGGGCGTTTGAGCGGTCTGTTCTTCCGTCTACGTCAGTCACGCGTGACCTTTCAACGGGATTACGTCATTTTAAAAGTTTTGGATCGGTAATATTTTGTATATCTCACCAATTCTGAGAAGAACGCAAGACATAAACATGAAATTGCATTATATTTGATTCCATAGCTTTAGTCGTGTTTCTCAGCCGTCCTGTGAGAGCATGTTTCAGTGTGTAGCGCTGATCATGTGACAACACACATCTTGATGACGTGCAGGAGTGAGTTAATTCTGAAGGGAACTGGTCCTTTAACTCGGGTCCCAAAGGATTGACCCATATTTGACAGTCCTAAATTCAGATCTTAATGTGGGCCAATTATCACATGGACGACTGTGTTCCTGTAATAGCCATGCTATTCACTCAAGAGCCTCACATTGTGTGTATTGGCTGGAGATATCCCAGCATGCTTTGAGGTTCAGACTGGTGCGATGGCCCTGAGTTTGTCTGCTATTTATGACTGTGAACAGCTATTGTTCCAGATAGACCTCAGTTGTGTCCACTCCTTATCATAAAAGAGGCTGTTCGGGGACTTTAATGACCTGCCAATGGCCGTTATCAGAACACAGGCCGAACAAAGGAACAGCCATAAACAACAATAAAACACTGTTATCCTACTGTAAAAAGCAAAGGCTTGAAGAATAGCGAGAGGTCAACCGCTGTAGCCCTCGCTGGCCTGATATTGACTTCACGAAATCATCACTGCCGAGCGCAGGTCAGACACACACACACACACCAACACATCCACAAACTGTTGCTGTTCCGTAGAATTGAATCCAGATTATATCAATCTTTGGTGTGACTGAGGTTTCGGCCAGGAACACTTGACCTTGCGGAGGCTGGTTTCAGACACACAGACAGAATTTGGGGTTGGTGAGATTTTTTTTGTAAAAAAAAAAAGTATCCTCTGCTCACCCAGGCTGACTTTATTGATAAAAAATTCAGTAAAAATTTTGAAATATTATTATGATTTGAATCAACTGTTTTCTATGTGAATATATAGTAAAGTGTAATTTATTCCTGTGATCAAAGCTGAATGTTCAGCATCATTACTACAGTCTTCAGTGTCACATGATCCTTCAGAAATCAGGATAATATGATGATCTGATGACCAGGAAACATTTATGATTATTATCAATGTTGAAAAGTCATATTTTTGTGGAAACATCATATATTTTTATTTTTACATGATTTTTTTGATGAATAGAAAGTTTAAAAAACAGTGTTTATTTGAAATAAAATTTATTTTGTAACATTATAAATGTCTTTACTGACACTATCAATTTAGTGCATCCTTGCTGAATAAAATATTAATTTAATTGAATAAAAAGGAACTAAAAACTCAATCTAGTCATTAATGCTGGATTTACTGTATGTCCCCATCACTATGTACATCTACACTAAATCTAAAGCACATACTAAAGTCAGACTGTGACCGAGCAACACACACACACACACACGTGCACACTCACACACTCACACACACACACACAGCACCCCGGGGTGTTTAAGGGCAGGAAGCTGCTTTATAGAGGGAGACTATAACGACACAATGACCGTCTGCGCGCACACACACACACACACACACACACACACACACTCTGAGGGCAGCGAGGTCGAGTGGGCTTTTGTTCTGCTGACGGTTTAGTGACAATGTAACGGTTTACTTACACAACAAAGACAGTAACTTACACACAATCCTACAATTTAGTTCATTTGTTGAAACACCAATAAGACAATCTGATGTGATTCTATTCCTTTAAAGAAAATTAAACCTGTTTTTGGGCCATTATGTTTTTTTTTACATGATTTACATTATTTTCCGTAACAATTACGTATTTACCTTCAGTTCTCATTGTCATAATGCAAAAAAAAAAAAAAAAGATTACCGGTAGATATTATACACATAAAAAAAGTCAATTTATGAAAAAATATGTTACACTAAAATATACTTATGATTTTTAAAAAGTATTTATACAGCACAGTCATAGTTGTGTTACTGCTTTTAATTTATGCTTGTTAAATTTAAATTTACTGCCTTTAAATTAGCAGAAATTAAAGGCAGTAAATTTAAATTTAACAAGCATAAATTAAAAGCAGTAACACAACTATGACTATGTAAAAATGTTCAGATGGATTACTGAAAAGGATACTGCACAAATACTTTACATACTTTATAAAAAAACAAGTATAAAGATATATTAAAATGACTATTAAATATACATACATATATGTATACACACACTCAAACAAATCTTCAAATGGATTACCTAAAAGTAATTATAAAGCAAAAATATTTATATATTTATTTAATAATAATCAATAAATATATAAATCATCAAAAATTTTTTTTTAATTATTTTAATTATTTATTTGAAGTAGTTGTAAATCATGGTCATATTTGTTTTACTGATTTTGATTTATACTAATAAAGGTTTCCTGCATTTATGCTCTTAAATTAATT
>JAULUF010000081.1:792500-820000 GCA_031834385.1 Semotilus atromaculatus
TGAGAGAGATAGTGTGTGAGTGAGTGAGTGAGTGAGAGAGATAGTGTGTGAGTGAGTGAGTGAGTGAGTGAGTGAGTGAGAGAGATAGTGTGTGAGTGAGTGAGTGTGTGAGTGAGTGAGTGAGTGAGTGAGTGAGTGAGTGAGTGAGTGAGTGAGTGAGAGAGATAGTGAGTGAGTGAGTGAGTGAGTGAGTGAGTGAGTGAGTGAGTGAGTGAGTGCATCTGGTTTTGTGCTGTTCTAATGTTTTCTTTCAGCCTTGAGCAGGAACACAGTGTGATCCTTCCAAACAAACTGCTCTGTTTGATCACCTCCGTCTCTCTCTCTGTCTGAACACACACACACACACACACACACACACACGGTCTCTGAATCACGTCCTCCTGTCCTCACTGTGTCATTCTGTCAATATTGACTCACCTGTAGCGTGACCTCTGACCTCTCGCCACCACATCCTCCATCAAACACACACTCAGTACAGTACAAGAACAGCAGCTCATTATTACACACACACTGAATCACACCTGTGTGTGTGTGTGTGTGTGTGTGTGTATATGAGTGAGTGAGTGAGTGTGTGTGTGTGTGTTTGTGTGAGAGAGTGAGTTTGCGTGTGAGTGTGTGTGTGTGTGTGTGTGTCATCAGTCCTGCGCTCATGAAAGACGCTGTTATTCGCTCTGAGTCGTTCAGTCGCGTGCGGCTCTAAAGCTGCCGGAGGGTTCACACCCGACACAAGCCTGGCTCTGTGTGTATCAGGCACTAAACCAACACACACTGGAGTCTCTCTCTCTCACACACACACACACACACACACACACTCAAATTAAAGACGTTTTTAGGAGATTCCTCTTGGGTTCAACCAATGAAAAGAATGTTTACTTTTTTACTATCTTTTTAGTTTTAGATACAGTTAGTAGATTTGATTCATTTCCATGACTTTTCTGAGTATAGAAATGACTTTTAAAACAAGGTTTTCCAAGACTTTCTGGATCAAGCTTTTTCAGAGACACAAAACAGCTGAATTAACATCAGAACCATCTTCATTTTTAGTCCTTTTTTGGAACAGTTTAAATCATCATCAGTCTTCAGTGTCACATGATCCTTCAGAAATCACTCTAATATGATGATTTGATGCTCAAGAAACATTTATTATTATTATTAATGTTGAAAACAGTGTAAAAAAATGTCAGGATTCTTTGATGAATACAATGTTTAAAAAAGAACAGCATTTATTTGAAATATAATCTTTTGTAACATTATTTATGGTCTTTAGTGTAAGTTTTTATCAATTTAATTAAGCCTTGATGAATAAAAGTATTGATTTCTTTTATTTATTTCCCTAAAAATTTTTAAATAAATCTTACTGACCCCAAACTTTTAAACAGTAGTGTTTAATGTTGCAAACGTTTTCAATTTCAGATATCAGATCTTGAATTTTAGTTGTTTTCGCTTTTTCGATTGAGTTTAAATCATCATTCATTGTAAGTTTGCTGAGAGCCTCGGACTCCTTTTGTAAAAACACTGATCTAAATGACTCAATATAAGAAGAAAACTGCACTAAAGCATTTTAAACACATTAAGGATAACCATGCATGGCCTCAGAGCACCACTAGAGGACGACACCATCTCAAACACTTCACCGTCATCAAACAGTTCACCGTCATCTCACACACACGTCACCGTCATCTCACACACGTCACCGTCATCTCACACACGTCACCGTCATCTCACACACGTCACCGTCATCTCACACAAGTCACCGTCATCTCAAACGCTTCACCGTCATCTCACACGCTTCACCGTCATCTCACACAAGTCACCGTCATCTCAAACGCTTCACCGTCATCTCACACAAGTCACCGTCATCTCAAACGCTTCACCGTCATCTCACACAAGTCACCGTCATCTCAAACGCTTCACCGTCATCTCACACAAGTCACCGTCATCTCAAACGCTTCACCGTCATCTCACACAAGTCACCGTCATCTCACACAAGTCACCGTCATCTCAAACGCTTCACCGTCATCTCACACACTTCACCGTCATCTCACACACACGTCACCGTCATCTCACACACGTCACCGTCATCTCAAACGCTTCACCGTCATCTCACACGCTTCACCGTCATCTCAAACGCTTCACCGTCATCTCACACGCGTCACCGTCATCTCACACAAGTCACAGTCATCTCACACGCTTCACCGTCATCTCACACGCTTCACCGTCATCTCACACGCTTCACCGTCATCTCATACGCTTCACCGTCATCTCAAACACGTCACCGTCATCTCACACGCGTCACCGTCATCTCACACAAGTCACAGTCATCTCACACGCTTCACCGTCATCTCACACGCTTCACCGTCATCTCACACGCTTCACCGTCATCTCATACGCTTCACCGTCATCTCAAACACGTCACCGTCATCTCATACGCTTCACCGTCATCTCAAACGCGTCACCGTCATCTCAAACGCTTCACCGTCATCTCACACGCTTCACCGTCATCTCACACAAGTCACCGTCATCTCAAACGCTTCACCGTCATCTCACACAAGTCACAGTCATCTCACACACTTCACCGTCATCTCACACGCTTCACCGTCATCTCACACACTTCACCGTCATCTCACACGTCACCGTCATCTCACACAAGTCACCGTCATCTCAAACGCTTCACCGTCATCTCACACACTTCACCGTCATCTCACACACACGTCACCGTCATCTCACACACGTCACCGTCATCTCAAACGCTTCACCGTCATCTCACACGCTTCACCGTCATCTCAAACGCTTCACCGTCATCTCAAACGCTTCACCGTCATCTCACACGCTTCACCGTCATCTCAAACGCGTCACCGTCATCTCACACGCGTCCCCGTCATCTCACACACGTCACCGTCATCTCACACACGTCACCGTCATCTCACACACGTCACCGTCATCTCACACAAGTCACAGTCATCTCACACGCTTCACCGTCATCTCACACGCTTCACCGTCATCTCACACGCGTCCCCGTCATCTCACACACGTCACCGTCATCTCACACACGTCACCGTCATCTCACACACGTCACCGTCATCTCACACAAGTCACAGTCATCTCACACGCTTCACCGTCATCTCATACGCTTCACCGTCATCTCAAACACGTCACCGTCATCTCACACGCTTCACCGTCATCTCAAACGCGTCACCGTCATCTCAAACTCACACGCTTCACCGTCAACTCACACGCTTCACCGTCATCTCACACGCTTCACCGTCATCTCACACACTTCACCGTCATCTCAAACGCGTCACCGTCATCTCAAACTCACACGCTTCACCGTCATCTCACACACTTCACCGTCATCTCAAACGCGTCACCGTCATCTCAAACTCACACACGTCACCGTCATCTCACACGCTTCACCGTCATCTCACACGCTTCACCGTCATCTCATACGCTTCACCGTCATCTCAAACACGTCACCGTCATCTCACACGCTTCACCGTCATCTCAAACGCGTCACCGTCATCTCAAACTCACACGCTTCACCGTCAACTCACACGCTTCACCGTCATCTCACACGCTTCACCGTCATCTCACACACTTCACCGTCATCTCAAACGCGTCACCGTCATCTCAAACTCACACGCTTCACCGTCATCTCACACACTTCACCGTCATCTCAAACGCGTCACCGTCATCTCAAACTCACACACGTCACCGTCATCTCACACGCTTCACCGTCATCTCAAACACGTCACCGTCATCTCACACGCGTCACCGTCATCTCAAACTCACACGCTTCACCGTCAACTCACACGCTTCACCGTCATCTCACACGCTTCACCGTCATCTCACACACTTCACCGTCATCTCACACGCTTCACCGTCATCTCAAACGCGTCACCGTCATCTCAAACGCATCACCGTCATCTCAAACGCTTCACCGTCATCTCACACACTTCACCGTCATCTCAAACGCTTCACCGTCATCTCAAACGCTTCACCGTCATCTCAAACACGTCACCGTCATCTCACACGCTTCACCGTCATCTCACACACTTCACCGTCATCTCAAACGCTTCACCGTCATCTCAAACAAGTCACCGTCATCTCAAACGCTTCACCGTCATCTCAAACGCTTCACCGTCATCTCACACGCTTCACCGTCATCTCACACGCTTCACCGTCATCTCACACGCTTCACCGTCATCTCAAACGTCATCTCACACACTTCACCGTCATCTCACACACTTCACCGTCATCTCACACGCTTCACCGTCATCTCACACACTTCACCGTCATCTCAAACGCTTCACCGTCATCTCAAACGCGTCACCGTCATCTCAAACGCTTCACCGTCATCTCAAACACGTCACTGTCATCTCACACACGTCACCGTCATCTCACACACTTCACCGTCATCTCACACACTTCACTGTCATCTCACACACTTCACTGTCATCTCACACACTTCACTGTCATCTCACACACTTCACTGTCATCTCACACACTTCACCGTCATCTCAAACGCTTCACCGTCATCTCAAACGCGTCACTGTCATCTCACACACTTCACCGTCATCTCACACACTTCACTGTCATCTCACACACTTCACCGTCATCTCAAACGCTTCACCGTCATCTCAAACGCTTCACCGTCATCTCAAACGCTTCACCGTCATCTCAAACGCTTCACCGTCATCTCAAACGCTTCACCGTCATCTCAAACGCTTCACCGTCATCTCAAACGCTTCACCGTCATCTCAAACGCTTCACCGTCATCTCAAACGCTTCACCGTCATCTCACACACTTCACCGTCATCTCAAACGCTTCACCGTCATCTCAAACGCTTCACCGTCATCTCAAACGCTTCACCGTCATCTCAAACGCTTCACCGTCATCTCACACACTTCACCGTCATCTCAAACGCTTCACCGTCATCTCAAACGCTTCACCGTCATCTCAAACACGTCACCGTCATCTCAAACGCTTCACCGTCATCTCAAACGCTTCACCGTCATCTCAAACGCTTCACCGTCATCTCAAACGCTTCACCGTCATCTCACACACTTCACCGTCATCTCAAACGCTTCACCGTCATCTCAAACGCTTCACCGTCATCTCAAACGCTTCACCGTCATCTCAAACGCTTCACCGTCATCTCACACACTTCACCGTCATCTCAAACGCTTCACCGTCATCTCAAACGCTTCACCGTCATCTCAAACACGTCACCGTCATCTCAAACGCTTCACCGTCATCTCAAACACGTCACCGTCATCTCAAACGCTTCACCGTCATCTCAAACGCTTCACCGTCATCTCAAACGCTTCACCGTCATCTCACACACTTCACCGTCATCTCAAACGCTTCACCGTCATCTCAAACACGTCACTGTCATCTCACACACTTCACCGTCATCTCACACACTTCACTGTCATCTCACACACTTCACCGTCATCTCACACACTTCACCGTCATCTCACACACTTCACCGTCATCTCACACACTTCACCGTCATCTCAAACGCTTCACCGTCATCTCAAACGCTTCACCGTCATCTCAAACGCTTCACCGTCATCTCAAACGCTTCACCGTCATCTCACACACTTCACCGTCATCTCACACACTTCACCGTCTTCTCACACACTTCACCGTCATCATCACAGAGAAGATTTAACCAAACCTGAGCTCAAAAACATCATTTCAAGCACACATCAAAGCCAGTTCGTCCTGATGCGTTCAGGCCTCCATCGTCTCAATCTGGGATCAAGAGGGTGAAGAGAGGATCTGTCTCTCAAAGAGTGTGTGTGAATGCCAGTCCATATGGAAACGGAGTCCTGTTGACGTTTGCGAGGCCCTGTGGGGGCGAACTCTGCCAGCTGGCGTCACAGCAAACGCTTCACGACTGCGGTCACAGGTATGTGCAGATAAACCCCTACTGCACCACGGTAAAGCTGATTTATACTTCCCTGCTGGCTCTAACTGCGCTTATCAAAAGTAAAACATCATCTTCTACTCGCCGTCACGCCATTCCAAACCGGTCTGACTGCAGTTCTTCAGTGGAAAACAAAACAAGGTATTTTTATAAATTCTTCCATGCAATGAATTTTTCCATGTAATGAATTGGCTAACATGACTATCAACTTCCTAAAAAAAAAAAACTTAAAAAAAAAACACCACAAAGCATCCCAACAGGTCAAGTCTTCATATGGACGAATGTTACGATGCTGTTTTTGTGCTTTTTGCAGCCGGACAGTTGCAGTTCACTGTGGACTGAATGGAAAAGAGCTGCATAAAGTTTCAGCAAAAATGAATAAATAACAGCATAAAGGTTTGGAAAGTATGGAGGCTTGTTTTCGGGACAGAAAAAAAAAAAGGGGGAAAAAAGGCAATTGTGACTTTTAAGAGAATTTTTTTCTCTTAATTCCTCCTTTTTCCTCAGTATTTCGAGTTTATTTCCTATATATTTATTTCCTCAGTATTTCGAGTTTATATCTTGCTTATTCTAAAGAAATCCAAATTGTTAGATTCTAGAGGTGCGAGAAAAAAGTCAGAATTGTGAGTCGCAATTACTGTATTTATTTGTGTATTCCGTGGTGGACACAAGCTGAGGATGACTATCATAATGACACACCTAATCTCATTTTTACACTGATCGATTCCCACAGTCTCTGGAAAGAGGCAGAGATACAGATCAGTGAAGTAAAGCAAAGAACATGAAGAACAGCGCCCGAGGAATCTCAAGGAAACCTTGGGATTAAGATTAAGATCAGACCCCGTGAGAGTGTTTGGAAGGAGCAGTTGTCACTGAAGTGACAGGCACAGCTGAGTCAAACACACATGCAAGAAACCCTTCTGTGAGTCTGACAAATTCACTGAAAACTCTGGACTTTTCTGTGAAAACAACCTGGATAAAGAGTTTAGAAATAGACCATAAGCTCTTGGGACACTTTTCCTTTGAGCTTTTCCAGAGTTTTTCCAGACTTCACAACTAAACGCCCCTAATAATAACAACATCAGGCATCAATCTAAGCTCGTCTCTGAATGCGAATGTTACAAAAAGCGCATATTCTATCCATTATAACTGAGCAGAAGTCTTTCACACACGTATGAAACGCTAAACATCAGAACTTACCCGAATATTTCTCCAGTAGCGACCCAAAACAATCCGGTTTCCAGTTCAGATCCTCGTTATCCAGATCCGCGCTCGCGCTCATTGGCGTCGGTCACTGCAGATCCCGGGATTTAAACTGCATATCTGAGGAGAAACACGCTCAGATGAGGGGGACGAGTGTGTTTGTGTGAGCGCTCTGTGTGTGTGTGTGTGTTGGGGAGTTTCGCTTACCTCCTGCGCGCGGCGCGTCCGCGTGCGTCACATGACGCAACGCGCGCACAGACGCAACGCGCGCACAGACGCAACGTAACACGCGCGCACTTTCTGAATTGTATAACATTAAAATATTTTTCTTACTTAGCGTTACTGTCTTGTTCAGAACATATATAGAGATATTCTTAAATTAACTCACATTTAGTTCCTGGAGAAGAAAAATGACTTAAAAATGCAAAATGTAGAAGCAAAATGAAGATAAGTACAAATGTAAGTGCTTATGGTTAAAAACCAGAACAAATATCTGTCAGTGAGGTCAGGAACATACATTTTCTTTACCATGGTTTATTTTTCTGACACTATTGGCATAGCTCGTACTGTGTCATTCATTTTCAGATTTATAGGCTTCAAGAGAAGGACTAGCAACACATTTAATCCACATTAACAACAACAACCAAAGACAGAATGTTCCCCTAAAGTTTTTGTTGTTGTTGTTGTTGTTGTTATTTGTGGGGTCAGAAACCTACATTTTCTTTACCATAGTTTCTTTTTCTGACCCTATTGGCAGATTTAATATCTTTACTCATTTTACCTCTCCATTAAATGTATCTCTATTTAAGAATGTTTAGATATTTGTGTTTTTTGTGCCGTGTGTGAGGGGTTTGGTGGAGGTTGTGACCCGATGACCGGTTCTGTAGTCAGCAGTGCATAAGTGAGACCAGGTTCAGCCTGTCAATCAAACTCTGCTTGATCTTAAGTTTTCTGTTTTACAGTTTTAAATCAGCTTCATCTGGACCAGATGATGTTACATGACTTCATCTTAAATGTCACAAGATACACAGAATCAAACGTCCCAAATTACACTTCTATTATGGTCTGGAAATACGAGTTTTTGCTGCGTGGTCTGAAAGCTTCAGTAAATAAGCAGCAGGAGCTCTTAAAGACGTTGGGTCATCACAGATATCATATCTTCAGAGCTGATTTACGTGCTTGAAGACATGCTAACCCATTAGCCCCCTCACACTCACTCTTATCTGAGGCTTATCTATGCTTTATCTGCCCCAATATTTATGGCAGAGGCTCGTAAAAATGCTTTCAACAACATGATTGAGTTGTAAACTAGCAATGGCCTCCACTTACAGCGCTTTGTAATGGACTGTCCTCGTACTGTGTCGTTTATCTTCAGATTTATAGGCTTCAAGAGAAGGACTAGCAACAAATTTATACATAAACCACAACATTAACAACAACAACCAAAGACAGAATGTTCCACTAGCGTTTTTATTTTTTTGGGAAGCAACTCTTAAGGCCTGTTCACAGTAAGAACGATAACTATATTATCGTCCACACCAGCGCTGCAGTTTTGTCGTCTGTCGCTTTAAATGCTTGAGCTCTTTGAAGTAGGCTGGATTTTGATTGGCTCTCAATGTTTTTATCGTTCATCATCTGGAAAAAAAAAATCGCACTAAATGTGATTTCAATGATGATTATCACTTCCCAATTATCGTGGAATTAAAACAATTATTAATACTGTACTTTATAGTTATCGTTATAGTTAAGGCCGATATTCTAGACGATAACGATAGAGTCCAAACTATAACGATAATGCCACAGAGGACCGATATCGTTGGATTCACTTTAGGCTCGTTCACACCAAGAACAATATTTATTACGATAACTACAACGATGACTATAACGAATGCTATAAAGATAACTATAACGATAACTGGAACGATAACAATAACTATAACAATAACTAGTATGATAACTATACTAATAACTATAAAGATAACTGTAACGATAACTATAATGATAACTATAACGATAACTGCAACGATAACTATTATGATAACCATAAAGATAACTATAACTATAGCGATAACTATAACGATAATGACAACAATAACTATAACTAATGATAGTTGGAATGATAACAATAACTATAGATAACTATGACTTTACCGATGAAGATAACTATAACGATAACTATATGATCGTCCACACCAGTGGACAAACTAACATTCCTATAACTCTGCAGCAAGGTTTTTATGTAATAATAGGAACGTATACAAACTGTTCTCCGATGGTTAATTTGAGGTTTTAGCCATATAATCATAAGCTAACCTTCCACAGTATTTTATTTACACGGAAGAATAGTTCCCTTTCAGACTAACCCAATTAGCCGGTTAGGATTAGCATGTGTCTGTCAGCGGGAGCGTGGAACTGTCCGACACATTTCC
This sequence comes from Semotilus atromaculatus, assembly GCA_031834385.1. Lineage (NCBI taxonomy): Eukaryota > Metazoa > Chordata > Actinopteri > Cypriniformes > Leuciscidae > Semotilus > Semotilus atromaculatus. The sequence goes on from JAULUF010000081.1 coordinate 802,066, forward strand.
CCTAATGACACACAGGACTGCGACGCGTGAGCGAGGACTTCCGCCGCCCTGGGTCACGGCGTGTGCTCGAGAGTTTAATCCTTCAGACTCAGGGCTCAGAGTGTCTCCCGCAGGGAAAGCGCTCCAACAAACCCTTGCTAATTAGGGAAAGATGGCGTTTTCCGTGGAGAACCAGCACAAGTTCTTCATCTCCTGCCGGGATTCTCCTCCTCTTCATCTCTAGAGGGATTTTACTCTTTGAATGGAAATCTAAAGCTGTTTTTTTCCTTTTATTTATCCCTTCCATTAATTAATCTTGAGGTTTCCGGTGTGAAGCTGGCTCTTGGTTGAAGGATAATGGCGTTGTAATTTACAGTGTGATTTGTTATTCCATATAAACTTAACAAATGCAAAAAAGTTTGTTGTCCGTTAAAAGAAAACAGCAGAAGCTCAAAGTGTTGACTTGGATTTAGCATGAAGGAAAACAAACCCTCAGACAGGGCCATTAAATAAACTTCTCTCTAGATTTGGTGTAATTGACCGAATTCTCCAGCAAAATAGAGCGATCCTGTTGAACTCAGTTTACTCAGGAAACCTCTAGAATAAACAAAGGAAGAAAGGCAAACAAACAGAAGCAGCCGAACACCAGTCCACTATCAAACATCAGCCAATCAGAGCTCAGTCCACTATCAAACATCAGCCAATCAGAGCTCAGTCCACCATCAAACATCAGCCAATCAGAGCTCAGTCCACAATCAACCGTCAGCCAATCAGAGCTCAGTCCACCATCAAACATCAGCCAATCAGAGCTCAGTCCACAATCAAACGTCAGCGAATCAGAGCTCAGTCCACCATCAAACGTCAGCGAATCAGAGCTCAGTCCACCATCAACCGTCAGCCAATCAGAGCTCAGTCCACCATCAAACATCAGCCAATCAGAGCTCAGTCCACAATCAAACGTCAGCGAATCAGAGCTCAGTCCACCATCAAACGTCAGCGAATCAGAGCTCAGTCCACCATCAAACATCAGCCAATCAGAGCTCAGTCCACCATCAACCGTCAGCCAATCAGAGCTCAGTCCACCATCAAACATCAGCCAATCAGAGCTCAGTCCACAATCAAACGTCAGCGAATCAGAGCTCAGTCCACCATCAAACGTCAGCGAATCAGAGCTCAGTCCACCATCAAACATCAGCCAATCAGAGCTCAGTCCACCATCAAACGTCAGCCAATCAGAGCTCAGTCCACAATCAAACGTCAGCGAATCAGAGCTCAGTCCACCATCAAACGTCAGCGAATCAGAGAAACAAACTTTGTTGTATTATTTTCCTGTTATCACTGTAAAGCTGCTTTGAAACACTCTGTATTTTAAAAAGAGCGCTTTTTATATAAATAAAGGTGAAAAAATCTACAGAAAATTACTTTTTTGCATTTGAAAATGAAGCATATTTTTGGGCATATACTCATGACATTTAAAGACCAGAAAACTGTGAATGAAGGTATTATTAAAGTTACTGGAAGAACGTTTGTTCGTAACTTTGAGAGAAAAGTCTTTATATTGTCCTGCAGGATTTACAGCATCTCTTGAAGGACATCGGGTCGTGAGGAACGTGTTGTTGTGACTGTCACATGTCTGTTCTGTCGGGACCCTCATGAAGAGAGACGTGTGCTGACCCGGAGAACCAAAGAAAGGAGGACATCAGTGAACGAGGCTAAAACAAACTCGCATTCTGTAGGAAGGAATTGGGAAAGAAACTCAGTTATATGAGACGTTTTTGACATGACGTCTCTCCTCCAGCTCAAGGACTCAAACATCTGCACATCTGTGTTCTGTCCTCAATCAGGGCTCGTTTCAGGAGCACTGCATGGAGAGGTCAATGTTCAAACACACATTTCAGATTATAGCTAAAGTTACCTGGATCCATTCGTTCAGAAAACTGCATTTTAATTGTGTTTTTTATGATCTTTCTCTGGTTTAAGAAAACAGTTTTAGTGGTTTAATTGGCTTCCCAGCAAACAATTTTAGGTTCTGGGAACCTTTTAGTTTTTGGTTCCCAGAACGTCCTTAAGGTTCTGGGAACGTTCCCCTAACCTTAAGGACGTTCTGGGAACCAAAAACTAAAACTATATTTTAGGTTACAAAAATATAACCTAAAAATAACCTACAGGGAACGTTCCTAGAACGTTCTTGTTTGGTTCCCAAAAAAATAACCACATGGGAACCATCGGGAACGTTAGTGGAACGTTCTGTGTTTGCTGGGACAGTAATCAATTCTACGCAGATCTGAACTTAAATCCTGGTAGTTCATGAATGCTTTTGAAATATAATCAGTATGAGAATAAACTGATGATAAATATATACAACTGGTTATTGTGTATTTAAAACGTATTGTTTATTAGTACGATTACAGACCATCAAAATGAAGTGGAACCATATTCTCTCCCAGCCATGATCCTCATTTCTGCAGGCGAGCGCCTCTCAGTTCCACCGGACACATTTCCTCAATGGTTCTGGTTGTGTTCTGCATTCCTCGCTTTGATCCCGGAGTCTCTGGCAGATTCCTGGCGTGTGGAGAGCGATGGGAGGAGTGTGAGGAGTATAAGACACAATACTGGGCCTGTGAGAGCGAGAGCGAGAGTCCGACGCTCAGGACACCGGTCGTGTTAAACTAATGCACGAAACTGAAGCCTGACGGAGTTATGATGCTCTGCACTGACACACATACCATACTTTAGTCTTGCTAAAAATACTTAAAACAAGACGATTATTCAGAAGCAAGACTGCATACGAGTGCATCTGCAAAAAAGAAAAAAAAATCTTTGTATTTTTTGTCTTGTTTTCAATCAATCAATCATATTTATTTCTAAAGCACATTTAAAAACAACACGAGTTGACCAAAGTGCTTTACAGACCCAACTGTACAAAACTAATAAACAAATACGCCTTAAAACAAAACACAACATAAAAACCACATATAACTAAAAACAGTTAAAAGCAGCCGAGAAAAGATTTAACCTATTTAAAACACTTGATGGAATCACAGGATCTAATGTGTAAAGAGAGAGTATTTCTGGTATTGTTTTACAGTTTTTAAACATTCTTTTTTATCATATTTAAATAAAATGAATGTAAAATGTATCTATATATATATATTTTATATATATATTGTATTTTTAGGGGATTTTTTGGTACTAATTTATATTTATGCAGTAGTTATAATCCATTTACTACTTTTTGAGCGTGAACCTTAAAATTTACAACTTATAAATACATACATGTTATGCTTTGGAGCGACAGACTGAAGTTTGGTCTCTTGTTGAAGAAGACGCTTGGTAGATTATTGCTGAAGTGAAAAAGGTGAACTTAAAAAAAGTTGTAGAATTGTATGTTTATTGTTATGAAAAATGTACAAAAATACCATTTTTAAATTTACATGGAATAGATATTCTCCAAAACATGTTTTACTCTAAACCTGTGAGGAAAATAGCCATAAATCTAAGCCATAAATCTAAACTAGCTGTGTTCCAAATTTGAGGTTAATATCTCAAATAAATTTGACTTTGTTTGAGTGCAGAACCAAACGCTTCCACTAGGGGAAACTAGAATTAAACATTCATTCTTAAAAAATCTTTTTTGACCGCACAAACTCCACATTTTGGTGATTTTTACATATCTTCAGTCCTTGTTCTTCTCCAGTAAATGTATCATGATTTAAGAATATTTGTGCTGGAAAACAAGACAGAAACACTGAGGAAGAGCATCATTTTTTTCCATTTGTTTTTAACTCTATTGTTTGTTTATCTCTGCCATCTCTCTCAGACTCTTCTGGTGTTTCTGCCATTAACTCTGAGCGCTGGAGCGAAGCCTCGACACACACACACTCCCAGCAGTCCTTGTGTCCTCGTGTCTCTTTCTTTTAACGTCAACATAAAATCACTTCATAAATGTATCCTAAAATACCTAAAACTCATGCAGCGAGTCATTTCTTCTCATTTTGCGGCATAAAAGATGAAGTGAAAGCATTAAAACAATAATTCATTTCTCCTGATGTGAGTTATGTCACATGAGCCGGAATATCCATCCCATAATGACTGGAAATATATGGCCAGCTGTAAAACGGTGTCATAACTGTATTTTTTAAGGGTGTGTTTATTGTTGAAGACAGATCTGAGGCATGTGTGCGCGTGCGTGTGTGTGTGTGTGTTTAATGCACTGAATGTGTCAGGGTTGATAAATCTGCTCTGGTTTATATGATGAATGGTAAAGCTGGAATTGCTGAAATGCTTCTTTCAAGCATTTTTCAGGTCTTGACGTCCACAAATAAACTTTCCCGCAGGATCTGAGCTTCTCTTGTTAGACTGTGTGTGTATGTTGAGTAAATTCCAGGCTGTGATTTAAAGGGCTGGTGAAATTGAGCTCTGGGAGGAATGGCAGTATAAACCCCATCGAGAGCTTGGTTCCGGTGTGAGGATTCCTCTGAAACAGGGCCGGTTGCAGAGACTTGTTGTTCTCGACACGCTTCTGGAGTCATGAGTCCACACGCAGTGTGTCTGTCTGGGACAAAGCTTACACTCCAATCCTGCGTTCGTTTTTCTACACAAATCCTGAGTTGAGCCTTTTGGGTAATTTTTTTGGGTTATTTTCTTAGTGTTTGGGTAGTTTTTGTGTTACCCAGATCCTGGGTCAGATGTAACAACCCAGTGTTTGTGTAGTTTTTGTGTTACCCAGATCCTGGGTCAGATGTAACAACCCAGTGTTTGTGTAGTTTTTGTGTTACCCAGATCCTGGGTCAGATGTAACAACCCAGTGTTTGTGTAGTTTTTGTGTTACCCATATCCTGGGTCAGACGTAACAACCCAGTGTTTGTGTAGTTTATGTGTTACCCAGATCCTGGTTCAGACGTAACAACCCAGTGTTTGTGTAGTTTTTGTGTTACCCAGATCCTGGGTCAGACGTAACAATCCAGTGTTTGTGTAGTTTTTGTGTTACCCATATCCTGGGTCAGACGTAACAACCCAGTGTTTGTGTAGTTTTTGTGTTACCCATATCCTGGGTCAGACGTAACAACCCAGTGTTTGTGTAGTTTATGTGTTACCCAGATCCTGGGTCAGATGTAACAACCCAGTGTTTGTGTAGTTTATGTGTTACCCAGATCCTGGGTCAGACGTAACAATCCAGTGTTTGTGTAGTTTATGTGTTACCCAGATCCTGGGTCAGATGTAACAACCCAGTGTTTGTGTAGTTTTTGTGTTACCCAGATCCTGGGTCAGACGTAACAATCCAGTGTTTGTGTAGTTTATGTGTTACCCAGATCCTGGGTCAGATGTAACAACCCAGTGTTTGTGTAGTTTTTGTGTTACCCATATCCTGGGTCAGACGTAACAACCCAGTGTTTGTGTAGTTTATGTGTTACCCAGATCCTGGGTCAGATGTAACAACCCAGTGTTTGTGTAGTTTATGTGTTACCCAGATCCTGGGTCAGATGTAACAACCCAGTGTTTGTGTAGTTTATGTGTTACCCAGATCCTGGGTCAGATGTAACAACCCAGTGTTTGTGTAGTTTTTGTGTTACCCAGATCCTGGTTCAGACGTAACAACCCAGTGTTTGTGTAGTTTTTGTGTTACCCAGATCCTGGGTCAGACGTAAGAGATCAAGCATATTCATCTAAAATAATTGTGTGTTTTCAGCTTCAGAATCATGAATATTGTTATTCTGGTGTCTCTATTGTCCTGTGCTTTGGGTTTCAGCACCAAGTCCATCCTATTCGTTTACACACACAGTGTAACACCAGATTTAGCATTTTAATCAACAGTGCATTTTTTGTAACCTCTTATCATATGTCTTGAGTATCGCAATAATATGGTATCGTGATATGTACCGCATCATGAAGTGGGTATCGTTACACACCTAGCATGCTAATTTCGAGTCTGACATTAAAGCAACACCAAGTAACTTTTCCTCTGCGGTCCCCCTACTGGTTGGAAGTGGAATTGTCCATTACCGCTGTCGTAAATAATGTATCCTACCGCCGCCTACTGTCACACACACACTCGTGTTTATCAGCACCGGCTGTGGAATGAACGATGTCCACAGACACGGTAGAGTATGTTGCATTATTTCATGAAAGGATGATGTATTGTGACATCAGAAACGAAGAAAAACTAAATAATGACTATTGTAACGCTTGACGTAAAGCAGTCGAGTTTTGTAGTTATTTTTGTGCTCGGGTTTCGGGTAGGAACATAGTGCCAGTAAAAGCGACACAGACCCCGTCAGGCTATGGTAGACGTGTCATTTAACCTAGTGTAAGTCCATGTACCATCACAAGGGTCTTGGAAATATATTATGAAGGTTGAAAAACTACATAGTGTTCCTTTAATGTTGTTGTGTGTGAATTCTTCACAAACACACTCAGCAACCCGTAATAATGAGCAGACGAAGCCCAGGATCAGTGTGAGCTCAGCGTGTCTCCTCATCTCGCTCAGTCAATATCCCGATGAACAGTTGCGTTATGAGCTAATGAAGGCCTGTGCGTGTGCTCCCTCAGGTCCTGTATTAACATGCTAATGTACAGGCTTGTTTTGCTCCGGTTGATTTCTCTCATTGTCCAAAAAACAGGACGGCTTCATGCCCGCTGCCTCATTAGCATAATCATGAATCAGAAACGCTGATGTAACGTGACATATGAGCAGACGCGACTCTAGAAGAGCTGGATGAAATATAATGAACTTAATATACAGTCAACCCTAAATATATCAGACACCGTCAACATTTCTCACATTATCACAGTTTATTCTCTATAGTTTACAAAATGGTAATAAAATATGACAAGAACTCAGATTTAAACTGTGTCAGATCAAATTCATCTTGATAATGTCAGATAACTGAGCAGAACATGATCATGTTAAAGTGTCTGAATCATTTATGGTCCCATATTTGTACATTTTACTCTTAGTCCCTGTATGAAGAATTATTGTGTATAATATGTCACAGTTTACTGTATTCTGCTCTCCTCACTTACATAAATGAACTATAGTGTCCTGCACACACTACTGAAACAATATCAAAAGTGATATCTGGTGCCTGAATAATTTTTAGTTTGCCTGTAAATCACTGTATTTAAAGGAACAGTAGCCAGCACTTCATTATCATAACCCATCAGAAAGTTGATTTTGCAACTATATGTCGTTTCGCGCATCGCTTAAACCCGACAGAAACCGCATGTGAGTCTGCCGATGTAAACGTGGCTCTCCTGATGCATCATGGGTCGTTGTTGGCTTCTTCATTCCCTGCGTGTATTAATGACGGCTTATTGATCTCAGGTAAATCATGAATATAAACAGGCTAGATAATTCGCCCAGTTATTCACACTGTGATCCATAATCAATACTTTTGATCACATTATTGACCGTTTCCCGCTTCGGCTAATTAGATTTTAAATTGCTTTGTGTGTAAATTTACATTTACGTGTATTTAGCAGATGCTTTCTGACGGCAGTGACGTATGTATGCATGAGGAATATGATACAATGAATCTGATCAAAAACAATAATGATCAAAAATATAAATATGAAGTATTATAAAAATATTATTAACTTTAAAATTGAATGAATTTGTTCAAATGTATTGGTTTAATTGTTTTTAATAAAACATTAAAGTTTTTTATTAAAAATAAATATATAGAAAAATATATAACTATACATAAGTATATATATATATATATATATATATATATATATATATAATATTGAAAATAAAAAATATAACTTGTATAAAATCTATTTTATATAGATTTTATTTTATAAAATATATCAATATTTGTTCCATACATAGTTATAAATTTAATAAACTACAATTACATTATATATTTAGTAATAATTCTGCTTATGTAGTTAAAAATGTTTTTGTTATATTATTTATATGTTTTAAATGTTTCTCTTTTCATAAAACTACACTTAAATTTAATAAATCTTTCACTGTATTTTGATTAAATTAATGCAACAGCCCAGTCTGTGTGTGTGTGTGTGTGTGTGTGTGTGTGTGTGTGTGCGTGTGTGTGTGTGTGTGTGTGTGTGTGCGTGTGTGTGTGTGTGTGTGTGTGTGTGTGTGTGTGTGCGTCTGTGTGTGTGTGCGTCTGTGTGTGTGTCTGTGTATGTGTCTGTGTGTGTGTGTGTCTGTGCGTGTGTGTGTGTGCGTGTGTGTCTGTGCGTGTACGTGTGTGTCTGTGTCTGTGTATGTGTCTGTGTGTGTGTGCATGTGTGTCTGTGCGTGTGTGTGTGTGTGTGTGTGTGTGTGATTCTCACATGGTTCCACTCAGACTCTGTTCAGTGCGGCTCTTATTTCTGGAGTCGGTGGGTCCGGGTGTGTGTGTGTGTGTGTGTGTGTGTGTGTGTGTGTGTGTGTGTGTATTTAGGTCAGAACAGATCCGCGAGTATCGTGCTTTACGATCTACACACGCTGTGTCACATCACATTACTCACTCCAAACCTGCATGACTATCTATGGCCTGTGGAACAGAAAATATATTTGTCAAATGTCTGTGTTTTATGGTTCAGACAATGTTGTTTTTACCCCATAATATAATTTGATTGTCCTGCAAATCTCAACATTCGTTCCATGTTGTTGTGATTCGCTTTATTTCACAAGCAGAAACACACACACACACACACACACACACCTGGACAGCAGCTGTGGATTCACTGAAATGTGGCCCGTCACTCAAGTGATATGAAGAAGATGGTACATTTACACAAGGAGGAACGAACAAACAGAGTTAATTGAACGTGTAATTAGTTCAGACCTGATCTACGACTCAACAGAGATGCATGAAGAATGAGTCACAGAAATAGACCTGCGTAAGTTCAGATGGACATGAGGGAAAATAAAGGATGACAGAATCTGGAAGCTTCTGCGGGCAGATCTTGATATCACACATTACTCACACACACTCATCAAACACAGCATTCAGGGAGCAAACCTGTATCAAACGACATCACACACACACACATCTCTAACAACAACACAATCAGATCGGATATTTCCTGTCAGCCCATATTTTTCTAGTTTACTGGGATGATTCCTCACAGGACGTCGTGACTAGCACTCATAAAAATGCATGACATCACCTGGAGAGTCAAGAAGTCATCTTGTAGTTTTGGTCTCCGTGGATACGAGTGTTTGATTGACAGCTGCTCCCTCCTTGCCATCCGGCCCACATCTGAGGATGGGAAAATGTCTGTTCCTCATTTTAAATGTTACATTTTTTTAAAAGAGCAAAAAAAGGAGATCTGTGTGGAAAGTGTGAGACGTGTCAAGGAGAAGAAAGGTGCCACAAATGCCCTAAAACTGTCAGAACAAACACTCAGTACACCTTAGAAACTGCTTAGCAACATCCTAGCAACAACTCAGAACACCCAAGCTACATCCCAGAACATTCTAGGAAAAGCATAGCAACACCCCAGGAAGCAATGAGCCTAGAAACTGCTTGGAAACATCCTGGCAACAACTCAGAACTCTAAATCAACCTCCCAAAGCACTCTAGGAAAAGCATAGCAACACCCTAGCAACCAATGACCATAGAAACTTCTTTTGCAACATCCTGCCAACACCTCAGAACAATAGAAACTGCTTAGCAACATCCTAACAACAACTCAGAACACCCAAGCAACATCCCAGAACACTATAAGAACAGCATAGCAACACCCTAGCAACCAATGACCCAATAAACAGCTTAGCAACACCCTGGCAACAACTCAGAACACACAAGCAACCTCACAGAGCACTCTAGGAACAGCATAGCAACACCCTAGCAACCAATTACCCCAGAAACTGCATAGAAACATCTTGGCAACAACTCAGAACACCCAAGCTACCCCCCAGAGCACTCTAGGAACCGCATAGCAACACTCTAGCAACCAATGCTCACAGAAACTGCTTAGTAACTTACTGGCAACAACTCAGAACACCCCCCAGAACACTCTAGGAACAGCATAGCAACAATCTAGCAACCAATGATCATAGAAACAGCTTAGGGACTCTTTAGGAAATGCATAGCAACGCCCGAGCAACCAGTCAAAACACCATATGAAGTGCTTAGCAACATCCTGGCAACAACTCAGAACACCCTAGCAACCTCCCAGAATACTATAGAAACCAGGCATATTTCTTTGGAAACTATAAGAATCTAGTTTTATTAAGTAGATACTGATTCTTCACTGAGCTTGAAAGCATTATCAGAGGTCATGTTAGTTTTAGTTAAACAATAAAAACCCTGCACAGTACTGTTGTAAAATGCATAACTGTCATGTGAAGCACTGGAGGGCTTTAACCTCAGATGTTCAAGAGCCACTTTGGAGAGTGTTTTCTAGAGCACTTGAACCTTTAACCCTCCATTTTATTCCCAGGATCCCCTCACCCGATCGCCTGTGGGTTCAAAGCCACGTGAACCCTGGGCCGGCGGGGTCAAAGGTCACGCTCCATAGGGCAGCAGAATCCAGAGACGTTTAACAGCTCAATCAGAGAGCAAGACTCAACAGAGATTATAAACTACTGTGACGCCATTAGATGGTAAAATACCATGTTATTATGATATGCACCATAGTGCTGAATGATGTACTCCAATATTATGCATAAACGCGTAACAAAAAAAGTAATTGGCATTTAAATGACGACAACCACAACAGAATGATCTCAATACAAGTATTCCAGCATGATTCATGACTCGTGAATAATTACCCAGTCACCCCTGGGGCACACGCATCTTCTGAAGGACCGGTTTCTGAAAGATTCACCTCAAGAAAACCCAACGAACACAGTTTTAAGATGTCCGACATGATTTATGCTTTCACAAAATAAGTCTCTCAGTGTGAAAGGTTGAACATGTTCTCTGAGCGGCACACAAACACGTTTTACAGCAGTGAGCGTCACGAAGCGCCATTCCGAACATGCTCTACCTTTGAAAACAACTTTAAATCTTGACATTTTTAACCGTAAATGTGAAGAATGTTGTTTCGCACTCATTATAGTACATGTTTATATGTTCATGCTAAAACGGTGTGATCCAAACGCATGGAGATTTTATATGCCATTTAATAAGTAATTAACAGCATTATTATCAGACTAAAGCGATAAAGCTTTACTGAAACACGGAGAGTGGACTGAGCTGGAGTCGGATGTTATTTCTCCCACTATTCTGCTGACTTTACAGATCAAACAAGCAAACAATTAAACCCACAAAACACACTTTACTCAGCTCACGGAGTGTGTTCAAGACATTTCACACTCGCCGCTCGCTTATCAACTCACAGACTTATTCAGGAGCAAATAGCCATGCTATTGCTTTTTATTTGCAGATTTTCAATCTGTATTCAGTGTCCCAGCAGAATGATTTGAGACATTAATGAGATCTCACTGGAACAGTGTTTCTCACACAGCCATATTTCCCTCCTTCAGTGTTCACAGAGTGCATTCTGGGAAGGCATTAATAGCCACATGACTTGATGGATGTGTGTTGGAAGAATTACTCCATACATCACTGTAATAGAGTCCGCCGAGACTTTGACTGCCGACAATTAAACGCTAAAAGCCCCACAAACGAACCGCTTCTGGGAAACACACACACACTCTTTAGTTACTGCTGAGGGTCAATTAGCTGGTGCTAATGAAATAATCAGACACAACCGGGTCTTAAACCATACTTAGTTTAAAGAAAGTTGTGCTGAACTTTAGCATACAAATAACATGCATTAGAACTTTTCACAAAACTAAAGTTGAATTTAAAATGCAACAGTTAGCTTTATCTTTCTGTTCAGAAGACCGTAGAAATCAGTCAAAACACTTTTGCAACCACATAGCAACACCCTAGCAACCAGTCAAATCACCTTTGCAGCCACATAGCAACAGTCTAGCAACCAGTCAAAACGCCTTTGGAGCCACATAGCAACCCTCTAACAACCAGTTAAAACACATTTGCAGCCACATAGCAACATCCTAGCACCCAGTCAAAAACAAATTAGCAGCCACATAGCAACACCCTAGCAACCAGTCAAAACAAATTTGCATCCATATAGCAACACCGTAGCAACCAGTCAAAACACATTTGCAGCCACATAGCAACACCCTAGCAACCAGTCAAAACACCTTTGCAGCCACATAGCAACACCCTAGAAACTAGTCAAAACACCTTTGCAGCCACATAGCAACACCCTAGAAACTAGTTAAAACACTTTTGCAACCACCAGAACAACCAAAAAAATTTGTATACAGGTTGAGGACCTGAACTCTGCAAAGGAATTTAAATAATTTGGACAAGAATGTAAATAATATGCATAAGAGTTTTTCAACAAACTAAAGTTTGGATATGATTGTAGAATGCAGCAACAGCTGACTTTATCTTTCTGGTCTTCTCAGTTTCACTGTTAAAATATAAATATCCATCATCTCGCTGTAATACCGCGAGTTTCTTCTGTACGGGCTCTATATGAAGCCGGCATCACGTCGAGGTCAGCGAGAGCAGCGCTGGGAACTCCTGCTGAATAAAGGCCCTGTTCCTTTAAAATAAACGTTTACACAGGGCGACACGAGGATTTATGAAGGTTATTTATTATTCATTTTCTTTGAGGGAGGAAAGAAAAGAAACACGACACCTTTTCCAGACTGATTAACCTTAAATCTGTAGGTTAACAACTTTATGACCAATCAAATGTATATTTGACCGTGGGGAGAGAACTGATGTAAAAGCACTGCAGGAATGGAAGTGGACGCTGTGTGTGTGTGTGTGTGTGTGTGTACAGCGAGATTATTGCCTGGATTCATCATGCCGTACAACACACAGGAGTCTAGACCGCAGAATATTACACTAGGCGTTTATTTCAGCTCCAGCGCGAGTCATTAAACACAGAGAGGGTTATTGAGTCCCTTTCCTATATGCTCAGATACGGGTGTTAAATCACCAATGAGACGTCTTTCAGTAGTTCATCATAGCAATGAGTCTCTGAGAGAAAGAGCTCTGTAATCTGTGTCTATCGTTTCAGATTCTCCAGCAGATGGTGCTCAGATTTGTCAAAGTCGTGATATCAATATTAATTCAAACCTTTCTCATCAAATTATCTTATGCAAAATAATTTTTAGCTCTGTATTCTATACTTTTTATGAGGAATTTTAGGAGAAATAAAAATTTATGAAAGAGAAACCTCAAAGCAATGAAATGTACACACACACACACACACACACACACACACACACACACACACACACACACGTCCTCCTGTGTTCTGCTGGCCTTATATGGACTCAGTGATGTGGAGCTGTGGATATCTGATCTACAACAGCAGATGGAAAACAGTCGCTAATCATGAACTTACAGGAGAAGGAAAAAGAAGCTGAGTGAAACAGAGGCCTGACCTCAACTCAGCACACTCCACGCTTACAAGCACATAGCAACACCCTAGCAACCAGTCAAAACACCTTCGCAACCACCACAACATTTTAGCATCCACACGGCAACACCCTAGCAACCAGTCAAAACACCTTTGCAAACACCAGAACATTTAAGCATCCACACAGCAACACCCTAGCAACCAGTCAAAACACCTTTGCAACCACCACAACATTTTAGCATCCACACGGCAACACCCTAGCAACCAGTCAAAACACCTTTGCAACCACCAGAACATTTTAGCAACCACATTTTTACTCACACCCAAAAAGGGGCAAATTGAACATGCTATAATAAATGATATGTGGGTATTTTGGGCTGAAATTTCACAGACAGATTCCAGATGTTTTACACACTCACAGATAAATTGCAAACCTTCTCTTATTTTAGTCAGACTATGGCAGACTGGTTCTTGGTGTCATCTGGTCTATAACTTAATAAGCCTCCACTCAACAGCCCATAAGTGATGAGCGTGTTTGGATGTGTTTTGCACACCACAGCAGAAGTGTTCACACTGTAGTCCTGGACTCGCATCCACAGAAGATGATCTACAGATGTGCTGAATCCACACAATATCTGCACATCTGACAGTGTGGTGTGTGTGAGACGCAGCTGAAGAACAGCGGCTGGGACGGACCCAAAAATAAAGGTCACATCAAGTGAGAAAGCAAAATGAAACAGCAGACAAGAGGTCTATATATACCAACAGCAAAGCAAAAACAAAACAAAAAACAAAGAAAAATTCAAAAGTTGTTTGTGCATCTAGTGCATCTGTATTACTGATTTTTTTAAAATTAATACTTTTATGCAGCAATGACACATTACAATGATCAAAAGTGACAGTAAATACACATTACAAAAGATTATATTTCAAATAAATGCTGTCCTTTTTAACTTTCATGAAATAATATATATTTTATTATTAATATATACTGTATATATATGTATTATTATTGAATATAATCTTATTACATTCTTCTTATTATTTTTATTTATTAATTATTATTGTTATATTTCTATTATTATTTTTATTATTGTATTTTTAGAATAATTAGAATAATTTTAGAATAATTATTATGTAAAATAAATTTTATGAAGATATTTTTATGATATATATTTTTATTTTAAGTAACTTTTTTTTGTTTTTTTGTGTGTGTTAACTCACTCCGCCCTGCTGTGATCTGTGCATCATGAGCTCAGCAGGTCCCGCTGTGTGTGTGTGTGTGTGTGTGTGTGTGTGTGTGTGTGTGTGTGTGTGTGTGTGTGTGTCGGGGCCACAGGCTTCAGCCAGACTCCTGACAGCTGGGCCTCGAAGCGCTCGGGTCAGGAGCCCACAGGAGCCACAGCACCGGCCCCTAATCCTCATCAGATTCAGCAGATTAACCCAACGCCTGCTCTCTATTTACACAACATACGGCCCCTCCACACACACACACACACACACACATGTCTGGTTCGCTATCTTTGTGGGGACTCTCCATAGGCGTAATGGTTTTTAGACGGTACAAACTGTATATTCTGTCCCCTTACACACACACACACACACACACACACACACTGCCCCTGTCCCTAAACCTACCCATCACAGGAGACATTCTGCATTTTTACATTTTCAAAAAACATTACTTAGTGTGATTTATACGCTGTTCTCCTCATGGGGACCGCTGACTGGTCCCCACAATGTAATATAAACACGAGCACACACACACACACACAGACACACACACACACACACACACACACACACACACACACACACACACACACACACACAGACAGACACAAACACACACACACACACACACACACAGACACAGACACACACACAAACAGACACACACAGACACGCACACACACACACACACACACACACACACACACACACACATAGACACAGACACACACACACACACACACGCAGACACACACACACACACACACACACACACAGACACAAACACACACACACACACACACACACACACACACACACACACACACAGACACACACACAAACAGACACACACACACACACACACACACACACACACAGCACGTTTACGGCGGCCCCAAACCTTTAACGCTATAAACCCTGCTGTATCATAATTAATACGCACATTTCTAATGCTTGTATAAAAGGTTGTATCAGTGATTTCAGGCCGAAACATAAATGATCACATTCACCTAATCTTTCCTAACGATCCGCTAGCTGCCCGCCCCATAATCATGCCGTCCAAAAACCGTGTCTCTGTAGACAGCCTAGGCTCTGAGATCTGCACACAAAACAAATGGGTACACCACCACTCAAAACCAAAACAAACAGTGTTTCAACCAATCACAGACAGGGGCGGGTGCTGTGAGGTTTGGAGCTCGTTCACGGCTGGACGCGAAGTCGGACCCAGAACGTTCCTTAAGGTTAGGGGAATCTTCCCGGAACGTTATCCTTAGGTTATAAAAATATAACTTTAAAAGAACCTACAGGGAACGTTCCTAAAACGTTCTTGTTTGGTTCCCAAAAAAATAACCACATGGGAACCATCGGGAACGTTGTGTGTTTGCTGGGTTCTGTGTGGTTCTGTCACGCTCCTGAAGGAGAGTTCCTCAGCGCAGGAATGCTGACTCTGGTGTTTCTCAGATCAGTGTTTGTTGGCTCTGGTGAGTGTGTTCTGCTGCGTCTGTAAGTGTGTGTGTTCTGCTGCATCTGTAAGTGCTTCCAGGTGTGGTGTTGGAAGTCCTTCAGGAACAGTGTTTTACTGTACGGAGAGGCACTCTCTCGCTCGTGTGTGTGCGTGTGTGTGTGTGTGTGTGTTCTCCACTCCATCCTCACTCACACCGGACGCGTTTGAACAGTTCTCAGACGCACGCTTGTTTGTTCAGAAAGAGCCAATCTTATCCAATAAAGAGGAAATATATGTAAAGCACTGCTGAGGCATGCAAGATTAACACATGATATTCATAATTTACATCTAAAATACACTTTTCCAGACAGGCAGAAAGAAAGTACCATTGGCACTAGGCCTATACACTGCAAAAATGGAGGAGATAAAGATGTAAATGTTCCTCACTCACAGCATCATCTGATCATATCATATGCAATTATCCAAACGGGTGCAGTCAATGACAGTGTCTTATGAATGAATCAGAGAAACATAAACTCTGCCGACCGCTCCTGTTGAGCTCCAGATCAAGACCTTATCAAACTCATGATGTTCACGGAATTATCAAAGCATTGATTTGAGTGGATATGCATGGGAGACAATTTACTCCACATAAGAAAAAAATGCATGCTTTTGTAAATCATTAGGACAATGCAAAGTCGAAATTATGACATATTAAGTCATAACTATGAGATGAAACGTCAAAATATGACTTAAAAAGTCAATGATGACATAAAACATTGCAATTCTGATTTAAAGAGTCAATTATGACATAAAAAGTTGAAATTATGACTTCAAATTTTGAAATTATGAATTCAAATGTCAATTATGACATAAGTTGAAATAATGACATAAATTGAAATTATAATTTTTAATTATGACAAATTATTATTATTTTTTTATTAAAAATTGACTTAAAAAGTCAATGATGACAGTCAATAAAGCTGTCAGTAAAAACTGACATTAAAAAGCTGGCATAAAATGAAATTAATTAAATAAAAAACATAAATTGACAAATTGAAATTATGACATAAAAAGTCAATTATGACATAAAAAGTAATTTATGACAAAAAAGTTAAAATTATGACATAAACAGCTGACATAAAATGAAATCAATTAAATAAAAAAATCACATAAAAATAAAAATCAATTATGACGTAAAAGTTGAAATTATGACATAAAAAGTCAGAATTATGGCATAAATTGAATTTGACATAAACAGTCATATTTCTGACAGAATTTCCCACATGATGTTGTTGACGTGTGCGGGTGTTACGACCCTCCTATGACTCATACCCGTCTAGGCTTTTTTAGGAGGGGAACACATAGAACCATA
Source organism: Semotilus atromaculatus (assembly GCA_031834385.1). Taxonomy (NCBI): domain Eukaryota; kingdom Metazoa; phylum Chordata; class Actinopteri; order Cypriniformes; family Leuciscidae; genus Semotilus; species Semotilus atromaculatus. The sequence continues at coordinate 819,474 of JAULUF010000081.1, forward strand.
TCAGACACGTCACACTATAACACTGAGTGAGGTGAGAAAACACGAGAGACCACTGAATAAAGTGAATAAGTTTTAATAAATATATAATGAATAAAGATATAACAAAACCAACCACAAAGGAAGAAGGATCTGAGAGATCAGATCTAATCCGCTGCTGTTTCTGCGTCTCCCGAGGAACATTCCTGAGGATCCCGAGTGAAGCCAACGCAGGACTGCGGAATAACATCTCAGGCTCCCAGTGAGCAAACCAGCACCTCCAGGTCACAGTACAGCAGAAACCAGTACAACCAGCACTATACTGCCACTATCACTATCACAGTCACTATCTATCAGCATCTGTCCACGTCCAATCAGCGAACCTCAACCAGGAGCTTGACCTCTGACCTCCGCTGATCTGTGAAGCGCTGCTCGATGTGCTGGCCTTACAGACGAGGTTAAACAGGGTCACGATGAGCGCGTGTTCACGGATACAGCGATACTGAGGTCAGAGGTCACGGGGTCATTTCCCTCAAAAACACACTAAACTG
>JAULUF010000081.1:827500-870000 GCA_031834385.1 Semotilus atromaculatus
TGCAACTGCATGGTAAATCCCTACTGGCCACTTAGAATGCAATAGTAACTGCATAGCAACTCCCTAGCAACCAACCAAAATACCCTAATGGCCAGGTGGTGAACACCATAGTAACTGCATAGCAACTCCCTAGCAACCACCAAAAATACCCAAGTGGCCACTTAGAACACCATAGCAACTGCATTGCAACCACCCAAAATACCCAAGTGAACACCACAGTAACTGCATAGCAACTCCCTAGCAACCACCCAAATTACCCAAGTGAACACCATAGTAACTGCATAGCAACTCCATAGCAACCACCCAAAATACCCAAGTGAACACCATAGTAACTGCATAGCAACTCCCTAGTAACCACCAAAAATATCCAAGTGGCCACTTAGAACACCATAGCAACTGCATAGCAACCACCCAAAATACCCAAGTGAACACCATAGTAACTGCATAGCAACTCCATAGCAGCCAACCACCCAAAATACACTCAAAAGCTCTCCCATGTCCTTTATAACATACATGATGATCAGCTGATTTCTGAAGGCCGTCTGGATCTGGCTCTGGATTCCTGCAGCGTCAGCATTCCTCCTCCTGCTATTAAAGAGAGGAATGGATTAGCGAAGGCAATAATGTATTAGCAGCAGTGAATCCACACATGAAAGAGCCGATGTTACCGTGTAACGCGCTGTGACAGCAGTATAATGGAGGAACTAAACTAATCCCTGTCTCTTGCAGGGCTTCAGAGATGTGTGGCTGACGCTCCACCTCTGTTATTTGTCTGGAAAAGCGAAGGATTTGTACATCCTTATCAAAACCCCCGCGGTTACATGTGTTCTGTGTGCGCGGGAGGAATGTGCAGACGATATATGATGCTTTTAGGATGGAATATGCATTTAAAGTGCGTTTAAAGCTGGCAAAGATACGCTCTCCAGCTCTGTGTTTATGAATTATCCAGGCCAAGTAAATATCCCTGCTCATGTTTATGTACATTAATGCGCCCGCGCTCATTTGTCTGTCAGATCTGAGAATGGCGAGTTTAAATCGTCAGAATACATCAGGCCTGTGTGCTTTTGTGCCACACTGCACCATCCAACTGTACACAAAACTGAGTTTTATATATATAATATTAGCACAAATCCTTCTTTTGTGATGACTTCTGCTGTTGTAGCCCATCCGCCTCAAGGTTGTGCGTGTTGTGGCTTCACAAATGCTTTGCTGCATACCTCGGTTGTAACGAGTGGTTATTTCAGTCAAAGTTGCTCTTCTATCAGCTTGAATCAGTCGGCCCATTCTCCTCTGACCTCTAGCATCAACAAGGCATTTTCACCCACAGCACTGCCGCATACTGGATGTTTTTTCCTTTTCACACCATTCTTTGTAAACCCTGGAAATGGTTGTGCGTGAAAATCCCAGTAACTGAGCAGATTGTGAAATACTCAGACCGGCCCGTCTGGCACCAACAACCATGCCACGCTCAAAATTGCTTAAATCCCGTTTCTTTCCGATTCTGACATTCAGTTTGGAGTTCAGGAGATTGTCTTGACCAGGACCACACCCCTAAATGCATTGAAGCAACTGCCATGTGATTGGTTGATTAGATAATTGCATTAATGAGAAATTGAACAGGTGTTCCTAATAATCCTTTAGGTGAGTGTATGTGTATACACACACACACTTTATATTAGATGTGATTAATCGCGATAATTCGATTTGACAGAATCGAATAATCATGATTAGAGTAGAGTAGAGTAGAGTAGAGTAGACCTTTATTAATCCCCACAGGGGAAATTCAATGTCCATCAGCTTTAGTGTGTGTTGATTACCAACAAACATTCTCACTACTAAACACGCATTAAAAAAAAAAAAAAAAGCACAAATAATAACAGTAATAAAAGAGTTAATAGTAAAAGAGTCACACAACAAACTACTACTATCATTAGTAGTAGAATAATAATGCACTTCAAGCAGATCCATTGTATAGCCTTATGGCGGCCGGAACAAATGACCTCCTGAACCTCTCAGTCCTGCAGCTCATAGAGAGGAGTCGGTCACTGCGGCTGCTTCGCTGGGCATCCACAGTGTCATGTAGTGGGTGGCTCCTGTTACTGAGGATGGATTTCATCATTCTCCTCATTCTTTCCTCCACCAACTCGCCTACAGAGTCAACCCTCCTCCCCAACACTGACACACACTTTCTGACCAGTTTGTCCAGTCGGTTCCCATCTCTGGCTTTCATACAGCTGCCCCAGCACACCACAGCAAAGAACACAGCACTGGCCACAATCGACTGATAGAAGAGGTACAGCATCTCATTACAGACATGGAACGATTTTAACTTCCTCAGAAAGAAGAGTCTGCTCTGGCCTTTCCTATACGCTGCATTTACGTGTGCTGACCAGTCCAATTTATGGTCCAGATGGACTCCCAGATATTTGTATGTCTGGACCACCTCAATGTCCACCCCCTCAATTACCACAGGTAGATAGTGTGACTTACGCCTCCCAAAGTCCACTATCATCTCCTTGGTTTTAGAAGCATTAAGGACGAGACCATTGCACCTGCTCCAGGTCACAAACTCCAAGATGACCCTCCTATACTCCTCCTCATCTCCTCCCCTCACACAAGCCGCCACCACAGTATCATCAGAATATTTTTGTATATGGCAAGATGATGTACTGTATGTAAATTCTGATGTATATAAGGTGAAGAGGAAAGGGGATAATACAGTTCCCTGGGGGGCCCCAATACTTGTTTCCACAGTGTCTGAGACCATGTTCCCCAGTCTGACGTACTGTGGCCGCTCTGTCAGATAGCTGATTATCCACTCAGTAAGAGCAGGCTCCATGCCAAGATTCACGAGTTTGCCTCTCAGAATCTGAGGCTGGATGGTGTTGAATGCACTCGTAAAATCAAAAAACATCAGCCTCACATACCCCCCTGTCCCATCGAGAAAAGTGTGAGCTCGATGAAGCAAGTAGAGGACAGCATCCTCCACCCCCATGTTTGCTCGATAGGCAAACTGATGTGATTAATCACATCTAAAGTAAGCGTCTGTAAATATATAATATATGTGTGTATAAACACACACACACACACACACACACACACACACACATCGTGATTATTCGATTTGCCAGCTCTAGTAAACACACCTTCCACACAGGGCCGAGTGAGTGTGAAGCCCCGCCTCCTCATTTACATACAGCTTGAGAAGATCAGGTGTTCAACGACTGCTTTTAACTGTTGTAAAGAAAGAATAAGTTGTTTGTTTTAAACAGCAGGGCATGTGCCTCCCTCCCCCAGATGTTCCCGGACACCTCTGAGCGTCCGACTCCAGAGGCTTTGATACCGTATCATGTGTTCAGGAAATTAAAATCAGAGGCTGGACAGGAGTCAATGCGTCGACCTTATCGACGGTGAGCTGAACAAATATTCCCATAATTCAATTTGAGTCGGTCCACAGCTGAGAATCTGGCCCGTGAAAACAACAGAGGTTAATAAAACAGGAGCGCCGGAGACTGAAGACCAGCGCTGTGTCGAGAAGACTTAAACAGAGGGAAAATAGGCCAAAAAAAACTACAAGAATAAGAAGCTTTATATGAAGCTCATTATAATGACACACAAACAATTTTATACCTGTTTAGGACTTTCTGAAAGAGAGTTAGTCACGTTTATCTCATGCATGAACTCGTCGCTCTCCACATTCCCATCATGCTTTGCTCTCCAGGTGCAGAACTGAAGGTGCTCGTGTAACCGCAGACCAGGTGACCTTCCCATCAGCCCCTGCTGCTCATAATAATACATACACTATTTTAAACTATATGTAAAAAATAATAAGCATATATTTATAAAATATAGGCCTATTTAATTATTCAGAAGAATATATATATATATATATATATATATATATACAGTACTGTGCAAAAGTTTTAGGCAGGTAAGATTTTTTAAGTTTTTAAAAGAAGTCTCTTCTGCTCACCAAGGCTGCAATTATTTGATAAAAAATACAAAAAAAACAGTAATATTGTGAAATATTATTACAATTTAAAACAGCGGTTTTCTATGTGAATATATAGTGAAGTGTAATTTATTCCTGTGATCAAAGCTGAATTTACATCATCATTACTCCAGTCTTCAGTGTCACATGATCCTTCAGAAATCAGGATAATATGATGATTTGATGCTCAAAAAACATTCATTATTATTTTCAATGTTGAAAACAGTCGTGTACAATTTTTTGTTCAAAATTCTTTGATGAATAGAAAGTTCAAAAGAACAGCGTTTATTTAAAATAGAATATTTTCTAACATTATAAATGTCTTTACTGTAACTTTTGATCAGTTTAACTCATCCTTGATGAATAAAAGTATTGATTTATTATATTTCTTTCCCCCAAAAATAAAATTTTAATTCTTACTGACCCCAAACTTTTGAAGGGTAGAGTTTAATGTTACAAAAGCTTTAGATTTCAGATCAATGCTGTTCTTTTTTAGTTTCTATTCATCATAGCATCATGAAATAAAAATGTAAAAACTGTTTTCAACACTGATAATAATCATAAATGTTTATTGAGCATCAAATCATCATATTATCCTGATTTTTGATCAGGATAAACCCCCCCCCCCCCCAGTGGCTAAATGTAGGACCTGATAATTAAAAGGGCGAGGTACCTAAGATGAAGGTGGAGTTTGTGGAGGTGGAGGGACACTGGAACAGCTGATGCTATAGGGAGAGGTAAGCGGCTGCTTATATACTCAGCTGTTGATTGAAAGATTAGATTGGCTCACTCCTCCCTAACTTACGTTTAGGAACTTCATTAATATTTCACAATATTACTGTTTTTGTTGTATTTTTTATCAAATAATTGCAGCCTTGGTGAGCAGAAGAGACTTCTTTTAAAAACGTAAAAAATCTTACCGATCTAAAACTTTTGCACAGTATTGTACATACTTATTCATGCTGTCAAATCGATGAATCTCATCTAACATAAAAGTGAATGTACTGTAATGTAAATACCGGTATATAAACATGGGTTTGTCACACACTCTCCAACATACACATACACTCATACATACACACACACACACACACACACACACACACACACACTCTCTCTCTCTCTCACACACACACACACACACTCTCTCTCTCTCACACACACACACACACACACACACTCTCTCTCTCACACACACACACACACACACACACACTCTCTCTCTCTCTCACACACACACACACACACTCTCTCTCTCTCTCACACACACACACACACACACACTCTCTCTCTCTCACACACACACACACACACTCTCTCTCTCTCTCTCTCACACACACACACACACTCTCTCTCATCTCTCACACACACACACACACACTTTTCTCTCTCACTTACACACATACTTTTTATTTTTAGTGGTTTCTAAAAGTTTAAAATGGACTTGTTTTTCCCGCCTGCGGTCTCTGAGTATCAGGAGAGATTTAACAGTTGTCTCGATTCATCACACAACCAGTGACCATCCGTAATATCACACACACTCCTGCGAGGAATGATTCACTCTGATGATTAGTGTGGATGTGTTGTGTGAGTTTACAGGCTGGTTGTCGTGCGCTGAGACGGAGGCTCTTCAGTGAAGATGAGGAGAGTAAAGCTGCGGTTTATCTGAACAGAAACATCAATCCTGTGTGTCCACGTCTCATCGGACATCTTCATGTTCAGGCGAGCTGAAACAAGTGAATGTCTCTTATTTAAAATATCTGAAGTAATTTTGCTAAGTAAATGTGTCTTGATTTAAGAATTGTTAGATATTTGTACTGGAAAACAAGACTAAAATAATTTCGCAGTGTTGAAAGCATATTTTCAAGTTGGCTCAAAGGCAATGTGAATCTCACTACCAACTAGAAATGTAAAAACAAAATGTTTATATATATATATATATATATATATATATATATATATATATATATATATATATATATATATATAAACCCCCGCTTATTAAACAGATAGCCCCGCCCCCAAACTCACGTGATTGGTTGATTCTGACAGCTCACTCGATCAATGTCAATCTACCTGAACATTAAAGTACACTATTTGTACAGATTATACATTAATTTTACTGAAATATCTCGAGGGTTCGTAGATATTAAAATATTCAGTATAAGGATAATAAACGTGTGAATAACTCGTGAGCACTTCTGCCTGTCGGAGCGGGCTTGAGTTTCTCAGCGCGTGATTGATGACGCTTCACCTCGTCAAAGGAAGGGTTACGGATCGCGGCAAACAACCGTAAATTATTTCCGTATGGACCGCCATGCTCAGAACCAGAGATTGAAGCGTTCTCATGTTTAGTGCAGCTGACATTCATTTTCTCTCTCTCTGGAATGTGAAGGAGAAAACATTAATTCACATCATGTGACGTGAAGAGCTCACGGTTCACTGCAGCGACACTGACCCCTCCTGGCCGCGCGTGTTACTGCATCCAGAGAAATTAATATCAACATAGACTAGAGTTTAAAATTATTGTTTCATTTTGTTGAATGACATACCTAAAAAAATGTAAAGTGTCCATATACTTACAGAAATACTTACAAATGTAAATGGTTTCTAATGATTTGGGATGTAAAAAGTGATCTTTTGCTGATTAAATCCCCAAGAAACAAACATCTGTCGACACTGAAAAGGTTTAGAACATAAACACTGAGAAACTGCATATTATATTGCCAAATTACATTCTAGGCACAATCTTACGCAAATACTGTCCAATAAAAACATCCAAAATGAACATATTTCATTTTATTATGACGACCAGCATTAGTACAGTGCTGTAAATCCATTACATCAATACAATCTCAATTACATTTTTACTGTAGCACCAAAGAGGATGATTTCATTATTATATATATAAAAAAAACACTGGATTACTTTATTGAAAATATCTTTGGGCAACGAGTGGAAAACAAGCCTCGTTTTTCATTCCACCGAGATGCAAAACGTCAATCTTCACTCTTCAAGTATGAATATTAAAAATACACATTTCACAAAGCTGAACTGTTAATATACAGGTGTAAATAATGTCTACACGACTCTTGGCACACAGTGCATCATATAGTCCTTTAATTTCTGATACAGACCTTATAGTTCAGTTGTCTATCAACACAATGATAGTCAAAGGTTTGTTAGCTGCTCGTATGATCCGTTATACTGGAGGTTAACACTCAATGTCCTTCAACTTATATTAGCACACATTACACGCAATCAAGCTTTGGTTGAAAGCGGAAAGTCTCTTATAGTTCAAATGATTTATTCTACAGCTACTTAAGCATTTAAAAATACTTCTCAGGTATTTACATACAGTAAAGAAGCATCCAAGTTAAAATACCGAGGTTAAAGGTCGTTTCAGTAGTAAAAACAGCACCGTTACACTGTAAACCTCATGTTAATGATCAGTATTTCATAATGCACTTTCCTATCGTGACGTAATATGACGTATGTACATTTAATTACAGAATAAATATTGTCGAACATAAATAAGGTACAAACGCATGATTATGAGAGGTAGGGTTATGCTCATCTGAACTAAATCTAGCGCATTTAATGTGTCAAATAATTCAATTTTGTGACATTATATCTGATAAGGATGGGTTTTAGAGTCTCCTAACCTGTCAGTTAGTTATTCAGCTTAACCCAGCTGGGTTTATTTCATTATTGCTTTCATTATTCAATCAGATTAATAATAACCGTTTAAAAAGCAAAAGCACATGCTTGATCAGTTTGCTTTTAGCACCGTAAATGTTGTCAGCATACTATTAAATATTATTAAAAACGATCATATATTAACAAGGACAATCTTTTACATTTTCAGGCATTTTACAATAAAGACAATCGTCAAGATGAAGAGATTTCAGTAGTGCTACTATAGTCTGCAGTGTTTTCTGGATTGTCATAACCATGTTAAATGTTAAACGTTCAATTATACAAAACATTCAATTATTTATATTGTCATTTCAAGCTGATTGCTGTCGTCAGGCTCGTTAACACTTACACGACTCGTTAACAGTGTGTTTTACATGTTCATATCCATCTGGACAAACAGATGTACTGAATTATGAAATATTATGAAATTGTTCATAAATCCCTTTACGTCAAAACGGATTTGAACGTTTGCTACAACTAAAAACAGAGATATCTTACACTGTTGTCCCAACTAAACGATCACAATTTCATTTGGTTTAACGGGATCTTGACTGATCACATCAATGATGCTTTTCCATTAAACAACACATCCGTTCTGCATCCTGGTTCTTGGAGAGACTCATTATTTGGTTCTCATTACTTTCGGGACGTGGAAAAGGTTTCTGAAGGCTCACCGTAGCTGCCCGACGTTACAGAGAGACGCAAAGTGAGGTTTTCTGTTCACTGGAACACGAAGTACAGAGTCACACTGACATTTCTCTCACTGGATTTCGACAGAAAGTCCCGTATGAGGATGAGGAAGACATTTCCCACAGAAACCTCCACAGCGCCCGTAGATTCTGCTGCCGTCCTGTGCAAGACGCGGGAAAGAAACAATCAAATAAAGATGGTTAAATCACTGCATACAGCAACAACAATAATAATAAATATAGCCGCAAGCAGCCGATAAGGGGTTAAGCACAACACACGCATGACGAGTTCTGCAGGACCAACTGCAACAATGAGCAATTAAAGACATTTTAAGATTATTTTAGTCAAAAAGGCTGGAAAATCACAATTAAAATCACTTAAATTGTTTATCACTTTTGACCAATAGATGGCGCTGTTACCAAACTGATTTTGTGAATAATCTTCACATCATGCCATTAAATTAGCTGGTGCCTTATTTGAGAATGGTTAACAAGTTTTTAATAAGTTTTGCTGTCATGAAGATAATCTGAGCCGAATTTGGTTGAAATCAAACAGTCTTACAGCATACAGTATTTTACAACAAATTCAAAATTTACTTGACTTGGTTTGCTGCACTGAAGAAAACAGTTTTATGATTACTGTTCAGAAGTTATGAAAAATAAACTGTTTAGGCTACCCAGAAATTATATAACTGTTTAAAAACTATATATATATTCAGCGCAGCATACTAAGTCAGACAATAGCCAATCTTCCCATATTGCCCTAACCCTATGAAAAATAGCAATTTTTTCATATCTCCTGACCAGTAGGTGGCGCTGTGCTGAAACTCTGCATGTATCCTCAGGTCATGCTTGTGATGACGTGTACCAAGATTCGTCTCAATACTCTAAAGGGTTGCGGAGATACAGCTTTACGGGCATTTTGATGTGCTCTTCCTTTAATTTGTTGGCGCGTTATTATAAATAATAATAATAATTAAATATAAAAGATTTCAATAACTTTTTGGTCTGACAAACCGTCTAGGTTTTTTGTGGAAAATTTAAAAAGGCTGATAAAATGATGTCATGAGGAATCAGTGAAAAAAAGAATTTTATTTCTAGCCCTTACGGCTCAAAAGTTATTATTATAAACACAAGTGCAAACTCCAACAGTAGGTGGCGCTAGAGGGATTGAGTCAGAGACTCCAAATTTGCTGTGGTTAATGTTCAGTCTGTCCTCTATCAGTGTGCCAAATTTAATAATTTTCCAACCAGCAGTTCTATGGGCTGCCATAGACTCCAGAGCGGAAGAAGAGGAAGAGGAAGAGGAAGAAGAAGAAGAAGAAGAAGAAGAGGAAGAGGAAGAGGAAGAAGAAGACTAACTATAACAATAGTAGTGTGTATAATCACGTCAGGTGTTCCTCACCTCTGAGCGGTGAACTTTGAGCGTGACGTAGTTGCCTTGAGAAACCCATTTAGTGGATTCTGCGACCTTCAGTCCCGTTCCACTGAGATTTATACTGAACTGACCCTGACCAATCAGAGAAGAGACGGCAATTAGAACAATCATTCGCAGAACATTTCACTTCCGTTACAGTACGTGATGTACACTACTGTTCAATTAGGAAATTAATGAATTACCCCGCTGATAAAAACCCTGTAAAATCCAGCATACGTTGGTTGGCTGGTTTTAGCTGGTCTCCCAGGCTGGTTTTAGAGGGGTTTTGAGAGGTCACTTTTTTAGCTGGTCAAGCTGGGAGAACAGCTTAAACCAGTTTAAACCAGCTAAAATCAGCTAAAACCAGCTTGGCCAGCCTGGGAGACCAACTTAAACCAGCTTAAACAATCTTAAATCAGTTTAAACTATCTTAAACCAGTTTAAACCAGCTAAAACCAGCTTGGCCAGCCTGGGAGACCAACTTAAACCAGCTTAAACAATCTTAAACCAGTTTAACCCAGCTAAAATCAGCTAAAACCAGCTTGGCCAGCCTGGGAGATCAACTTAAACCAACTACGTTTATCTTAAACCAGCATATACAACCTGGTTTTAGCTGTTTTCTCCAGCTTAGGCTGTTTAACTGGTTTATGATGGTCAAGTGGCTTAAACCCCTCTAAACCAGCTGGAAGATCAGCGAAGACCAACCAACCAGCTCTTTTATTCATCAAGGACGCATTCAATGTATCAAAAATGGCATTGAAGAAATGTATAATGTTAAAAGATCCTCTTTAAAAAAATGCTGTTGAACTTTCTATTCATCAAAGAATCCTGAGATGAAAAACGTATCACACAAAATTTCCACAGAAACATTGATAATAATCATAAATGTTTCTTGATCATCAGATCCTCATATTATCCTGATTTCTGAAGGATCATGTGACCCTGAAGACTGGAGTAATGATGATGAACTAGTCTGGGTTTCCCCATTCTGCCTTCCCGCAGCGCGATTTTATTCACGCTGAAAGGCAGTATGGATACCATGGCCCAGATTTTCGCCTCATTTAGGGAACCAATCACAGAACGGGATCACAGAACGGGGAGGGAGCAGCAAGACGATGACGACATATGTTGGCAGGCGCATTTGATAGACATTCTTAGCACCCAATAAACGGCGCCGGGCATTCGTAAACCACGCCTCAAATACGAGAAAATGTACATGTGGTTCCCAGACCCAAGTCTCAACGAGAATTGGGTCTGGCGTTAGCCAGGCTAATGATGAACATTAAAGCTGAATAAATTACACTTTACTATATATTCACATAGAAAACAGCTGTTTTACATTGGAATAATATATTTTTTAAATGTACTGTATTTTTTGATCAAATAAATCCAGCAGAAGAAACTTTTAAACATTAGTGTGCTTTTCCACTTGCAGACATTAGCACAGGCTTGATTCAGTGCTTGCAGTGAAACTGTGTGTGTGTGTGTGTGTGTGTGTTTATAAAGCTGTACCTGAGGACATTTAGCGGCGCTGTAACTGTGTGTGTGTGTGTGTGTGTGTGTGTGTGTGTGTGTGTGTGTCATACCTGTCAAGTTTTGGATTTGAAAATAAGGGAAATATTCCGGCGCCCACCGCGAGCAGTCCCACCACCCCATTCATTTTACCACATGTAAAGGGTCACACAATCAAAAAATACAAATTAATGCTCTTAATTAAATTGATGTAAACTTTTCAGCAAAAGCAAAGGAATAGTTCACAGATAAATGAAAATGTTCGCATATCCCTTACATTTTAAGACCGTGTTATAGCCTAAATGAAAACACAAAAGGGTAGGCCTATATATGAAGAGCATTTATTTAAGGTCTTATTTGCATATTTTCTGTTAATTTAACATTGCTTGTCTTTACATTTACATTTTATTTTCGTTCCACATTCTTTTCATTTCATATTGCTTTTCTTTTTGCAGTTTTTCTTTTAATTTCACATAACTTTTCTTTACTCTTTTAGTGAGTTATTGTACAAATTTATTGCAGACTTTGCATTATTTACGACTGTTTTGGAAGGTATGTATTTGTGGGCTGGGCCAGAGTGTTAATTTTACATGAGAGTAGAGTAAAACGTCATCCTATTCTCTGTAACAATCTTTCGTACCATGCTAAACACCCTTTCTGATGTTTTTGTGCCTGCTACTGCAGGTGGCAGTTATCGCGAGGCTAGTGACAGAGCTCAGATTGGGAATGTTTTTTTTTTTTACTCCGCCCGGGGTATTATTATTTTTTAATAACGCAGGTTAAAATACGGGAGATTTACGGGAAAATACTAATACGGGAGGACGGCGGGAAAGAAGGGTAAAATAAGTGACTTTCCCGGCCAAAACGGGATACTTGACAGGTATGGTGTGTGTGTGTGTGTTTATAAAGCTGTACCTGAGGACATTTAGCGGCGCTGTAACTGTGTGTGTGTGTGTGTGTGTGTTTATAAAGCTGTACCTGAGGACATTTAGCGGCGCTGTAACAGAGTGTGTGTGTGTGTGTGTGTGTGTGTGTGTGTGTGTGTTTATAAAGCTGTACCTGAGGACATTTAGCGGCGCTGTAACAGTGTGTGTGTGTGTGTGTGTGTGTGTGTGTTTATAAAGCTGTACCTGAGGACATTTAACGGCGCTGTAACAGTGTGTGTGTGTGTGTGTGTTTATAAAGCTGTACCTGAGGACATTTAGCGGCGCTGTAACAGTGTGTGTGTGTGTGTGTGTTTATAAAGCTGTACCTGAGGACATTTAGCGGCGCTGTAACTGTGTGTGTGTGTGTGTCTGTGTGTGTGTGTGTGTTTATAAAGCTGTACCTGAGGACATTTAGCGGCGCTGTAACAGTGTGTGTGTGTGTGTGTGTGTGTTTATAAAGCTGTACCTGAGGACATTTAGCGGCGCTGTAACAGTGTGTGTGTGTGTGTCTGTGTGTGTGTGTGTGTGTGTGTTTATAAAGCTGTACCTGAGGACATTTAGCGGCGCTGTAACAGTGTGTGTGTGTGTGTGTGTGTGTGTGTTTATAAAGCTGTACCTGAGGACATTTAGCGGCGCTGTAACAGTGTGTGTGTGTGTGTGTGTGTGTGTGTTTATAAAGCTGTACCTGAGGACATTTAGCGGCGCTGTAACAGTGTGTGTGTGTGTGTGTGTGTGTTTATAAAGCTGTACCTGAGGACATTTAGCGGCGCTGTAACAGTGTGTGTGTGTGTGTGTGTGTGTGTTTATAAAGCTGTACCTGAGGACATTTAGCGGCGCTGTAACAGTGTGTGTGTGTGTGTGTGTGTGTTTATAAAGCTGTACCTGAGGACATTTAGCGGCGCTGTAACAGTGTGTGTGTGTGTGTGTGTGTGTTTATAAAGCTGTACCTGAGGACATTTAGCGGCGCTGTAACAGTGTGTGTGTGTGTGTGTGTGTGTGTTTATAAAGCTGTACCTGAGGACATTTAGCGGCGCTGTAACAGTCTCCTGCGGACGCGAACGGCACCGAGCGACCAAACAGCGTCTGACTGAACTTCACATCCGCCGCTGAAACACAAACACAATCAAATTACACAATCATTTACCTGAAGTGCATTTGCTAACACTTTAAAAATAAGGTTTTATTTATTAACAATGAACAAAAACTCCTACAGCATTTATTAATCTTAATGTTCATTTCCACATGTATTAGTTAATATTAGTTAATAACTTTTATAAACAAGTGTATTTATATAATGTTATAACATTAACACAGATTAATAATGCTGTAAATATGTATTACTAAACCTTATTACCTTATTGTAAACTGTTACAATATACAGTCAAACCTAAATATATCAGACACCTTTTCTCACTTTATCAGTTTATTCGCTATAGTTTAGAAAATGGTAGCCAATAAATGCTCAAATTGACAAGATGTTTTATTATTATTATTATTATTTGAAATTAGGAAGACCCACTGCACCCAATAGTAAAGCAATATCAAAATGTATATCTGGTGTCTTATTTTTGGTTTGACTGTATATTACTTTATTTTATATTTATACACACATTATTTTTCACATGATCTGAGTATTGTAGTTGTGACTGCATGTGTGCGTGTGAGGGTCTGTAACGCCGAGACTCACTGAGGATGGCCATCGTGGGCAGATGGAGCCGCACGCGCTGGAAGACGGTGTACCCGGCCGAGGCGTAATCGTTCCTGCACTCGCAGTCCTGCTGACGGCTGCCGTTATACGGGCACTCGAACGGGTTCTGGAGCCTGTGCAGAAATCAGAAGAGAAGTAGAATTTCCTACTTATGAATCCAGACATGCTGATTATACAGTACTGGTCAACAGTTTGGAACAATTAAGATGTTTAAATTGACTCAGTACTGATGTGTGTTTGACTCAGTACTGATGTGTGTTTGACTCAGTACTGATGTGAGTTTGATTCAGTACTGATGTGAGTTTGACTCAGTGCTGATGTGTGTTTGATTCAGTACTGATGTGAGTTTGATTCAGTACTGATGTGTGTTTGACTCAGTACTGATGTGAGTTTGATTCAGTACTGATGTGAGTTTGATTCAGTGCTGATGTGTGTTTGACTCAGTGCTGATGTGTGTTTGACTCAGTGCTGATGTGTGTTTGACTCAGTACTGATGTGAGTTTGACTCAGTGCTGATGTGTGTTTGACTCAGTACTGATGTGAGTTTGACTCAGTACTGATGTGAGTTTGACTCAGTACTGATGTGTGTTTGACTCAGTGCTGATGTGTGTTTGACTCAGTACTGATGTGAGTTTGACTCAGTGCTGATGTGTGTTTGACTCAGTGCTGATGTGTGTTTGACTCAGTACTAATGTGAGTTTGACTCAGTGCTGATGTGTGTTTGACTCAGTGCTGATGTGTGTTTGACTCAGTACTGATGTGAGTTTGACTCAGTACTGATGTGAGTTTGACTCAGTACTGATGTGAGTTTGACTCAGTGCTGATGTGTGTTTGACTCAGTACTGATGTGAGTTTGACTCAGTGCTGATGTGTGTTTGACTCAGTGCTGATGTGTGTTTGACTCAGTACTGATGTGAGTTTGACTCAGTGCTGATGTGTGTTTGACTCAGTACTGATGTGAGTTTGACTCAGTGCTGATGTGTGTTTGACTCAGTACTGATGTGAGTTTGACTCAGTACTGATGTGAGTTTGACTCAGTGCTGATGTGAGTTTGACTCAGTACTGATGTGTGTTTGACTCAGTACTCATGTGTGTTTGACTCAGTACTGATGTGAGTTTGACTCAGTGCTGATGTGAGTTTGACTCAGTACTGATGTGTGTTTGACTCAGTACTCATGTTTGACTCAGTACTCATGTTTGACTCAGTACTGATGTGAGTTTGACTCAGTACTGATGTGTGTTTGACTCAGTACTCATGTGTGTTTGACTCAGTACTAATGTGTGTTTGACTCAGTACTAATGTGTGTTTGACTCAGTACTGATGTGAGTTTGACTCAGTGCTGATGTGAGTTTGACTCAGTACTGATGTGAGTTTGACTCAGTGCTGATGTGTGTTTGACTCAGTACTGATGTGTGTTTTACTCAGTACTGATGTGTGTTTGACTCAGTGCTGATGTGTGTTTGACTCAGTACTGATGTGTGTTTGACTCAGTACTGATGTGTGTTTGATTCAGTACTGTAGTGTGTTTGATTCAGTACTGTAGTGTGTTTGACTCAGTACTGATGTGTGTTTGACTCAGTACTGATGTGTGTTTGATTCAGTACTGTAGTGTGTTTGATTCAGTACTAATGTGTGTTTGACTCAGTACTAATGTGTGTTTGATTCAGTACTAATGTGTGTTTGATTCAGTACTAATGTGTGTTTGACTCAGTACTGATGTGTGTTTGATTCAGTACTAATGTGTGTTTGACTCAGTGCTGATGTGTGTTTGACTCAGTACTGATGTGTGTTTGACTCAGTACTGATGTGTGTTTGATTCAGTACTAATGTGTGTTTGACTCAGTACTGATGTGAGTTTGACTCAGTACTGATGTGTGTTTGATTCAGTACTAATGTGTGTTTGACTCAGTACTGATGTGTGTTTGATTCAGTACTAATGTGTGTTTGACTCAGTACTGTAGTGTGTTTGACTCAGTACTGTAGTGTGTTTGACTCAGTACTAATGTGTGTTTGACTCAGTACTGATGTGTGTTTGACTCAGTACTGATGTGTGTTTGATTCAGTACTAATGTGTGTTTGACTCAGTACTGTAGTGTGTTTGACTCAGTACTGTAGTGTGTTTGACTCAGTACTGTAGTGTGTTTGACTCAGTACTGTAGTGTGTTTGACTCAGTACTGTAGTGTGTTTGACTCAGTACTGTAGTGTGTTTGACTCAGTACTGTAGTGTGTTTGACTCAGTACTGTAGTGTGTTTGACTCAGTACTGTAGTGTGTTTGATTCAGTACTAATGTGTGTTTGACTCAGTACTGATGTGTGTTTGACTCAGTACTGATGTGTGTTTGATTCAGTACTAATGTGTGTTTGACTCAGTACTGATGTGTGTTTGATTCAGTACTAATGTGTGTTTGACTCAGTACTGTAGTGTGTTTGACTCAGTACTGTAGTGTGTTTAGTGCTCAGTGTTTCTCAGGTGTGTTTACCTGTACCCGTACACCTCTGAGTAGTTGTCGGTCTGTCCGCTGCGCAGGGTCACGTACTCCTTCGGGAAAGCGCTGTGCATCTCGGCACAGTAAACGCGCAGGATCTTGGAGCGAACTGTGATGTGATGTTCTCCGTCTCTCCTGACGCCTCCCTTCACCTGGAGCTGCCGGCAGCTGGAGAGGAGTTCACCTGAGTAACACACACACACACACACACACACACACTCACAGGTGAGCTCACAGAGTCTCCACGAGTGTGAAGCTGTGTCTGCCAGCAGGTGGCGCAAGACTTCCTTACACACACTCTCTCTCACACACACACTCACTGACACTCACAGTCGGTCTGCCTGCAGGTGGCGCTAGCCTTACACACACACACACAGTCTCTCTCTCTCTCTCTCTCTCACACACACACTCACAGTCAGTCTGCCTGCAGGTGGCGCTAGACTTACACACACACACACACACAGTCTCTCTCTCTCTCTCTCTCTCTCTCACACACACACACACTCAGTCTCTCTCTCTCTCTCTCTCACACACACACACACACACACTCACAGTCGGTCTGCCTGCAGGTGGCGCTAGACTCGGGCCGGCTGGACGATGAACAGTTCTCAGCGCCGACACACTCCACTGTCCTCCGCATTACTCCAGCGCCGCACGTCTGAGAGCACTGAAACACAACACACGTCAGGCCAATAGCACGTGTTGTGTTACTTAGTTACTTTTTTATGGAAAGTAATGTGTAACAATGTTGTGTTACTTAGTTACTTTTTTATGGAAAGTAAAGTGTTACAATGTTGTGTTAGTTACTTTTTTGGAAAATAATGCGTTACAATATTGCGTTACTTAGTTACTTTTTTATGGAAAATAATGCGTTACAATATTGCGTTCCTTAGTTACTTTTTTATGGAAAATAATGCGTTACAATGTTGTGTTACTTAGTTACTTTTTTATGGAAAGTAAAGTGTTACAATGTTGTGTTACTTAGTTACTTTTTTATGGAAAGTAAAGTGTTACAATGTTGTGTTAGTTACTTTTTTATGGAAAATAATGCGTTACAATTTTGCGTTCCTTAGTTACTTTTTTATGGAAAATAATGCGTTACAATATTGCGTTCCTTAGTTACTTTTTTATGGAAAGTAATGCGTTACGTTACTTAGTTAATTTTTTATGGAAAGTAATGCGTTACAATATTGCGTTCCTTAGTTACTTTTTTATGGAAAATAATGCGTTACAATATTGCGTTCCTTAGTTATTTTTTTATGGAAAATAATGCGTTACAATACAGAGTTACTCAGTTACTTTTTATGGAAAGTAATGCGTTACATTCCGTTACTTTTTCTCACCTGGGCTGGGCTTACTTGTTTGTTTGTTTTTTAAAAACAACTAAAAAGTTCTGTTTTTGGCCAATGTTAAGGTCGTTTCACACCAAATGTGAAATGAATAAGCCTCAGACTGAAGGAAATGCATATTTACTCCTGTACAGTAGATGCATATTTAATCATTTCAGCTGCTGTTAGGATACAGGAGAAGGAAGTTTTCTATTTTTATTTTCTTATTTCTAAATGTAATCTAAAGTCATTTTTGCTTATTAGTATGGTTTAATTAGATAATTTTAGGTCAGCAGCAAACACATTGGTTAATAAAGTGAGATTAAA
Source organism: Semotilus atromaculatus (assembly GCA_031834385.1). Taxonomy (NCBI): domain Eukaryota; kingdom Metazoa; phylum Chordata; class Actinopteri; order Cypriniformes; family Leuciscidae; genus Semotilus; species Semotilus atromaculatus. The sequence continues at coordinate 845,586 of JAULUF010000081.1, forward strand.
TACATAAAATATATTTGTGTAATTTAATATAGTTAATTATAAAACTTTTGCGTACAATTCTGAGATTTAATTTTACTGTTTTTATTTATTTTTGAGGAATATTGAATAAATGACACTGAGTAAATGCATGTTCACATTTAGTCTAGAACTACAATAACCATCATGTTCACACACAACACGTCCTCACTTTATTTCTCTCAACATGGAGGCAGGAGAGCTCTCAGTCATGTGAAAAAGTAGTGAAAAAGTGTGAAACATGTGAAAAAGTAACTAGCATTACTTAATTGAAAAAGTAATGTGTTACTTTACTAGTTACTTGAAAAAGTAATCTGATTACATAACTCAAGTTACTTGAAAAAGTAATCTGATTACATAACTCAAGTTACTTGAAAAAGTAATCTGATTATGTAACTTGAAAAAGTAATCTGATTATGTAACTTGAAAAAGTAATCTGATTACATAACTCAAGTTACTTGAAAAAGTAATCTGATTATGTAACTTGAAAAAGTAATCTGATTATGTAACTCAGGTTTCTTGCAATGAGTTCCCCATCACTGGCCCTCACCTGACTCCAGGGGCCGGCGCTCCAGGCTCCAGCTGATGGACAGGCTGGGAGTCGACAGGGTCTGCTGTCGGCCGGCCGGCGCTCGCTGCACTGAGAGAACGACTGCAGGTCAGAGGTCAGCTGGAGGTCAGAGGTCAGCCGGAGGTCAGAGGTCACGGCAGAGCAACGAACCGCCCGCCGCTGGAGTCCAGAGCCGCAGCTCACCGAACACTGAACACACATCAACCACACTCCTCGTCATACAGCGCTATAATGCGTACACGTGAAGGAATTTGGAAAACTTTACAGTGAGGGTCATCATTAGTTGATGTATTAACTAACATGAACTTACAGCGAGCAATATTTATTCTAATATTTATTTATTTTATTTTTTGAGTGTGAATTGGAGTAGCAAGTGAAGCAATTTAATTATTTATTTATGAATTTTTCATGTACTTGAATTGAAAAAGCAAGTGAAGAAATTGCATTATTTTCATACTTATTTACGTATTTTTTTATTTGTTTATGGGACGGAGGAATTTCAGTTTTTTATTTTTTTTATGAATTTATTTAATATGAAACTCTCAACTGTCATCATGCATTTGTAGTCACTACATTATTGCCATACTTCCCCGTGATAATTCATGGTTTTGCTGTGATGTCAGAATCAGTGTGACTGAAGCATGAGAAGGTACACAAACACACACACACACACACACACACCTGACTCCAGGCTGCAGTGACCCACACGTGCTGACAGGTGGCGCTGTGACACGGCTCGTGTGTGTGAGGTTTGGCTGAAGCGTCACACACACGTTCAGGAACCACGTTCATCCTATGGCGCTCGCTTTGTGTCATTTCTTTCCTAACCAAGCTTAAAGACGTGTTAACGTGCGTGTGACATGCGTGTGGAGAACGTCTGCACGTCTTAAACGTCTTAACGTCTTCACGTCTTAAACGTCTGCACGTCTTAAACGTCTTAACGTCTGCACGTCTTAACGTCTGCACGTCTTAAACGTCTTAACGTCTGCACGTCTTAACGTCTGGGGCTATCTATTTTTCCTTATTTTCCCTCACGTCTATTTTTCCTTATTTTATCATACCTTTACTGTTATAGACACTATCATAGATAATCTTATTTTGGCACAGTTTATAGGACTACATTTGATCAACTTATTTATATAATTCTGAATCTGTTAATGTACCATACATTTGGTATCCCAATGAAAGGTATAACTTTTTAAATAGAAGTCAATTGTCTTGTATTTTGATTATAAAATAAACATGAAGACAAAAAGTTGAGAAAAAAATACCAAGTAAAACACACTTGTTAAAAAATAAAATCATTCTATGAACTTCTAGCAAGCTCATTTAAACCGATTTGTAAATGTCGAAATGAAAAGCTAATTTAAACCGAGTTGTAAATGTCGAAATGAAAAGAGCATAAACAAATACGAAACTACTAAATATAAATATAAAACCGCCAGTAGATGGCGGCAAGGCACTGCTCTATTGACATCACTGGTTAATGTTCAACCTATTCTTTCAAAAACACAAATATATTTTTAATACCCACACAGCTACTTCTTTAGGCAGTTGTTCTGCTGTGGTGCTGTTTGGAACTATATGTTCATTGTATTAACATATTGTTTATTTACAGGAATTTTGGTTTTCTAATGATTCTTTTTTAAAAAGCTAAAAACTGCTCATTACAGAAAAATTAAAACAAATATTTACAAATGTGTGTTTTACTTGGTATTTTTTCTCAACTTTTTGTCTCAATTGGCAGTTAATTTTCATTATATTTAAACTGTTACCCAGAAGTTCATCATTATGTGAATTTAAAGTGACTGCATTACAAATAGAAATATATGTAGCCTACATGTATGTGCCGTTGTAGGTTCCCATGACATGCTATTTTAATGTTATAATTACAGCAACAATTTTTTGTCTATGAATTTTGCATTCCACTAATTAATGGGAATGTAAAGCTTTAAATCAACCAGTTTTCTGAAATAGCTCAGAGGTGCATCTCATGAAGCTTCATTTGGCAAGCATATATAGACAGAGCACAAGTCATACACATTCAGATAATGGAATAACAACCAGGTCAACAGCCGGCAAGAAGAGGAGTAAAGATGTGTGGGTATGGAGGCAAAACAGTGAAGAGGTCAAGATTGTGGACATGTTTCTAATGAAATAACGGTCACTATTGCAGACAATGTTGGAGAACAACAGTGCGTTTCCATTACCCTTCAAATTGCGCAAATTGAAATTGCGAATTAAAAATACGCTCAATGGAAACACGTCAATTTCGCAAAAACTCCCATTTCTCGCAAAAAAGATTTTACGCTCGCATGAGGTGGTTTTTCAGGCAATTCGAAAAAGGAATATTTCGCAAAACTGCGATGGAAACAGTTTTTGCGCATTTACAGTCACGCATTTAGAAGGCGCGTGTGTTTTTGGTCCGTGGCTACTTTGGCATCCATTCGTTTTTCCTTTAACTTATCCGAAAAACATGTTTTCTTCTTTATTAGTTTTTAGACTGGATCGATCGGTTTAACAAATCGTGCCCACGGATTAATAAACTGTATGATATCCTAATCCGCCCTCTCAGATTTGTAAATAGGATATCAGTTCTTTGTAATTTCTTGAACTTTCTTGAGCAAAAAAAGACTTCACATACAAAAAATAAATATAGTAGGCTAACACAAACTAATTTCCAAACCTGTAAAAGGTTATATAAAAATAAAACATTCATCAGTTATTTTAGCATATTACTGTCTTAAGTGAACTCATTTATAGTTATAAACGCAAATAATAATAATTATCATTATTATTAGGCTGTTACATTTATTAGACTACATATTTAGAAGACGCTTTTATCAAAAAATAATAATACAGGGCTAAGATTATCACAAATAAACAAGTTTTTGACGCATAAAGGGTTTGAGCAGAGTGCGCACTGCATGAAATGGAGGCGCCGGCGCGAACACTTGCATTTTCCTATCAACAGTGGAAACAACTTAAAATACTCTATCATTTCTGGTCATACAGAAAATAATAAAACATAATCCGCAACTACTTTTATTTGTGTATACTCACAATAACAAGAAACCGTTCTTCTTTCAGGAGCGCTTTCATGATCTCCGTGAACTGAAACAAAATATAGCCTATGTAGGCTATAAAAATGTCCACTTTTAAATAAACAAATTCAAATCAAAAGCAATTAATAGGCCTAAAAAAATATCATCGGGTTCTAATTGGCCTTAGAAAACCAGTAAAATTGAATTTTCTTCCATATTAATTTGTAAATATTTTAAATGTTTAATAAAGGGACAAAAAGTCATAAACAAAAATCTGAAAATTCATCTAGAGCCTATTTATTTTTTAATATGATTAAAAAAGGAAAAACGAATGGACGCAAAAGTACACGGACCGTTTGGACAGAATACGAGACAGAGTTCTTTATTAAATTCATTTTAAAAAAAAGAATGACAGGAATACTGGATTCTAAACCTCAAAGAAATGCCACAATCAAGACCTTGAAATAGAAATGAGTGAGAAACACCAGATCCTCATATGTGCCGCTCACAGTTGCTAAGGGTCTTTCCTTGCCATTAATGCTTGGATAACACGCCCCGTCTCCTTCAATTAATAATAATAATAATAATGTCCAGTGCGGTGGCTCTGATATGCCTATAGGCTATAAACCTACCAACGTCCGTTACCATAATTTTTGTAATGACTTATCGCGAGAAGAAAAAAGGACGTTTTAGTCGCATAACATCGGTTAATGGAAACGCCGTCATTTCGCAATAGTTTTTTTATCGATATTTAGAAAATATCGCAAACGTTTTGCGCAAATCTGTAATGGAAACGCCATTCAAACGTTTGTGGACAGAACAGGTATGTAATCAGACATTGTTTTTCTGTACTGTAATACTAGCCTACTTACTGTATTACAGTTGTCCACTTTCATTTTACATTATACACTAAATATACTTTATAGAGACAATGTAGCTAACACAAACACACACGTGTGTGTATATATATATATATATATATATATATATATATATATATATATATATGAATGTATATGTATGTATGTCATTGTGATATAAAGAAAAAGACAAGACTAAATCGTATAGCCATAGTTTATGACTAGGCTACATTTAATAGAGTGCTATAGGCTTTATAAAAACTTTTGTGTAGCTCTATTATATATTCAATTTAAAAATATTTAACACAAATGTAGCCTACTGATTATTACTTTTCAGAATAAGAATAGCAGTAGCCTAATCCAAGCAATCACAAGTAGGCTAACTAATTTTAGCTTAAAATCCAATAAGTTCTAAAAGGGTTTCTGAATGGAACAATTAATGCTAAATGCAGCATCTATGAGTGAACTTGAGGCATGCAGACCCTGCCTGCTGCAGAGCATTGACACATCTTAAACCAACAAATATATAATGATAATACCCACCTTTTCGGAATTTTACCTGCCCATTTTATAATCAAAATACATGACAATAGACTTTTATTAAAAAAGCTAAAAATCTATGGGATACCTATGGTACATGAACAGATTCAGCATTATACAAATAAGTAAATGTATGAGAAAATAAGGAAAAATAGACGTGAGGGAAAATAAGGAAAAATACTCCAGACGTGCAGACGTGCAGACGTGCAGACGTATAGCAGACGGGCAGACGTGCAGACGTGCAGACGTGCAGACGTATAGCAGACGGGCAGACGTGCAGACGTGCAGACGGGCAGACGTTCACACGTTAAGATGTAATCCACACGTTAACTTTCTAACGTGACGCCGCCGTGACGTCTGCATAGATCAACAGCTACACGTGATTGACGTGTATACGTGACGTGATATTTGCGTGTACGTCTCCATATAAAACAAATGGAGACGTACACGCACGTATACACGTGTGTTATCTGTCGTGCTTGTCAGTCTCGTCGCCGAATGGAACATTGCGAGCGGCATACATCCCTCCGTCCAGACAAAACACTGACCTGGACCTCACGCCTCGTCCACAGGTGGCGTTACACTGGACACACACACACAAAGAAAATCTTTCATCAAACTGTAATAACTTTCTCTGCATGAAACATATTTCTGCTGTAACCTAGGCTGTGTGTGAGTGGGGAAGCATATAGAGTGCCGAAGTTATGACGCCACTTTGTAGGCCAAAACGCAGAAGTGAGTTAGCATTTTAGCCCTTCCGGTTCCCTCGCCCTAAAGTCTATGGGTTTTTTGAATGGGTTTTTGCTAAATCGCCTGAAATAAGGTCTGTGGTTAACAAAGCCTCTAAATATTTTCACGTTTTGATCTATGACATAAAACACACCAGTTATAACCTGCTTGTGGTTTTTTAAACTTTTTACCGTTATCATTTTATATCTGACGGCTTTATTTAGGCTTCAAAATATATACATTTTGGATTACCTTGTAAAGATTATCTTGATAGACAAAACGTGTAAGGGTCACAACTCTTTGTTGAACACAGACCTTATTTTTTGCGAATTTCCAAAAGTCTATGGGGAAAATGCATAGCTTTTCGATCGAGGGAACCCATGCGTCGCTAGCTTCCGAGTTGGCCTACAAAGTGACGTCATAACTTCGGCACTCTATTATTATTATATTATTTTATCTGTCAGTCAAACAGATAGTCCCGCCCACAATTCCTGTGATTGGTTAAGAAGTTAGAACACTAAACTGAGTAATTCCCATGTAAATCTGCTGGTATTTAAGGAAGGATGAAGTGTTGAGATCCTCCAGACGAGGGCGCTGTTGCACCATCACAGCTCACACACACACACACACAAGCATGTTTGAGGTCAAAGGTCAGAGAGACACAAATCAAGCAGATTACAAGTCAGACGACAGCTCCTCTCAGAAACATCAGAAACATCCGCTGTGTTTTATATCTGTCTAAAGTCTGGGCTGTTCTGGAGTTGATCTTATCACACACACCCTCAGCCGAGACGCGGATCACATCTCCTGTGTGAGGACCAGCAACTTCAGACAAAAAGCTCAGAAAAACAGGCTTTGTTTCCTTTATGCTAATTTTTACAATATTTTCCTAGAGTCTGATTTTGGGTTGAAGTGGGACTTTTATTCTGGATTTTCTTCATCTTTTTCTACACTGAAAAGAATGTGGAAACAATGTTCACACTGCACACAGTGTTTTAAATACTTTTTTTGCAATATATATATACTGTATATATATGTAATAAAAAAAATAAAAAAATTAATGTAAAATAATAATAATAATAAAAATTTAAAAATTTAAAAAAAAAATTAAAAAAAATTTAAAAAAAAAATATATATATTTTAGCTGCTCAGGCTGGGAAACCCCCTTAACAGGTACAGATACAGTGTATCAGCACAAGTGTAATGTGTGTGTGACCCGTGACGTTTCTGCATGTGTTACTCACATCCCGCCAGCCGTGAGCCGTCCAGCTGTGTGTGTGACACCCGGTGAGGAAGCAGGAGCGGATCGACACGGGACGCACACGCTCGTCACACAGGTCATCCCTGACGCGACCTCTGACCTTTAACCTGCAGAAGACCTCACGGGACTGAACGCCCGCGCCGCAGCTCACCGAACACTGCACACACACACACACACACACACACAAGCACATGATGATGGGACGTCTGTGTTACAGCACTGGTGTTGTGTGTGTTACGTGTTCTTCCTCTGAGAGGTCATGATTGCTTCCAGATGTGGGGAATGACGGGGATAAACTGGTGTGGAGATGGACGGCCCATGTGACCTAACACCTCAGCCAATCAGAACACTGGGTGGATTTACTACATCTGGGCTGCGTTTACCAAAAGCATCGTTGGCCAACTATGATCGCAATTTCCACTGTATTAAACTCTATTGGTAACGACAGAACTTGTGACCATAGTTGGCCTTGGGAAACTATTTCCTGGATTAATCAGATTAGAATACTCACATATTGTTTCTAGTATTTTACTGGAGGGAATTTTTTTTTATAAAATATCCAAATAAAATATATTTATTGGCAAAATATGCGTTTTTAAAAGGGAAAAATAGGGCAGAGAATTAAGACCAAGCAATAATTTAACAAAATAAAACCATCTCGAGATTAAAGTCATTATAATGCAAGATTAAACTCGTTATATTTCGAGGAAAAAAAAGTTTAAATACAATGTTGAGAATAAACTCATTACATTTACTCCTCACTCGGGTGTCGATGGATGACTGAAACGCAGATGTTAGATAATGACTGTATATAAATGATCTCAAAATTTATTTGAGTTTTTTGTCGACATTTTATTTAAACTTTTTATCTCGAAATTTAACTAATTTAATCTGGCATTATAATGATTTATCTTCGCCCTAATCCTCTTCCGTCGGAAAAATCCTTTAAAAATGTTTTTTTTGGGAGTATTATGTGTTCATTTGCAAATATCCCCCCTCCAAAAAAACCCCCCATATATATATATATATATATATATATAAATTACTGCATTTTTTCCAGACAGACAGGAAGTGAGGTCACGTACCGCTCTCCACTGATTGGCTCTCCAGCCGGGGCAGGGTCCCGCCCTGCAGGCCTTCTGTGTTCTGGGCCGGTTCTGATGAGCGCAGGCCTCGTCCTCCATCTGGGTCTGATTCTGGTCCACACACACAATCTGTCGCTCTTTCATTCCCTTCCCACAGGACACCGAACACTAGAGAGAGGGAGAGAGAGAGAGAGAGAGAGAGAGAGAGAGGGAGAGAGGGAGAGAGGGAGAGAGAGAGAGAGGGAGAGAGAGGGAAGGAGAGAGAGGGAGGGAGAGAGAGAGAGAGAGAGGGAATGGTAAATGGACTGCATTTATATAGCGCTTTCATAGAGCCAATGGCCACCAAATCGCTTTACATTTTGCCTCTCATTCACCCATTCACTCACACATTCATACACCGCTGGCAGTGAAGGGAAGGGAAGGAGAGAGGGAGGGAGAGAGAGAGAGGGAGAGGGAGAGAGAGAGAGAGAGAGAGCATCAACACTCCAACAACAGCGTGCAACAATTCATACTTCAATCATGTCTTTTTGTCCAAGCGCCGGGAACCACAAGCGTGTTCTCCAAGCGATGGGCTTAAACTCAGACCAGAGAAAACCCTCCACAATCATCTGGAACCAATAACACAGAACATTCTGCAGAGGAACCGAGGAGTACGTCCACATCCCGACATGAGGCACTACAAGACTCACGAGGGGCCCTATCTGTCAAATACTGCATTTAAACAAAACAAAAATAGAAAATAATTGTATACAGCCTATTTTTGGAGTCCTTAAATAATGTATATTAATACATTAAATAAATATATAAAATGTACAATAACAATATTATAATAATATAATACACATTTCTTTATTTAACCAGCGTGTGAAGCAGGGCGGGGCCGAGAGCCGCGGGAACGGAGCGAACACTAATGAGCGGCACAGCGGACTCTAGTCCCACGGAGGAGCTCCGGAAGGAGGAGAGCAGGAGCGACGGACTCTAGTCCCACGGAGGAGCTCCGGAAGGAGGAGAGCAGGAGCGACGGACTCTAGTCCCACGGAGGAAATCCGGAAGGAGGAGAGCAGGAGCGACGGACTCTAGTCCCACGGAGGAGCTCCGGAAGGAGGAGAGCAGGAGCGACGGACTCTAGTCCCACGGAGGAAATCCGGAAGGAGGAGAGCAGGAGTGACGGACTCTAGTCCCACGGAGGAGCTCCGGAAGGAGGAGAGCAGGAGCGACGGACTCTAGTCCCACGGAGGAGCTCCGGAAGGAGGAGAGCAGGAGCGACGGACTCTAGTCCCACGGAGGAACTCCGGAAGGAGGAGAGCAGGAGCGACGGACTCTAGTCCCACAGAGGAACTCCGGAAGGAGGAGAGCAGGAGCGACGGACTCTAGTCCCACGGAGGAGCTCCGGAAGGAGGAGAGCAGGAGCGACGGACTCTAGTCCCACGGAGGAGCTCCGGAAGGAGGAGAGCAGGAGCGACGGACTCTAGTCCCACGGAGGAGCTCCGGAAGGAGGAGAGCAGGAGCGACGGACTCTAGTCCCACAGAGGAGCTCCGGAAGGAGGAGATCAGGAGCGACGGACTCTAGTCCCACGGAGGAGCTCCGGAAGGAGGAGAGCAGGAGCGACGGACTCTAGTCCCACAGAGGAGCTCCGGAAGGAGGAGAGCAGGAGCGACGGACTCTAGTCCCACAGAGGAGCTCCGGGAGGAGGAGAGCAGGAGCGACGGACTCTAGTCCCACGGAGGAGCTCCGGAAGGAGGAGAGCAGGAGCCACGGCGGTGAAGGACGGGAGAGGACGGGAATACACATTATTTTAATAGGAGGACTGGTATTTTTTTACTTTTAATTTTGATATTAAACATGAGCTGGATCTTTTTCAGTTGCCAGTTTGGACTTCAACAAAAGATCCCAGTATCTGTTCCCACGTCATGGAGAATAAAAGAAACAGGTTTGAGCAGCACTTAAGAACACACACACACACACACAGACACAGACACACACACACACACACATATACACACACACACACACACACATATCATAAACAAGGTCATTACAAAGGTATTTTAAACACAGGGTTGCAGTCTGCCAGCAGCACAACACATCAAAGAACACACAGATAAGTGAGCGACCATCAGATACACACACACACACACACACACACACACACACACAGAGTAATGGGCTCGGATAAACCACTCCTCAAAACTCCTAAAGAAAAAGAGGAGGAGAAACGCTGTGAACAGTTAGTAGTTATTCAGCTTTACTAGAACACACAACTGAAGGACGATCTTCATCTTCATCTTCATCTGAGGACAGAAGAGAGGAGAAACAGGAGAAGAGAGGAGAAGTGGAGGTAAAGATGAAGATGCATGAATGTGTGTTTATTTCTCATCATCTGACTTTACTGAGCTTTAACTGAGTTTATTTCTGAGACCGATAATACTCGGAAACATGAGTGAATCTCATGAACCATGTTCTGCTCACTATTCAGCATAACGTTTATTTTAAATGTTATATATGTATATATATATATGTATATACGTATATAATATATATATATATATACACAAACAAAATCTAATTTATCCCAATTTAAATGATGATTATTTTCAAATAATTAGATTGAATTTTTTAGAATAAAGATTTGTAGGCGTTAACAATTAATGATATATATATATATATATATATATGTTTTTATTTGTTCAGACAGGAAACAAAATTGTGCTTGTCAGGCGTATCTGACTGTTTATTGCTCGAACACCAAAAAATGCATGAAGTCCATAACCAGATCCATGTGTGTTTGAAATCAGATTTGTGGAAATGCATTTGTGTCTGAATCCGTTATAAACGAGTGTTTTCTGTGGACGGAACATCAGTTCTGCTCAGAGAAACAGAAACACTTTCCTCACTTACTCATTATCAACTATTGTGGAAAGAAAATGTCTCAAAAGTTCAAACAATGTAAAAAATTTCTAACATATAGCATATATATAGCATATATATATGCTATAAATGAAATATAGATTAAGAATTTCTATCAATATATGAAATTCTAAATTTTTGCATCAAATATTATACTATCATTTTTTATACAAATTTTAATACATTGAATAAATTTTTTTTAATTATATAAAATATAAAAAGTGTATTTACATAGATTAATTTTTAATATTTGAATTTAAATTGTATCAATTATAAAATATTTTAATGAAATGTATTAATGTATATTCAATCAATATACATAAAATATAAATTAAATGTTTAATATATATTATATACATTTTACATAATATCTTAATTTTATATACAGTATTTACATATTTACAGTATTTATATATTATTTTATATATATAAGATTTTGTTATTTTTTAAATTTGTATTCAATTAATATATATTATATTTCATTTAAAAAGTATTAATATGAATATAAAATTACAATAAATTTCATAAAGATTTAATGTAATTAAATCAAAACCTGAATAACCGATGCTCTTTCATACAGACAACGAGTGATCAGAAAACAATAATCAGATCAGATTCATAATCAAATCAGATGAAGCATGTGACGTGTGAAGTAATGGTGTCTCAGTGTGTTTCAGGACTGGTTTAGATCTGAAGTGCTGACGTCACGGTGAGTTCAACAAAAAAGTTCACAAAGTGTCAAGAGCTCACTATGATTATAAATGGATATTAAAGAGCATATTTCAGCACACTTCTCATAGCAGAAATACATTCCCCGTTGCACAGCACATGAAGATCAAGTGTCTGCATATGAAAACCACATGAGAGGATCAGACTCTTCAAAGATCTCATAAACGTGAAGCCGTCATTCACCAAACCCTGGCAGAACCTCAAACATCAGCAGACACAGCATCACACACACACGCGCGCACACGTACACACACACACTCGCGTGCACACACACACACACACACACTCTCTCTCTCACACACACACACACGCACACACACAAACACACACACACTCACACACACACACACACACGCGCGCGCGCGCGCGCACACGGACTCACACACACACACACACGCACGCACGCACTCATTCACACACTCACACACACACACACAGTCACACACTCACACACACACACACAGTCACACAGTCACACACACACACACGCGCGCACACACGCACTCACACACTCACACACACACGCACTAACACGCACACAGACACACGCACTCACACACACACACACACACTGATCATCATAAACATACGCTGTGTCTGAGAAGTGAACACGAGAAAACAGCTGGTGAGATCTGCACATCAATAAATCACAAACACAAGCAGAACGAACATAGGACGGTTTATGTGTGTATGTATGTGTGTGTGTGTGTGTGTGAGTGTGTACTTGTACAACTATATTTGTGAGGACCAGTTTGAGTTTTAGACCATTGGAGTGAGGACAAAGAGAGTAAAGTGAGGACATTTTGGCCGGTCCTCACTTTCTGAGACCCCTTTAAAGGCCTGTTTGAGGGTCAAGACTTGGTTTTAGGGATAAGGTTATAATTAGGTTAAGGGTAGGTTTAGGGTAAGGGTTCGGGTTAAGCACTTAGTTGTGATGAGTAAGGTTAGGGTAAGCGGCTAGAGATTGCATTGTGTCAATGAATGTCCTCATAAAGATAGATGTACAAGAGAGTGTGTGTGTGTGTGTGTGTGTGTGTGTGTATGTTTACTCCTTCAGACATGAAGTGCTGCGTTTGTTCAACCATATTTGGCCCTGGAGTGAATCTGTGTATCTTGAGCTCTTCACATATTTAGAGTCCAGACCGGAATAGTTTATGCTTCAAGGATACGCCTAGATGATTCCCGAGTGAATCTTCCTCACATTCTGCAGCCATTATATGAAACACAATATATACAGAGTACAGACACTTGGAGTCAGTCTGGAGTCCAGTATTTTATGTAGCTTGCCAAGTTATTACTATTGAAATATTTGCAGTCTTTGATTCATTTTGTTCATGATTGAATCTGATGGTGTAGTTCCATTCCACACAGCTGCGTATGAATCACTGACTCAGATGAATCGTGACTCAGATGAATCACTGACTCAGATGAATCACTGAATCAGATGAATCATGACTCTGATTAGTCCGACTCAGATGAATCACTGACTCAGAAGAATCATGACTCTCATGAATCATGACTCAGATGAATCATGACTCAGATGAGTGTGAACGATTGACTCAGATGAATCATGACCCAGATGAATCACTGACTCAGATTAATCATGACTCAGATGAATCACTGGCTCAGATGAATAACTGACTCAGATTAATCATGACTCAGATTAATAACTTACTCAAATTAATGTGAACGATTGACTCAGATGAATCATGAATCAGATGAATAATGACTCAGATTAATCATGACTCAGATGAATAACTGACTCAAATTATCATGTGAACAATTGACTCAGATAAATCAAGAATCAGATGAATAATGACTCAGATGAATAACTGACTCAGATGAATAACTGACTCAGATGAATTATGACTCAGATGAATAACTGACTCAGATTAATCATGACTCAGATGAATCACTGACTCAGATGAATGTGAATGATTGACTCATATGAATCATGAATCAGATGAATAACTGACTCAGATTAATCATCATGACTCAGATGAATCACTGACTCAGATGAATGTGAATGATTGACTCAGATGAATCATGAATCAGGTGAATCAAGACTTTTTCCTCTGGGATCCAGACGAGAGCAGGACTGGACCGGGACTAATCCACATGAATCTTCAGTTCTAGACTGGTTTACAGTTGTTAACCAATTAAACTACATGTTTTCAATGGGTGGGTAAAATATATTTTTCAAATATATCACATTCTAGTTTTAAATCTGGATTCCTTAACCCTCTGGTGCTCTCAGGATTTGAGGTTGATATCTCAGTAAATGAGCGTTCAGTGTGTGTGTGACTGCAGTACCGAACGCTTCCACTAGAGGAAACTCTCTTATTCATTTACAATGTGTCATTTCTGACGCGCTGTTCCAATCATGTCCATGATTTGTGTGTTCACAACTTTTACCAAGTTTTGTACCATTCCGATGAAGAAAATAATTCTACAAAAAACATTTTTTCTGTCAAAACTGACCGAAGAGCATCAGAGGGTTACATGAAACCCTTCACACACACACACACACACACACACACACACACACACACACACACTAATACTGTGGGTAATTATTGAGGGTATTTATGCTGACTGAAAACTCTTCTACACTCAGACAGAAACAGGAAACACAAGTGAAACGATGTCAGAGTCATGTGACCTCACGGTGACAGGCCAATCACTTCATTATGTTCACAGTGCGGAGTCAGTTAAAATCTCACACACACACACACACACACACACACACACACACACACACACTCACACACACACCGCCTCTCTTACTCTCGGTCGCTCCAGTTCTGCTGAAATAATAAACTGAGAACAAGAACTCGCTCTTAAATGGTTTGAAAACGATCTTTCGAACACAATGTGTTTCCGTGGACAATTACACTCCCTTTCCTCCTCAAAGATGGGCTTCAGGTCCTCTCTCATTTTACACCATTATCAATAAATCTGGCTAAAATACAATATGCTGATGACACAATTATTAATACATCGGCTGCTTCTTTAAATCAAGCATTCATTATTACCTGTGAATCTGTTTTTAAATGAATAAAAGACAAAATATATTATTTGTAGTCATGCTCACTCTAAGTTAACAGATTTAAAATAGCATATCTATTAAAAAAAATAGTTTGTTCTTATAAATATTTATGTATATAATTTGACAAAAGATTAGCTTTTAATGTACATATTTAATGTACATTTAATTTAATGTTTTCCACATTGCTATATTTGATCTGAATCGTACGAGAAAACTGCACGTTTTAACTTATTGCGAAGACACTTTTAGGTAAATTACCTTCTTATATTTCTAATTTGTGAACCTCTTTTACAAACAGTTATTGCACTAGATTTGCAACGTAAAGACCCGAGGGAAAATCTTCAGAATTTGGTCAATTATCTTTATCTTTTCCTGCAGGGATACAGTTACTCGTCCACACGAGACCCGGTCCTGCGGTTATTACTGTATTTATGGACGGTTTATGAGTATTAGTCGACTGTATTTATGGACGGGTTATGAGTATTAGTCGACTGTATTTATGGACGGGTTATGAGTATTAGTCGTCGACTGTATTTATGGACGGTTTATGAGTATTAATCGACTGTATTTATGGGCGGTTACGAGTATTAGTCGACTGTATTTATGGACGGTTTATGAGTATTAGTCGACTGTATTTATGGGCGGTTTACGAGTATTAGTCGACTGTATTTATGGACGGTTTATGAGTATTAGTTGACTGTATTTATGGACGGGTTATGAGTATTAGTCTACTGTATTTATGGGCGGTTTATGAGTATTAGTCGACTGTATTTATGGACGGTTTATGAGTATTAGTCTACTGTATTTATGGGCGGTTTACGAGTATTAGTCGACTGTATTTATGGACGGTTTATGAGTATTAGTCGACTATATTTATGGGCGGTTTACGAGTATTAGTCGACTGTATTTATGGACGGTTTATGAGTATTAGTCGACCATATTTATGGGCGGTTTACGAGTATTAGTCGACTGTATTTATGGACGGTTTATGAGTATTAGTCGACTATATTTATGGGCGGTTTACGAGTATTAGTCGACTGTATTTATGGACTGGTTATGAGTATTAGTCTACTGTATTTATGGACGGGTTATGAGTATTAGTCTACTGTATTTATGGACGGGTTATGAGTTTTAGTCTACTGTATTTATGGACGGGTTATGAGTATTAGTTGACTGTATTTATGGACGGTTTATGAGTATTAGTCGACTATATTTATGGGCGGTTTACGAGTATTAGTCGACTGTATTTATGGGCGGTTTACGAGTATTAGTCGACTGTATTTATGGACGGGTTATGAGTATTAGTCGACTGTATTTATGGACGGGTTATGAGTATTAGTCGACTGTATTTATGGACGGGTTATGAGTATTAGTCGACTGTATTTATGGATGGTTTAGGAGTATTAGTCGACTGTATTTATGGACGGGTTATGAGTATTAGTCGACTGTATTTATGGACGGGTTATGAGTATTAGTCGACTGTATTTATGGACGGGTTATGAGTATTAGTCGACTGTATTTATGGATGGGTTATGAGTATTAGTCGACTGTATTTATGGGCGGTTTACGAGTATTAGTTGACTGTATTTATGGACGGTTTACGAGTATTAGTCGACTGTATTTATGGGCGGTTTACGAGTATTAGTCGACTGTATTTATGGACGGGTTATGAGTATTAGTCGACTGTATTTATGGACGGGTTATGAGTATTAGTCGACTGTATTTATGGACGGGTTATGAGTATTAGTCGACTGTATTTATGGACGGGTTATGAGTATTAGTCGACTGTATTTATGGATGGTTTAGGAGTATTAGTCGACTGTATTTATGGACGGGTTATGAGTATTAGTCGACTGTATTTATGGACGGTTTATGAGTATTAGTCGACTGTATTTATGGACGGTTTATGAGTATTAGTCGACTGTATTTATGGACGGGTTATGAGTATTAGTCTACTGTATTTATGGACGGTTTATGAGTATTAGTCGACTGTATTTATGGACGGGTTATGAGTATTAGTCTACTGTATTTATGGACGAGTTATGAGTACTAGTCGACTGTATTTATGGATGGTTTACGAGTATTAGTCGACTGTATTTATGGACGCTTTATGATTATTAGTCGACTGTATTTATGGACGGTTTATGAGTATTAGTCGTATTGTTCTCTTGTGAAACTTTGTCTTGTAATATCTCAATGAGATCTTCCTGGTTATATAAATAAATAAACATTAAATTACATCCAAATGACCACGAATTAAAGGTAAACTGTATAACAACATCCATATGTTTCTGTATTGACTTCAAGATTAAAACACATAATTTGTTTTCGGGTGAATACAGACTTTGCCTTGTGCTCATCATGTTTAGTGTTTTAAATGTGTTTTTACTGCAAAATGAAACAACGGCGACGCTGGATCCTTGAGAACACAACACACACTACTGCTTTCTGGTGAGTGTTTATATCAAAAATACACAGAATTTTCTTTCATAATGTACATTATTTACTTACAATTACAATTGTAAAATTGGTTTCAAAACTAAACTGATTTGTTTTGTGTTGGATGAATCATTTCATACATTTCATGAAACATATTCAATATTAACTATGACTTTTGCCTCAATAAACTCCTAATTTACTGCTTATAAATAGCTAATAAGGTAGTTGTAGTTGTTACTGTATGTTTAGGTATTAAGAGATGTAGAATATGGTCATGCAGAATAATGCATTGTGCTTTATGAGTAATAAACAGCTAATATCCTAGTAATATGCATGCTAATAAGTAACTAGTTAGAACTGGACCCTAAACTAAAGTGTTACCAATATATCATTAATTATATTTCATGAGGTAAGTTACCATGTTTTTACCATAATAAGAAACTACATTATAACACTGCAATATGAATAACATTATACAGCAAGTTTTGTGGTTCACTCATTGTCATAATCATGTGAGAAACACACACTAAAATCTCACATGGAAAACATCATCTGAACATAATTTTGCATCGCGTGCTGAAACGGTGTGTGTGTGTGAAGCTTCAGGCCGACAGATCTCTGAGAATCCCTTCATTATTAGAGTTCTGACGTTATGATTTATGAGGGACGAGCAACAACTTTCCTCACACAGATCAACGGATCAAACAACGGAATAATGGATCATAATGCAGAGAATGTGAACAATAATCAGAAAACTCAAGCAGGTGTTTAGAGAACATTCGACTTGTGTGTGAGGAAACATTCGACGTGTGTGTGTGTGTGTGTGTGTGTGTGTGTGTGTGTGTGTGCTCGTGTTTATATTACATTGTGGGGACCAAATGTCCCCACAAGTATAGTAAAACCTGAAATCACCTACATTGTGGGGACCAGTCAGCGGTCCCCATGAGGAGAACAGCGTATAAATCACACTAAGTAATGTTTTTTGAAAATGTAAAAATGCAGAATGTCTCCTGTGATGGGTAGGTTTAGGGACAGGGGCAGTGTGTGTGTGTGTGTGTGTGTGTGTAAGGGGACAGAATATATAGTTTGTACAGTATAAAAACCATTACGCCTATGGAGAGTCCCCACAAAGATAGCGAACCAGACATGTGTGTGTGTGTGTGTGTGTGTGTGTGTGAATGAATGTGTGTGTGTGTGTGAGTGAATGTGTGTGTGTGTGTGTGTGTGTGTGAGTGAATGTGTGTGTGTGTGTGTGTGTGTGTGTGTGTGTGTGAGAGTGTGTGTTTGTGTGTGTGTGTGAGTGAATGTGTGTGTGTGTGTGTGTGTGAGAGTGAATGTGTGTGTGTGCGTGTGTGTGAGAGTGAATGTGTGTGTGTGCGTGTGTGTGTGTGTGTGTGTGAGTGAATGTGTGTGTTTGTGTGTGTGTGTGTGTGTGTGTGTGCAACCAAAGTGGACCGAAGTTTCTGATTGGTCAATGAATGTCCATGCCATTTAACACCGGGCTATTTTTATATCATATATATCTATATTGCCTAACTTATTTTGCTGAGTTACAGTAATGCAGAGTTTTATCTGGGCTCCAAAAAATGATCTTGTTTTCCTTTGAATTCAGTCATTTTTCTGACTCCATTGGCAGATATTAGCTCTTGTTTTAAGCACAAACTCACTTCATTTATGATCTTTTCATAAAACACGTATTAATATCTTATTAATAGTGTTTGTTCTTCTCCTGTACATGTATCTTGATGTAAGAATGACAGAAACACTGAGGAAGATCATCATGTTTCTGCAGTGTAATGAGTTCATCATTAAAACTCATGGATTTTAATGGACGTTTTCAGGACTTTATTTGTTCGACTCAAACTCAACGCAACACAATTATGGATGTTTGTTTATCATTTCAAAACTGATGGAATACTTTTGCAGCGAGACTGAAATATGAAGATGCTTTCAAGTGCAACACGAACCCCTTCTTGTGTTTCTCAGCCAATAAACAGAGTTATAACTCTCAGATGAGACTCTGGCCAGCTCTGATTAACATCAGCCATTACAGTCAGCGTTACAGTAATGACTCCCACATGCACTCGCGCCTCTCTCTAATAACTCCACAGAAAACAGCAGAAACTTATTTCATAACTACATCTCTCTGTACGTGAATATACTCGCTCAGGGACGTGCACAGGAATTTTGAGGGGCAGTTGCTCTGACCTGAAAAAACGGCAAACCCCCCCCCCCCCCCCCCCCATATATACACAAAGAAGTAAAAAACTGAAATACAGCAATCACCTTAACTACTACTAATAATAACACAGAAAAATATGACTTGAGTCATGAAAATCCCTACATCAATATCCCTATCAATATCCTATCAAGTCACTGATAGGTTTCTCCAAATTTACAAACTAAACAACATGCAAAGCTTCAAAGGAGAAGTGTCTAAACTATTAGTGGCCATTTCAACCGTACAAAAATTAAAAAAAAAAAAAAACATTTAATTGTCTTGCTACACTGCAGCATAATAAAATAGTCTCACACTCCAGTAATATTTCTGTGAATTGAATTAATCTTGCACTTGTTCATATTTTTTGTATTATGTCTGAATATTCAGTTGAATTTTGCCCATACAAATGGCCTTATCTGACCGTGTTTATGTCCAAACTCAATGACTCATATTATGGTCTTATTTATAAAGATTGCAAAATGTCAGAGATGACAGGTTTATGATATACAACTTTGTAAACTTATACAAAATGTATTAACAATATGTTAAATGCCACCAAAATACACATGAGAAAAAATAATCATTTTTTTTTAATGATTTTTAAAAAAAAATTATTCTGTTTTTTATTTTTTAAATTTGAAAATAAATAATCTGGATTGAATTGACAGATGGGGGAAAACTCGCTTCTAATAAAATATATAAATAAACGCTTAGATTTCGGGAAAAAATACAATCCTTTTTTAACCTTTTGGCTTCCCGTACATTCAGTTGTGCTTCTTGCTTGTATTCAGTTCTGATGGTACGTATGGTAACTCGGCAACTACGCATGATTTGTAGAAGGATTGCGTAAAGGGAACACGAATTCGGGTAGGGATCTGAATCGACTGCTTCACCGGTCGCGTGCAGCGCTGCAGCCACGGAAACAGAGTTTTGCCCTTAACCCACTTACTTTCACTTTCGGTACTCGAATGGAAGTGAATGAGGCTTTGCGATTTTTTTTGTTTTGTTTTGTTTTGATTTTTTTATCTAGGCCTACGTGAAATTCTGCATATTTGGACAATTTATTTATTTTCCCCCTCGGAAGGGCAACGTGAGTCGAGAAGGGCAATGGGCAGTTGCCCGGGCAACCTGAGCAACCCCCCTGTGCACGTCCCTGTACTCGCTCAATCTAAAGCACTGCGAGAAGAAACAGCAAAAAGTGTCTGAAATAAAGTCTGGTAAATAAACTCGGCTCATATTTCTGCACATGAAGATCTTCATGAATAATTGCCTTTAATAGTTTCCATATCTTTTCTTAATGCATGATGCTATTCAAATAAAATTAGGTTGAAAGATCAAAGATGCTTGATTTGAATAAGAGTGCATTTTATATTATATTAATATATCAATTATTTCAAATATATTTTAATATTCAGTTTTCTATTCATATTTAGATTTTTTTTTATTTCCCTTTTCATTTTAATTAAAGTTTTATTAAGTTTACAGTTTTTTGTAGGCCTATTTTTTATTTTGTTTTGCAAATGTCTATAATTCTTACTTTTTTTTCAGTTTTAGTTATATTAGTACATCAAGTTAAAAAATTTGAAATTTTGCCCAGGCAACCATTTGAAATTAAATAAGTTTAAATTTTATTTAATTTAAAACAACACATTTTTTTTAGGCTTTTAGTTTTAGTTTCAGTTAACTATAATAACCCTGATGAATATGATATTTTCTATATAAAAATGTTAAAATACATGATTGTTGCAAATGCACCATTATCAAGTTCATTAAACTCTATACTTCATTTTAAAATAATTTTATGCAGCATTTATGAGCTTGTATTAATTAAGAGACTGACTGCAGAATTATCATTTACTTACAATAAAATAGAGAGCAACAAGTTGATTAATGGCGCATGATTTCATGTTGATTGAGTTATGAATTATATATTCATACAATTAACCAAAAATCTGTTGATAAAACTCAGATGCGACGACAGACTAAGAAACAACACAAGCGTTCACAACCTTTATGTATTTTAATAATTTTTACAGTGTGAAATAGTTCTGGAACAAACTGAGCGGGAACAGATTCATGTGAAAAACACAAACATACATCATGTGCGATGATGGAGATTAATAAACCGAGAGAAAGAGACTGAGAGACGAATGCTGGAGAGAAATCAGTGGATCAGAGGAGAAATAAATAATAAAAATGCAGACAAATATACAGTTATTTCATGGATCAAAACAAGACATGTAAACAGCACTGAATCTCCTGCTGTAAACCAATAAATAAACCAACAGAAATCCTTCAATCGTGATAGAGATGGCCAGCAGATGCACGAGGTATTTGTGTTCTGAATCTGAGAAAATATGAATATTAATAATAAAGAATAGTGTGATGTGTTTGATCAAAATCATTCAGACGGCAATGAATTCCCAATCAAGCGGAGCTCTACAGTGTGAACCTGAAGTGTCCTCGATACGCAGAAGTGGATCAATAAACCCTCGTCGATCGATCACGGTCTGAACACGTTTATCAGCATTAATATTTGATTAAATAAGAGCTAAAATGCTCTCGAGGTTTAGTTTGCAGAAACCGACTGCAGACGTTCATCACGCAAAGAACATTGATACAAAAATAACGGGGAACACTTTGTTCACATAATGCATTAACTAAACTAACATGAACTAACAATGAGCAATATATCTTTATAGCATTTATTAACCATAATGTTAGTTCATCAAAATGTTTTATATTCATGTTAGTTCACACTGCATTAATTAATGTCACCAAAATGACAAAAATGACAGAATTTCAATTAAATAAATGTACTATATTTGTAAGATTTTGTATTTTTAGGGCATTTTAAACTAAATTATATTTAGGCCTATGCAGTAGTTATAATCCATTTATTCACTTTTTGAGCCATAATTCTAAAGTCATTGTCAAGTCAAAGTCATTCTAAAGTCACTTTTATTGAAAATGAGTTTTTCTGGCCGCAGTACCGAGCGCTTCCACTGGGGGAATTCGTTTCCTAATCATTTTTCATTGCTCATTTCTGACTGTGAGGAGCACAAGCGTGGATATCTTTTTCAGGACTATTTAACATTTTCAAATCATCCCAATTATTTTTATTTTTTTTTTGTGTTCACAAAACCTACCAAATTTCGTACAATTGCGAGGAAGTAAAAATAAATAAAAAAACAAGTACAATTTGCACCAGAAAAAGAGCACCAGAATACCATGAGCTAAGATTAATACATTCTGTACAAGTGTTGTTCATTGTTAGTTCATGTTAACTAATAATAACTTTATTGTACAGTGTTCCCAGATATAATACGCTACATTAGACAACACAATGAAGTAGACAGTAACTTGTGATTATTAGCACCAGATCTCAGAGATACCAGATGACGAGAGGTGGAGATAAACGAGTGCACTGACATTTGATTTTATTATATTTCTATGGAGACCCACACATGACACGTGTGCACATTTGTTTTATGTATATGGTGGCCACAAATGAACAAAATGAGGGAACGGATTATTAAAGTGTACTGATATATTAGTAGCCTACATCATAGGACCGGTTTAAGTAAATTTAATATAATATTATTTTATTTAAATCAAAATGAGGGAACAAATTAGTACATGTGCGATTTACTTAACGTGTGCACAATTTGCTTAAAAGAGGGACCGAATTATTATATCGTGTGCATGATTTACTTAAAACAAGGGAATTAGTAAATGTTGCAAGTGCGTTTGAGACGAAGACTGAACGATGAGGTATTTCTTTCATTTATCAAGTTTTCCTTGAGTGTTTCAGTCCGCGTCGTAGTGTCGCAACATTTAATATGTTTATATCCACTGCAAAAATATCAAGCTATTTGGAAAATGACTGCAGGTTGTGTTTAATATCTTAAAAACTAATTTCACATCACAAACTTAAAACAAAAAAAACACTGACAAAAATTATTTTCCTCTGTACAAGTCGACGTCAGACCACGAGCACCAGTTTAAAATTATTAAATAATATAGATATATATAACCGAACTTAAAAATACTCATTCTGTACAAAGATACAAATATAATATACAATAAATGGCTGCTGGGTAATTGTCATAATAATTAAAATATTAAACTCTTATACACAAATATACACTTGTGTTTTTAGATTACAGAACCTAAGACTAACTCAAACTCGAGTTTTCGTACGAATAAAATCGCACGAATGATTCGTATTTTCAGACAATACAACGTCAAACATGATGTTCTTCCTCAGTGTTTCGGTCTCATTTTTCAGCACAAATATTTAAAGTTTCTTAAATCAAGACACATTCACTGGAGAAGCAACATGATACAAGATATTAAGAATGTTTCAATATTTGTACTGGAAAACAAGACAAAAATAACGAAGAACATAATTTTATTTGCGGTGTAATTTACCTGTGTGTTTTTTAATGACTTCCTGTGAAATCTGCCAGTGTGGCCTAAAGACTCGTTCTGACTGTCATTATAAACAGAAGAGTACAGTGCTTTCTGAACGACGCTCAAACAAACGGTACGAACTCAACCCTTAAAGCGGCTGAATAACTCCCTCTTTTACAAGATAAGCCTCGGATGTCCCCAGAGTGAGATTGTGAAATTTGAGTTAAAAATACACCACAGATAGTGTTTGAGGGTGAGCAAAAATGCGTTGTTTTGTGTGTGGGCTTTTTGATGCAAATGAGCCGCTGCTCCCGGCGCAAGGGGCGGAGCTACAGCAGCTCATTAGCAGAGCCATAGAGAGCCCTTTGATGCGAGGCGGGTTTATGTAAATGTTTGGGTTTGTGATGTCACTAGTGCTTTGACCTCTGAGCGTCGTAACTTTGCAGATGTTGTTTATGCTCAAACAGCAACATCACACACTCACACAACATCACACACTCACTACAGTTAGAAAAGTGAAATGCAGCAATGCAGAATCCCTGACAATA